>CM044103.1:8932969-9259766 GCA_024174645.1 Lemna minuta | reverse complement strand
GGATCCAACACTTTCATCCATCTCAAAGAAGGAATTCAACAAAGGAAATATCTTGTTCGTGAGATGATCGCAAGAGCATCAACTTCACAACGCTACAGGTATCATCCTCATCTCTATTTTAGCGTGAAATTGTTCGTTCTCTGATCTTCAATAAGTCCAACGTTGACTATTCTGTTTTATCTCTATTCTCCGTCGCGTAATTATTTTCCGAGAACCGGTTCAACATTTCCGCTGAACTTATCAATATAATAAGCGTTTATTCTATATATCATTCCTTCTCTTCGTTACATTCCTATTCCCGTATCTTCTACACATTCCGTATTCTCATTATCCTCTTCATTAAAGTATCCTAACTCATCTTCCCTATCTATTCTCTCTTTCTTATCTCCCAAACTTCATAATCTATCATTATCATTCATCTATTCCCATTATTCTTCTCATATTAGTCATTGTTTTAAGTATCTTTAAAGCATCATAACATCTATCTTCTATATTCTCTCCTATTTCTACATTATATCGCACTATATTCTCACTGATTTATAATCCATTTTCATATTGATATCACTTCATAGATCCTCCCTCATATGTAGGATTTAGATACATCGTCTAAAATATCCTACATCATATACTCTTTCCCGTCATAAGGTGGGAAAGGTCATATGAAGTCAATCCCCCATAAATCAAATATCTCTACCTCAAGGATAGGCCTCATTGGCATTTCATCTTGTTTGGAGATGTTTAATGTTGCCTGGTATTGTAAGCATTCCGGATAGAAACGGTGGGCATCCTTGAAGATGGTGGGCTAATAAAAATTGCTTTGTAAAATCTTGTCCGCTATCTTCTGTGCGGGAAAGTGTCCTCCACACGCTAATGAGTGACACATCGATAGTATATCTCCTTGCTCCTCCACGACGCCATATGATCTGGTCGTATCCTACATAGAATAGAAGGGGTTCTTCCCAAAAATAATACTTGAGTTCATGGAAGAACTTATCTTTACGATGCCGATTCCAATGCCCTGATCGATCTAGTCACAAGGAAATTGACGATTTGCGCGAACCAAGGAGTGTGACTAGATAATGCAAGAAGATGTTCATCAGGAAATGAATCACTAATGTCTCCCATACCTAAAACGTGGAGACGCGATAAGTGATCCGCCACCGAGTTTTCTCTGCCCTTCTTATCTTTTATCTCCAAGTCAAACTCTTGAAGAAGCAACACCTATCATATCAATCATGGCTTCGCCTCCTTCTTGGAAAACAAGTACTTTAATGTTGCATGATCGGTGTAGATGATGATCTTGCTTCCCAAGATGTAAGGCCAAAATTTTTCTAAAGCGTAGACCATTGCCAAAAGCTCCTTCTCCATAGTCGCGTAATTCATCTGAGCTTCAGCAAGGGTCTTACTCGCGTACCAAATGGTGGTTGGCTTCTTCTCTATCTGCTGCCCCAAGACCACTCCAACTGCATAGTCTGAAGCATCACACATGATCTCGAAGGGTAAGTCCCAATAAGGACTGTATAGAATCGGTGCTTGGATCAATGCGAGCTTCAACATCTCGAATGCACGCTCCCCTTTTTTGTTGATGAAGAAGTCCTTATCCTGGCAAAGAAGAGTGGTTAACAGTTTGGAGACTTTAGCAAAGTCCGGTATAAACCTCCGATAGAAACCAACGTGCCCAAGAAAACTCCGTAAATCTCATAATGTAGCTAGAAGAGGGAGGTTTTGGATGACCTAAATCTTGGCCTTATCCACCTCCAATCCTTTGCTCGAGACGAGATGCCCAAGCACTACTCTCTCTTGTACCATAAAGTGGGATCTCTCCCAACTCAATACCAGTCATTTCTTGACACACACCTCAAGGATCTTTGTCAGGTAAGCTAGACAGCTGTCAAAATCATCTCCAAAGTAAGAGAAATTGTCCATGAAGACTTTGAGACTGTCACCAAGGAAATAAGAAAAGATTATCGATATGGATCTCTAGAATGTCACAGGGGTGTTACATAACCCAAATGGCATTCATCTAAATGTGAACGTGCCAAAGGGACATGTACACGTCATCTTTTGTTGATCGTCCGGATGAATTGTAATATGGTTATAGCCCGAGTATCCATCTAAGAAACAAAAATAACTCTGACCTGCTAGTCAATCGAGGATCTAATCGATGAATGGCAAAGGAAAGTGATCCTTCTTCGTTGCGGCATTCAACTTCTAGTAGAAAATACAAACTCGCCACTTTGTCAGAAGACGCGTTTGGATCTCCTCGCCTTTATCATTCATGGTCACTGTAACTCTTGCCTTCTTGGGAACAACATGTACCGGACTAACCCACTGGCTATCAGATATGGGATAGATGATCTCCGTGTTAAGCCACTTCAAGATCTCCTCCTTCACTGCTTCCCATACCCTGGGGTTTAGTCATCGCTCAGGTTCCCTTAAGAGTCTGGACTCGTCCTCCAAAAATATGTGATGAGTACATAATGAGGGGTCTAATCCCCTCAAGTCTGCTAGAGTCCAGCCAATTGCTTGCTCATTCTATAGTAATACGTCGAGTAATCGTTTCTCCTGCTCCTCATTGAGCTGGGACGAAATGATCATTGGTTTTGCTTGCTGAGAGTCAAGAAAAGCATACTTGAGTGTAGATAGAAGAGGCTTGAGCTCCTCTATCAGCTCGTCCAAATGTAGCTCCTTGAAATCAGCTTCCTCATTGATCGTCATGACTTCTACGATGCAAGTCTCTATGTCTTGGTCATCAAAAAGGTCGATGGCGACCAAATCTTCGAAAGCTTGTGAATGGTACTTCATTAGCTTGTTAATGTTCACCTTCACCGTGTGCTCTCCCACCTTAAGAATTACTTTTCCTTTCCCCCAATCTTTGACGGCTTTTGTGGAAGCTAAGAAAGGTCTTCCTAGGATAATTAGGGCTTGACTAAGCTCCTTAGTGATCTTTATATCTACTACTAGGAAGTCTACCGGAAAATAATATGCTTCAATTCTAACAATCACATACTCTACTATGCCATGAGGCTTCCTTACCAATCCATCCGCTAAACATAACTCTATAAGAAAAAGCTACAACTCCCCTACATGATGACGATCAAGTACTACTTTAGGAAGGATATTGATACTAGCTCCGGTATCTAACAAGGATCTAGTAAAAGTCATTCCTCCAATTTCACTCGTGATCATTGGCGCTCCGGGATCTCTCTTTTTGATCGGAAGTGAATTCATCATAATTGAACTAATATTCTCGCTCAATTGGATCCTTTTGGGGCTTCTATGGGGTGTGCATATGCCTTTAAGGAATTTAGCATAAGAAGGTATATGCTTAATGACATCTACTAAAGGGATGGTAATGGTTACCTTTTGGAAGGCTTCTAATAAGTGATCATCATTTTCACTAACCTTAGCTCTAGGCTTGCTCAATGCTTGAGGGTAAGGCACGGGTGGTTTGTATGTATCGGGATTTGGCTCAGCTCGCACCCGTTCTTCCTCATCCTCCAAACTACTATCTTGCTCCACTACCTCTGTCGGTGTTTCTTCAATTATCGAGCTCTTGTGTAAAGGATGATCCTTATAAGGATCCGGTAAGTCTTTGTTGCTCCTAAGGCTTGATATAGCTAATACAGTCTCCACCGCCTCCTCGATGAGGCCCCTTGATTCCTCAAGTTGATAGTGGCTTGCGATGGTAATTGGTCAGAAAAAGAAACCTACTTACCCTTCTTATTATCAGTCGACGTAGGAATGTTCGTCTCAATGAAATCATGTATCTCATCCACGCGCGAGTTCATTCTGTTCATTTGCTCCATCAACTGAGAAATCGCACCCACAATCGGATCTGCAGATGATGCGGAAAATAGTGGAGCTTGATTGTATGATTACTATGGCGGGATATATGTCGACTGTCTTGTATTCGAGTAGGGCTGAGGTTGTAAATTTTGTTGCTGACCGGCGTTGTAAGATGGACGATACACTTGATCCGTGTTCCTCCTAAATCCTGCATGTTGCGTAGGATTGTTATAAACAACAGGGTTAGTGTAATAATTTGGGTATGTACCCGGATAATTTGGTCTTCCCTGTTGACTTGGCCCTCCTCGTGGGCCTTGTCTATACATGCCTTGCCCTTGAATTGGCATGATAGGACAATCCATCTTGATATGGTCGAGTCTTGAGCAATGGGCGCATGGCAACGCATCTTGTAGAGCGACAAGTGCAAGTCCTTCAGATCCATTGCGGATGTGGAATCGATCCAATAGAAGGTTCTGGACCTCCGCCATCTTATCAATCTTCTCTAGGAGCATGCCCATCTCTACTGACTTTGTGTTGATTAATCCTCCTTTCGGTGTTGCACCTCTTCTGAATAGTTTTTCCACGTTGTGATGGCTGTTTTCCGCCACTGTCTCGATCAATTCCATTGCGTCATCTTCAAACTTGCTCATGAAGGTGCCGCCGCTAGCTACATCTAAAAGATATCTATCTTGCGGGCCTAACCCATCATAAAATATTTTTGTAAGCTCATGGTTAGACACTCCACAGTGAGGACACCCACTAGTGAGGTCTCTAAGTCTCTCCCAAGTTTCATGAAATGTTTCACTCAGTCCTTGGGTAAATTCATGAATAGCCTTCCTAACGGATTTGGTCTTTCCTACAGAATAGTATTTCCTAAGAAATTCCTCCTCCATTTCGGTCCAAGTGGTTAATTCTTTCCCTAACTTTAAAAACCAATCTTTAGCTCTATCTCTAAGGGTAGCGTGAAAAAGTTTCATCTTCATCACATCTACCGACATATTATAAATCTGATTGATCTCACATACTTGACTAAGCTCGTCTACGTGTATATAAGGATCCTCAAAAGGTTTACCATGGAAGATAGGTAACATACTCATCACATGCGAATCTATCCTAAAATTTGCATTTTGACCAATAGATGCATGAATACGAGTAACGAGTCTTTGGAGGACAGGCCTAGCGTAGTCACTAAGACGTCTCCTACTATTTCCCTCATCGTTCCGGGCCATATCTAAGGTTGATGATGACACAGAAGAGGAAAGTGATTGCGAGGAGCGTTAAAAAAGATCTACGTGTAAAGGTTTATTCCTCGCTCTCCAATCAGACTCTCGTCTCATAAATATTCACTAATATATTAAGATATCAGAGGTGATATAAAATTATTCAACAATGACAAATTAATCATACCTGATTGTCGATATTCGTGAGAGTTACGCCCTCTCAATTCGATTATGACGCGGTGATCGTCCGTAGTCCGTAGATAAGGGACAAATCACTTAATCTCGTCGAAATTGAGTATCTAAACGATGTATTTCTGCTTCGGATATCTCAGTGTAGGATCAATTTCAATTAATATCAGAAAAGAAAATAGAAAAATCAGAGTTAACCGAGTCAAAATCGATGATTTTTCTCAAAAATACGCCTTAATTCCCCGACAACAGCGCCATTTGACTAAATGAATGCGTGTGGTTGTTGAATAGACACGATGTCGCATCAAAACAAAGTCTAAACTTACCAATTTAAAGATTAATTCACAAATTAAAGGGTATAATGATAAATAAGGGTCAAATCCACAGAGAATTAGGGAAATTTGAGAGATATCTTTGAAATTCGATCAAATCAGACGATGAATTGAGTTTAGAAATTAGGCAATTTATAATATTAAGAAAGATAACTCAATTGAGAATTCACGGAATCAAAAATCGAGTAATTTGGATTAGAATTCGCAGAGTAATCAAAGTTTGAAGTTGAGATGAAAATTCGATCACGAAACTGATTTAAAACCGAAATTAAAATCATAATGTTTAATCATGCATAATTATCCATAAAATGATATATTTTTAGATCATAACATGAAATTATATAAAATGATAGAAATGTACTTAAAATATGATAACATGCATACAATTGGAACAATGAATGCCTTTAATTACATTAATAATCATGTAAATTCATGTATAAAATGCATGTTATTAGTCTCCTCACGTGTGTGCTGCCGCACCCTTTGTCACTACCGCTCATATGTGCCACTCCGTGCCAATCCGTGCGCATGCACATTGCCTGGCACCTTACAACCCCTTGTGCCGCGAGCTTGCCTATGCTGGCGGTGCCTACCTCGTGCTGTTAGCGATCCTACCCATCGTCGGTTCGTTCCCGACCTTTGAGTAAACATGACCACAGAATTCTCCGTCGCCCATTGGGCTTCCCTCCCCGCGACCCACTGGGCTTCCCTCCCCAAAGGTCTTTTTCGATTCCTCTACTTTTAAGACAATTACTTCTTGAAGTGTTCCTTTTCCTCATCACCACCACAATTAGACAAACTTAGGCAGGTTAGACAATTTATAAGATCGTGATTTTGACTAACGTCAGATCCGACATCGAGTGTGGGCTGCAACCTCGGGCTAACCCACGACGATCATTCCAACGCCTTCGAATCTGGACCGAGAGGATCTCATCCAAACCATAATCCAGACCATTATCCGGAGTTGACTTTGCTTATAAGCACACATGGTTGGACTTAGGTTAGATTATCACCCCTGGAGTCTAGGACTCACAGATCCCTTAGGTTAGGGTAGATTAACTTATCCACCGTCAGCCTTGGTTACATTGATCAAGCACGTGGGTTCCTCTCCGTCCTGCATCAAATATATTCTACTTAATAATGCCATGTGCATGTGTTGTTGACCTTGAAGTCGTAGTGTATTTAAGCTCAAAAAATTCATCATTTATAAGCAAGGAAACTATGAATCAGCTAGGATACATAGGATGTAGAGCTTTCTAGGTTAACCCACAGAGACTTTAGGGCAAGAAATATCAATTTTTATGTTAGGAGAAGGGAATGGTTAAAATTAACTAGAAATCATGATTGAGAAGACAATTAGAGTACGTAAGAAGTAGAGTCAAAATAGAGATTTATTAATGAGAAATGAAAATACAAAAGAAATAGATTGTAAAGGAGATAAAGGGGAATCGAAGGAAGAATGATGAAGGGGTGTACAGGAGAGAAAAGAGTGTGAAGAAAGAGAGTGTGAGAGAGAAGAGGAGCTTCAAGAAGAGAGAAAAAGGAGGGAGAAAGAGAGAAGAAGAGAGAGAGAGAGCAGAAAAGACTGAGGTACAAAAAGAAGAGATCGGTAGCGGAAGCAGAAGAAGAAAGATAAGAATCTTGAGGGAGAAAAATCAGAGAGGAAAAGAGATCACATGAGTGAAATCAGAAAAGATAGAGCGTGAGAGAAGGCAAGAGTATGGAACTGAAAACAAGATAGAGGAAGAGAGAGCATGGGGAATGCAGATATGTGAGAGAGTGAGTAATGATAAGAACATAAAAAGTAACTATAAACACCCACCAAATGCTCTTATTTAATTCTATTAAACTTTTAAATAGACCTTGATATTTAATTCCATTAAACATCTCCTAACTTGATATTTGTGGACTATAAGTGCTTCAAAACAGACTTCTCTACATAACTTTTGTCTCATTTATTTCAGGAACCCACAATCAAGAGAAAGGGAAGCAAGGCCCTCCAACATAAGTGTTTAAAAGGCTTAATGGACTGTCCAAGACATTCAAATTGGAGCCTAGTGAAGAGTAACACTCATCTCTCTCTTTGCATGGCTTCCCAGGGTCTAGGGCGCTCTTTTTTTCTAGGGTTTCTTGTTTTTCAAACCTTTCCTCTGAACTTCCGCTCTTCCTCTTCCCATCTTTTGTTCGATTCCTCTCGTCCGCCCCGATTTATCCTCTTGTTCACACTTCCCCCCCTTTGACTCTCTCCTACGACCTCACATTCTCTCCTCTCCTCGCTCTTGCAGTCCTCTTTCTCTCGCGAATTTCATCGCATTTTTCCTTTGTCTTCCTCTTGCTTCGTTGCTTCTCTTTCACTCTCTCTCCTTCGTTTTCGCTCTCTATCTCTTGGCGATTTCTCACTCTCCAATTCCTCTTCTTCCCTAATCTCACTCCCCCTCTCTCTAATTTTATTTCTCGCGTCACAACTTCTCTCCCTCCTTCACTTTCTTACAGCTTTCCCGCATTCTTGGCTTTCGTCTGTTACGTTTTTCTCTTTCTCTTTCGCTTCCACCAGCGAACTTGCCGCCGACAACAATCTCTTCCTTCTCCTGTGGCGATCTCACACTTGCGCACCCACTCTTCTCTTCTCTCCTTCTCCCAAAATTTTTCTCCCTCTTCTTACGCTCGTCTTCTCTCCCTTTCTAAATTTCTCTACTTCATCCTTCGTCACCCTCTATCAAGTTATGTTTCCAATTTGCTCCTTCTTCCCTTCCGCCTTTCTTCCTTTGAAGGGTTGCCTCTAGTCCTCTCCAAGAGTCGTCGTGAAATCCTCGTTTCTGCGGAAACTTCTCCTGCAAATAACTTCTTCGTCGTTTTGTTGTCACGGTAGTTAGTTTTCGTTTCTGCAGGTTAGATCGTGGTCGTCCGTCACCAGTAGTTATGACGATGATGCGGCTGCCACCACGGATACCGTGACACATGGGATTGGAGTTAGTTAGAGACGCCCTTCTTATTTCTCTCTCTTTCTCCCATTGGTCTTTTTCTATTTAAAGGGACATGTGTTTTTTCGAAACTATCGGTGAATGAATTTGCTTGTTTTTTCTCTCTACGTTGTGAATCTCTCTCCCGCTTTCTGGAATTAGTCTCCACCTTCTTCTATTGTGAGAACTTCCAAAAGAGATTCAAGGCCACGTCAGGCCAACAATTGGTATCAGAGCCGAAGCGATTTCTGAAGAATCAAGCATCGCGAAGAAGATGATTGACTTCGGGGAATTGTCAACACCGGAGCCGTCTCTCAAAGTGTCGAAGACAAACTATCATGTATGGTCGATGGCCATGGAGGTATATTTAGACTCACACGATTTATGGCAAGCAATTGTAGGTGAGAACGTCGCGAAGAAAAAGGACCGCTTAGCTCTCTCTGCCATCATCAGCGCCGTTCCGGAAGATCAGTTGGTGATTCTGGATGCCAAGAAGACAACGAAAGAGAATTGGGAGATTGTGCGGCAGTGGAATCTTGGCGTGGATAGAGTGATTCAATCCCGCATCCAAGGCTGGAAGCGAGACTTCGAAATGCTCACTATCGCCAAGACTGACTCCATCGTGGATTTTGCGATGATATTCACACACATCGTCTCCGATTTGCAAAATTTGGGAGAAATGATGGACGAGAAAAAAGTAGTACGACGATTCCTAAGGGCGACGCCTTCAAAATTCGATGCCCTCACGCTTTCTCTGGAGCAGTATGGCGATTTGGACAGGTTGAGTTTAGATGAGGTTATCGGCTCTCTCACCGTTCATGAGCTGCGGCTCAAAGAACAGGAATCTCGTGAAGAGGAGCGTGTCTTACTGGCCAAGGCGATAAACAAAGTAAAATTATCGACTGAGGAGTCCTCATCACGCGGAAGAGGCTGAGGGCAAGGTCACGAGCGTAATTCGCCTCAAAATGAAGACAAAGACAAGAAACCATTTGACAAATCGGTAGTTCAATGTTACAATTGTCAGAAATATGGACAATTTGTGTATGAATGCAGAAGTAATAAGAAAGAGCGAGATGATCGAGCCTATGTATCCGAGTCCACTCCAGTAGTGGCGGCGACCACTTCCTCTGTTCCAGCGACGACCTCCTCTCTCTTGATGGCTGTGGTTGAAGAGGCAAGTGATTTGCTTCTTCATGGATCTGAGGGTGCGCTTTCTGATCCAGCTCTTTGGTATCTTGATACAGGAGCAAGGAACCATATGACAGGCCGCCGAAATTTTTTCTGTGACTTGGATGAATCCGCATCTGGATTTGTTAAATTTGGATATAATTCGAGGATCCAAATTAAAGGTTCCAGGTGATATCGAGATTAATCAGAAGGATGGGGACATTCTACGACTTCTTAACGTTCTATTTGTCCCGGATTTGGCGGCGAATATTCTTAGTCTCGGTCGGCTGGATGAAGAGGGCTGTCGTATGACTATGGCTGGAGGTAAGTTGACTATCTTCGATTGTAATGGTCGTTTGAGTGCTGAGGTGCAATGATCAGAGGGTCGACTCTACTTGCGGAAGCTTAATGTAGTGGATCAATGCTTGGTCACTACTGAGGATAATTCAGAAAATTGGCTATGGCATTCGCATTTTGGGCATATTAACTTTCACTCCTTGAAAGAAATGTCCAAAAGGAAGTTAGTTGAAGGACTTCCTCAGATCAATGCACCTGATCATATTTGCCGAGCCGTATGGGCCGGAAAACAACATCGAAATCCGTTTCCTCAAGCTTCTCATTTCCGAGCCACGAGACCTCTAGAACTCGTCTACATGGATATATGTGGACCAATTATGCCATCCACATTAGGGGGAAGCAGGCATTTCCTTCTAATTGTTGATGATTTCTCTCGACTAATGTGGGTATCTATGTTGAAGTTGAAGTCTGATGCCCTGAGAGAATTCCAGCGTTTTAAAGCATTGGCTGAGGTAGAAAAAGGTACAAGAATTCAGTGTCTACGATCAAACAGAGGAGGAGAGTTTACTTCTGCTGAATTCGCTTAATTCTGTATCTCTCACAGCATTAAACGACAGGTCATTGCACCCTACTCGCCTCAGCAGAATGGCGTTGTTGAAAGAAAAAATAGGACAATTATGTCCTTAGTTCAAAGCATGCTCAAGGAGAAGGATTTACCTCGAGAATTATGGGGAGAGACAGTGAACACTGCTGTCTACCTGCTGAATCGCGCTTCAACTCAAAGCTTGAAATGCTTGACTCCATATGAAGCATGGATTGGGAGAAAGCCCTCAATTGAGCATCTATGCATATTTGGCTCAGTTGTGCATGTGAAATGTACTAAAGCTCCTCAGAAGAAGCTTGAAGATCGAAGCACTCCTATGGTGTTTATTGGATATGAAGTTGGTACTAAAGCCTATCATTGTTTTGACTCGGTCAACGCCTCACTACATATCAGCCGAGATGTAGTGTTTGAAGAAGATGCTAAGTGGGATTGGTCAAACCAAAAGGAAAGTGTTCCGACACTTACTTTTATGCCAGAATTGAGTGTTAAATTGACCATGGGAGATCACATTTCCTCAGGAGAAGATGTTGAAGCAGAGCGCATGGAGCATGATGATGAAGAACCAACTTCTCCCTTTGAGTCTCAAGAAGCCGAGCCTCTGAGGTACAAATCAGTTGCTCAACTTTACTCTGAGACTGTTCCAATGCAGATAGAAGGTGAAGAGTGTATGATATTGTTTGAAGAGCCATCCACTTACCATGAGGCAGCTTGTGAAGAAGCTTGGAACAGAGCAATGAAGGAGGAAATGGAAGCTATTGACCGAAGTCAAACCTGGGAGCTAGTAGCTCCTCCACCAAATTGCAGGCCAATCGGATTCAAGTGGATATTCAAATTGAAGAAATCAGCCAAATGAGAGATTTTGAGGCATAAAGCAAGACTTGTTGTGAAAGGGTACTCACAACGACAAGGCATTGACTTTGATGAAGTCTTTGCTCGCGTGGTCAGATTTGAATCCATCAGGATTCTTATTGCCATTGCAGCTCAAGAAGGGTGGACATTGCATCACTTTGACGTCAAATTCGCTTTCCTCAATGGAGAAATTGAGGAGGAGCTCTATGTAAAGCAGCTAGAGGGATTCGTGGTTGTGGGCAAAGAGCATTGGGTTCTCAGGTTGAGAAAGGCGCTCTATGGGCTTAAGCAGGCGCCTCGAGCTTGGTATTTCAAACTGCACAAGTGTCTTCTTGCACTTGGTTTCATCAAGAGTTGGCATGAACAAAAAGTTTACTTGAAACAATCAAGCAATGACAAGGTAATCGTCGGGGTATATGTTGATGACTTAATTGTCACTGGATCAAGATCAGAAGATGTGGATAGCTTCAAGAAGCAAATGAAGGAGGTTTTTGAGATGAGTGATCTCAGATCACTTAGCACATATTTGGGCATAGAGATCAATCAAAGGCCTGATTGCATCAGCCTAAGTCAAGGAGGGTATGCCCATCACATTCTTGAGAAAAGGGGACTGCTGAATTGCAATTCCTCTCAAACCCCTCTTGAAGCACGAGTAAAGTTTAGCAAGAATGGAGGAGGATCTCGGGTTGATCCCACTGTCTTTCGGAGCATTGTAGGGAGTCTTCGCTATTTGACTCATACAAGGCCCGATTTACTCTACTTAGTTGGCATACTAAGTAGATATATGGAAACTCCCACATCTGATCATCTCTCAGCTGCAAATAGGATACTAAGGTATGTAAAAGGCACTCTCAATTTTGGACTAATCTACTTGAAGTGCCAAGTACAAGATGCCCTCTTCGGGTACAGTGATAGTGACTTCGTCGGCCATGTTGATGATAGAAGAAGCACCTCTGGGCATGTTTTCTTCATGGGCTCATCCATCGTCAGCTGGGGATCAATGAAGCAAAAAATGGTGGCTTTATCTTCATGTGAAGCTGAATACATCGCTGCTACTTCAGCTACATGTCAAGCTACATGTCAAGGTGTTTGGCTAAATTGGCTTATTAGTGAGCTAAAGGGAGTAGAAGAGAGGCCCATGAAGCTACTCGTGGATAATCAGTCTGCGATCACATTGAACAAAAATCTTGTTCATCACAATCGCACCAAGCATATCGACACTCGTTACCATTTCATCTGGCAATGTGTGGAGGAGAAACGGATTGAAGTTGTGTACGTAAAGACAGAGGATCAATTGGCTGATATCCTCACCAAATCACTTGGAAGACTGAAGTTTTTAGAGATGCGTGAACGTCTGGGCATCAAGGATTTTCGCATGGAGGAGCTGGAGCAAGGAGGAGATTGAAGGGTTGCCTCAAGTCCTCTCCAAGAGTCGTCGAGAAACCGTCGTTTCTGCAGAAACTTCTCCTGCAAATAACTACTTGGTCATTTTGTTGTCACGGTAGTTAGTTTTTGTTTCTGCAGGTTAGATCGTGGCCGTCTGTCACCAGTAGTTATGACGATGATGCGGCTGCCACCACGGATACCGTGACACGTGAGATTGGAGTTAGTTAGAGACGCCCTTCTTATTTCTCTCTCTTTCTCCCATTGGTCTTTTTCTATTTAAAGGGACATGTGTTTGTCTGAAACTATCGGTGAATGAATTTGCTTGTTTTTTCTCTCTACGTTGTGAATCTCTCTCCCGCTTTCTGGAATTAGTCTCCACCTTCTTCTGTTGTGAGATCTTCCAAAAGAGATTCAAGGCCATGTCACGCCAACATCCTTTCTTATTTTTCCTTATACGTCCTTTCTTCTTCACATCCTCTCTTTCTAGATCACTTTTCTTGTTTTCTTATGCGAACTCTTGTTCTCTCTTCGAAATCCTTTCTCCTCCTTGACTGCCACTTGTCATCTTTAGTATTCCCTCTCTTGTTCTTCTATTCCTTCAATCTCTCCTCTCCCTCTTTAATTCCCTTCCGCTGCACCGCATCTCCTCTCCCTCTTTAATTCCCTTCCGCTGCACCGCATCTCCTCTCCCTTATTCTCTCTCTCTCTCTCTCTCTCTCTCTCTCTCTCTCTCTCTCTCTCTCTCTCTCTCTCTCTCTCTCTCTCTCTCTTCTCTCGCAATCTCGCTTTCTCTGTCCCAATCTCCCCTCACGGTCAATCTCTCTCTTCCTCGTTCAATAGCTCCCAATCGCGTCTCCTCCTCTACTGCATTCTAATCTTCTATCTCCCTCATCTCTCTCAATTTATTCTCCCTCTTCAGATTCCTCTCCTCTCTTACCCTCCCGAAATTTCTCTCTTTCGTTCTTAGTCACTATCAATCCCGCTTTCTCTCAATTTCCCGCTCTATCTCTCTCTGTGACTCTTCCTCTTCCCTTTCCCCTAGCATTTTCTCACCCTCCCAGTTCTATTTCTCGCAATAAAACTCTCTTCCTCTCTTTCTTTCTCTCTCTATGTTGCCCTCGTTCACGCTTTCCCGTCTCTCGTTCGCCAGCTTCCTCCATCTCTCTAAATCTCATATTCTCTTCGCTCTGCAATGGATTCACTTCCTCGTTCTCCCCCTTCTCTATTTTCTCGCGCTTTCCCCATCTTTGTCTCCAATTTCTGATTCCTCACCTAACTTCGCGAGGTTTCTCTTTCTTACTCTCAGTAACCGTCTCTCACGCTACCCCTTCTCTCGTCCGCTCTCCATAATTTGCCTACCGTTTTGAGTTCTCTCTGGCTCTCCATCTTCTTCCATCTCTTTCAACTCATTCTTCACTCTTTCTAAATCTCTCTCTCTCTTATTCCTAGTTACCATCGCTTACATGATTCCTCTCGTGATTTTATCCTTGTCTCTCTCGCTTTTTTTCTCTTTTTTTTGTCTTCGTCCGATCCCTACATCTATTGCTTCTCTCTCTACCTCTCTCTTGTTCTCCCTCTCCCCTCAAAGACTTCTCTTCTCGCTCTCACTCACACACATCCTCTCTTCCCCTTTCTCTCTTTTACCATTCATTTCTATTGCATTTTCCTTCCTTGCTTTCTGCTTATTAATAAATCTTAAGTCTTTTACTACAACTTACATATTCTAATTGTCCTCAAATTAGGAACGCTAGTTAACCTTTACTGTCAATGGTGAAAACCCTAGTTCAGGGTTGAGAGAGAAGAAGGAGAATACTCAATAACCTCAAATGAGGGACACAAGAGGGTACTTATACCCTAGGAGAGAGAGAGAGAGATAATAAGGGGTTAATGGGCTAATAAGGGCCCATTAACCCCAATACCACTACACCAACAGCCCTTCGCAAGCGAGGCATGGATATCGTCCATGCCAAGCTTGGATGCCACACAGATGAGTAGTGGATTGGACAGCCCCTTGGTGAGGACGTCCGCGGCCTGTCAGATGAAGCAATGTACTCGAGGTCGAAGATGCCCTCGTCCAACTGCTCGTTGAAGAAGTAACATTTGCGTTCCATGTGCTTTATCCGGCCTTGCGGGCTGGTATTCTTAGCCATAGCAATGGCTGACTAGTTGTCGCAAAATAAGTGAATCGGGACGACATACTTGACGCAAAGCTCGCATAGTATCCCATAGATCTACTGACCTTTCGAGGCCCCACTGACGAGAGCGCGATACTCGGCTTCTGCACTCGAGAGGGACACTTTGTCTTGCTTGCTGCTCTTCCAACTGACAAGGCTGCCAAAGACGAATGTACAATATATGGTCGTGGATCGGCAGTCAACCACTGACTTGGAGAAATTAGCATTGGTGCAGACCTTGACGGTAAGATCAGAGCCTCAAGGAAACAACAAACCTTTTGCGGGGCAGCCCTTCATGTACACAAGAACTCGATTGGCCGGCTGACGATGGATCTCATGTGGCGCATGCATAAACTGGTTGAGAAGATTCGCGAAAAAACTGATATCTAACTGACTTTGCGTAAGGTACAAGAGCTTGCCCACCAACTGCTAGTACTGATGATGGTTCATCGGAGGTGAGTCCTCCCCTTCCCCAATTTGAGGTTGGGATCAATGGGAGTTCGGACCGGAGCGCAGTCAACCATACCAATGAGCATCAGGAGATCAACGACATACTTCTGTTGGGAAACAAAGATGCCACGAGACGAGTAGGCCAACTCAAGTCTAAGGAAATAGCGGAGGGGACCAAGGGCCTTGATATCGAACTCCGCAGCTAGTGTAGTACTAAGGCGAGCAGCTTCTGCACCATCAGACCCTATGATCAAAATCTTGTCAACATAGACCACCAAGGTAGCAACCCCAGCTGGGCCATGATGGAACAAGAGAGTGGCGGTGCCATTGCTTTGAGTGTACCCTTGGGCACACATGACGTAGGTGAATTGCTTGAACCACATTCGAGGGGATTGCATCAGTCCATAGAGGGACTTCCATAGGCAACAAGCCGTCCTGGGGGGGGGGCAGAGAGGATACCTGGGAGGATGCTGCATGTAGACCTCCTTTGTCAAATCATCGTGCAAAAAGGCATTCTTGACGTCGAACTGACGCACGAGCCACTAGAAGTGAGTTACAAGAGCTGAAAGGAGACACATAGTGTCCATCTTGGCCACCAGAGAAAACCTCTAGTAGTAGTCAATACCATAGGACTGCGTGAATCTCGAGCCACAAGTCGAGACTTAAGGTGCTTTAGGGTGCCATCAGCATGGTGCTTCTTGGCGTGGACCCACTTACAGTCGACGACACGCTTGCCAGGAGGGAGTGGCATGACATCCCAAGTATGGTTCTTGAGCAAGGCTTGCATTTCTTTGTCCATCGCCGCCTTCCAATGAGGAGAAGCGATAACATCGGCAAGGCAACGTGGTACGGGATCTGAATCGATGCAAGAAAGAAACAGCTGGTAGGGAGGACTAAGCTGCTCGAAGGACATGTAGTGGGAAAGAGGATAGAGGAGAGCGCTGGTGCACTTTCAAAACCCTTTTTAAAAGGCGATGGGCAATTCCAAATCATCATCATCATTGTCGGAAAACGAATGAGAGGAATCACCCGACACAGGAGGAGCGAAGCAAGAGGTGGAGATGATGACCCAAGAGTACGAGAAGACTCATCGAATGGGGGGAAGGATGACACAAGAGGCACTGCAGGTGATAACATGCAATTTCATGCATTAATATCATGCATTTTATGCACTTTTTATTAACAATATAATCATAAATGCATGCAATCATGATTTAAAATGAATAAAATAATAATTCTTATATTTTAGAGGATATTCTTGATTTCTCATAAATTATAGCATTTTATGAGAATTTTATGATTTTGATTTATCAAGAATATTGATTTAATGATATTTATTTTACGGGCATTTTATTTTCTAGATTTTATATAACTTTAATTCTTAGAAATTAAAAATTATGAAAACTCTCTCTCTCTCTTTCTCTCTAGATCTCGATCTCTCGATCGAAATGGATCTCTCTCCTCCCCCTCTCTCATTCTCCTTTTTATCTCTCTTCTGCGGTCCATCTCTCTTTCTCTCTCGGACTCTCTCTCTCTCCCGCAATCTCGCACTTCTCTCTCTCTCTCTCTCTCTCTCTCTCTCGCAAACTCTTTCTCTCAAATTCCCTCTCTCACGCGTACGCGTGTGCGCGTGACAGAAAGATCTTCCATCACTGCAATCTTGTTCTTCTTCCGCTGGAGCTAGAGAGAGGAGACGAAAGAAACTTTCCGTCCTCCCCTCCCTCGTCTCCTCGCGCGCAAATGCATTTGCACGTGAGGGGGAAAATTCTTCTCCCCCTCTCTTCCTCTCTTCTTTTTTTTCTCTCTCTCCATCTTCCCATCTCCTCCTATTTTTCTCTCGAGCAACGGAAACTCGTCATGCGATCTTTTCTCTTCTTCTTCGTCCCCACACATGATCTTTGTCTCTCTTTCGCGCATTTTCCGCCATCGAGAGAGAGAGAGAAAGGAGAGAAGAGAGAATAGAGTGGAGAAGAGCGAGGAGAGAGAGTGAAAAGATTTTTTTTTAGTGTGAGACTTAGCATGAAGTTTGACAAGCGGGATCGGTTTGACCGGCAAAATTTGGAGAGAGAGAAAATTAGATCAACGGTCCAGATTGCTCCAAATTAAAATCGTGATATCTCGGGATCCTGATAGAGTTACGGGTTAAAATTTCATGAGCATGATTGTCATTTCCAGCTCCACAAATCTGCTGGGGCTGATTTAAGTTATGAGACACAAAAATTAGGCTTATGAATGTTTCTTTTTTTGCCTTCAACATTGGCTAGCTAGAAGGAAGAAGGCAGTGATTGACCATTCTTCATGTAGGAAATACCATTTTTAGGGAGTTTCTTCTCTTCTCTTCTCTTCTCTTCTCTTCTCTTCTCTTTTCACTCTTCGTGTTGGATGCAAGACACCTAGCCCTAAAAAAATGTATAGGCTCTCAAAGATATGTTTTGATTAGAGAGCATTACTAGATGTGTTTTCATCATGAATACTTATATTATGATCATTTTTTGTCCATATTTTCTATTTTCTCCATTTTTTATCAACATTTTAACATTTCCAAACCCAAAAATCACTTTTTCATCATCAATCAAGGGTTTTCAATCTTCAAAAGGAGTTTGGAAGCATTTGATTGGCTCATGTCATTTGCACATACATCTTCCTTTCATCGATCATTTCCGCTTTCTAAATCCAAAAATACCAAAAAAAATTATCTTCTGATTTCAATCTTTAAACCTTCATCCATGTGGATTCGACCTTGACTCGCAATTTTTCTAAGTTAAAAATCAGATTTTGAAGAGTTGAGTATAAATTTGTTTGATACGTAAATTTGCACATTCAATGATCGTGTTTTTACACGTATCAGTAGGGGATGACTTAGAGGATGATATCGACACAGGATATGACTCAGGTAGGATAGGAGGCAAGGCAAGTGGAGACGACATGGGAGATGACGTTAATGCCAACTCAGATGATGCCTCTAGAGGAGGAGAAGGGAAGCCAAGTGAGGACAGAGCAGGAGGAGGATGTGCCATAGGGGGTGCAGTGGGCTCCATGGACGGAAAGGGCTCTAAGCAAGGAGCGGACGGATCCTCACTAGGCGGGAGGCTCGATGAAGAAGAGGAGGCTCCAAAAAAAGGCTGAAACTCGGCAAAGGTGACACTTGTCAAGACGAAGAATGCTCGGGTGGATGGATGATAACAACGATACCCCTTCTGGAGCGAGGAGTAGCCCACAAAGACGCACTTAAGCACCTTGGCATCAAGCTTTGTCAACGATGACTTGGTGTCGTGGACTTAAGCGGTGCAGCCGAACACGCGACGTAGGAGGTGTGTCAATAGCTTCACGTCAGGGAAGGCCCCAGTATGTACAGTGCTTGTAGAGCAGGTGGCCTGGAAGGGTTGTTTCGACGAATGTCATTCACTGGAGGATTTTTGGCCTGCAATGACGTTGAGTTTCCGATGGTGGGGGTAGAGGTATTCTGATCTTGTTGGATGGCAGCTTCTCGGCAAAGTCGGTTTACGTGAAGGTGAGTTCAGTCAAAAGGGAGTTGGAGGCCTTCATGTCGGACGCTTCTGGATTTGCCATTTTAAGACAGCGTAGGCAATGACATTAGCTGTGGTGCGGGCTACGGCCGGCTACTGGTTCGCTGTACCTAGTGTTTAAAATATAGAAGATGCGCAGAGAAGAGGCTAAGTATCGAGACTATTGGAAAGGTTTCGAGGCTGATATCTCCAAGGATGCCTAGACCCATGAGCTAGCTCTCCTAGCTTTCACCCTTGGTGTGAAGCAAATGATCTGCTGCTACAACAAGATGGACGCAATGACGCTCAAGTACTCCAAGGCTAGGTACGACGAAATCATCAAGGAAGTGTCGTCATACGTGAAGAAGGTTGGGTACAACCATGACAAAATCCCATTTGTGCTGATCTCTAGATTAAAGGGCGAAAACATGATCGAGCGGTCCACAAACCTGAACTGATACTAGGGCCCCACCCTCCTGGATGCCTTGGACCTGATCTCCGAGCCAAAGAGGCCCTCAGACAAGCTGCTCTGCCTACCCTTGCAAGATGTGTACAAGATTAGCGACTGGCTGCTGTTTTTGTGGTCAGCTCTGCGGCGGCTGGCTGTGAGGATCGCGGCTAGCTTAGCGGATGGCTCTTCTATGCCATTGGCTCTATAGCGGCTGGCTACAGACGGAGGCGATCGAGGGGCTTCAAGAGCTTAGTGCTCTGATACCATGTCAATGGTGATACCCTAGTTTAGGGTTGAGAGAGAGTAAGGAGAATGCATGATACCCTCAAATGAGGGATAGAAGAGGGTACTTATACCCTAGGAGAGAGAGAGATAATAAGGGGTTAATGGGCTAATAGAGGAGGGCCCATTAACCCGTATAACACTACACTAACATTTAGTGTTCTCTTCTCCTGTCATAAAAATTGGTATTTTCTCGCCCTAAAATCCTTGGGGATAGACCTAGAAAATTGTACATCCTCTATACCTCTATTGCTTCAAGTTTTCTAGCTTATAAATGAAAAAAAAATTGGGCTTGAACACACAAAAACTTTGAGCTTAACAAGTCACAAAGGAAAAAATAGGAGATCCAAGTGGAAGAAGAACGTGTGTAGAAGTGAGAGAGAGATCCACTAAGAGAGAAAGGGAGCATAGACGGAAGCAAGTATGGTGAGGTTGAAAGAGAATCCCTAGAAACAAATTTAGAGCAATGAAATCGAAAACAAACGGAGGGAAAAAGAGAAGGCGAGAGTGCGTGAGAGAGAACCGAGCGGGTGAGAAAACGCTAGGAGAAAGGGAAGAGAAAGAGCCGCAGAGAGAGATAGAACTGGAAATTGAGAGAGCGGGATCAACGGTGATTGGGAATGAGAGAGAGTTTGTGAGGGAGTAAGAGAGGAATTTGATGAGAGAGAAAGAGTCGATAAGAGATAGAAGATGGGAAATCAATTCGAGACAGTGGAATTTTGAGCAGAAAAATGATCGCTGAAGATAGAGAGTGGGATAGAGAATTTGAGGGGCATATGGAGATTACGAGAGAAAGTGGTAAGGGAATAGAGAGCAAATGAGGGAGAGTAGGGTTGAGAAACGAAAAAAAGAAGTTAAATGAAGGTAACGTGAGAAGAATAGAGGAAGAGGGAGGATTAGAGAAGATTTAGATGGCGGGAAAGAAATGGAGAACGGGGGAGAAAAGGGGAAGAGAAAGAGAGGTATAGCATAAGAAAATGAAGAGAGCAAAATGGAGGTTGAGAGAGAATAGGAGGGAGAAGTCTAGAAGGAAGGCAGAGTGAGAATGAGTAAAATAGAAAACAAAAAGAAGAAAGCTACAGAGGGAGTAACGAAACTAATGTGTGTGGTCATTGAATACACACGATGTTGTGTCAAAACAAAGTCCAAACTTACCAATTTAAATATTCATTCACGAATTGAAGGGTATAATGGTAAATAAGGGTCGAATCCATGGAGAATTAGGGAAATTTGAGAGATATCTTTGAAATTCGACCAAATCAGACAAGGAATTGAGTTTAGAAATTAGGCAATTTATAATATTAAGAAAGATAACTCAATTGCGAATCCACGGAATCAAAAATCGAGTGATTTGGATAAGTATTCGCGGAGTAATCGAAGTTTGAAGTTGAGATGAAAATTCAATCATGAAATTGCTTTAAAACCAAAATTAAACTGAAATTAAACTTAATCTACGATTCAAAATGTAATCTAATGCTAAATGATGAAAGATTAAGATGAAAACACGCACTCTAACCCAAAGTCGCACTCGAAATGATCCAATTAATTGCAGGATTCATGGTTTTTCATTCCCCGATTTCAAAGACGAAGATGAAATTCAAGATGTGATTTCTCCTTACTCCCTCGATCAATTTCTGATTTCAAACACTCCTCGGACGCGGAAATGTGTGAAGAAGGTAAAAAAAATCAAAAGACTCTTAGATTGTGGTGTCTACACAGTTCAATTTTGTTCGAAAAATCCAAGGGTGGATTTCTTGGGCGTAACTGTCGGATTCAACGGTCCATCATGATCAACGACTAAGATGACACGGCTGTTGATGAATCAATGCGATTAAGTTGCATTTGTCCGATCCTTCATAGAGCGTCCACAGTGCGCCATGTCCCGCGCTTGAAGAGACGCGTCGTTTGATCCGTCCGTTGGATCTTCATCCGACGATCACGATAAGTCGAGGAGTCCACTGATCGTGATTAATCGTGACTGTTATAACTCCTCAGATGGACCGTCGAGATTGAATGCGATTTAATCGAATCGATGCTTTATGAGATGCTGCCACGTACCCCTTGAGTAAGTGACATTAGACGCACGTGATTAAATCACGCGATCGGACTTCTTAAACATTGCCACGTCACCTGAAATAAAACATAAAAAGGAATAGTCCCACATAGAATAAATTAATGTGTTTATTTGGGTTTATAATATACGACGAATTTATGGGTTAGCTTAAATCCCATTACAGATGCTCCTAACCCATTTATAATTCCGCGCACGTGTCACGCACACACGCACACACGCGTCCACGTGTCACATAGACACATCCGCGCGTCGCCACGTGGCTTCGCTCTACCACATCAGCGCGCGGTAATATAAAACCCTTTTTCTATTCTTTTTAATTAATTTAAAACTGAAAATACAGTTAAATAAATTTAGAAAAATTCCAGAAAATTCCTAAAAATTGGAAAAATCATAACTTTCAAAATACAACTCCAACTTAATTCAAATTTGTTTTGTTGGATCAGAAATTGAATTATCTATCATTATAAAAAATCAAAATATTAAAATAACAAGAGAATGAATTTTAATTAAATAAATACATTCATGTATTTTCTAAAAATCACTTTAGAAAAATACATGAATATAAATAAAGATCTTTTCTCTTATAATTTAATCAGTAAAACATAGCTATGATCTCAAATATAATTAGGATTAAATCATAATGTTTAATTATTCATAATTATCCATAAAATGATGTATTTTTAGATCATAACATGAAATTATGTAAAATGATAGAAGTATACTTAAAATGTGATAACATGAATATAATTAGAACAATTAATGCCTTTAATTGCATTAATAATCATGTAAATACATGTATAAAATGTATGTTATCAGGTAGACAAAATGACACCAAGAGAATGAGGGGTGAGTCTCAAGAGAGAAAGCGGGAAATTGTGTGAAAGAAGAGAATATGGATGAAGGAGGAGATCGTAATTGTAAGAGGATTCGAGAAGGAGATGGTGCACAGATTCGGGGGAGAACATTAGTGGAACTAGAAGAGGGGACAAAATTGGAAATAGAAATGGGAAACAGAAAGAGGACATAGTGTGAATGGGGAGATGAGATAGATTTAGAGAGAATTGAGGCAGCAATGAAGCAAGTGGCAGAGGAATAGTGCCAGAGATTGTGAGAAGATTTCAGAGCAGAATTGTCTAAATGACAAGGAATAGAAATTTTGAGAACAAGAGGAAGATAGAGAGTGAAAAGAGGAGAGAATGCAAGGGATTGCGACAAAGAAGAAGAGATAGATGGGGGGCACAAAAAAATAGAGGTCAAGGCAAGGAAGTGGAGAAGAGAGGGAGTAGAAGAGAGGGCGAGAGAGCAGTGACACAAGAAAGGAAGATGAATGTTTAGAGAAAGGAAGAGAGAGAATGGGAAGAACTTGATCAGAGGAGTTCTCACAAGCGAGTGTGCAGGAATTTGGGAGAGGAATAGAGCTAGAGCGAGAGAGAGTAGGAAAGAATCGAGAAAAAGGATGAGAGAGGAATTATAAAAAATCTGAGGAAAAGATAGAAATCTATCAAGAGAGAGAGAGAGAGAGGACGAGAAATTTAGATAGAGAAACTGGAATCGTGAGAGCGATAAAGAGGGCGAAAGAGAGAGGAGCGAGCGAGAGGTCCAGAGAGAGACCAAGGTAGAGTGGGGAAGGAACGCAAGGAAGAACATAATTTTCACTTAAACTACCAATATTCTTATTCTTAAACTACATTTTGATGAGAACAATGCTGAGAGAAAGAAAATGCAAAATCATAAGAGAGAGAAAAAGCAACGTGAGAAGAGACTGATGAAGAAGAAGAAGCAAGTAGAAGGAGAAGAAACCCCGAAGAAGAGCTTTACCCCCTTTTTGAACCCCTCCAAGAAGAGAAATTTCTAGCAAAGCGGGTTTCCCCTCTATGGCTTCTTCAATTGGGATCAAAGATGCTTGCCTTGGACAGCCCATTAAGTCCTCAAAATACTTGTAATTTAACGGGTTTTGCTCTTGAGGAGGTGCTCTCTTTTCTTTTCTTTTTTGGTTCCTAAAATCAAGAAGACAAAATTTATGTAGGGGAATTCTATTTGATGCTCTTATTTGTAAAATTATTAAATCATGAGATGGTGGATATGATGGTATGTTCAAGTTTTTAATAGAATTAACTAAGAGAAATTCATAGGTGTTTATAATTACTTTCTATGCTTTTATCATGCACTACATGTGACATCCTCACATATCACCATGTGGCGACAAGTATGTGTGCCACATCAGCTGTCACATTAGCCTGCACTTTAAATTTTATTTTTTATTATTATTTTAACTAACATAAATCCATAAAAATTCAAAATCAATTCAGAAAAATTAAAAAAAATTAAAAAATGTAAAATCCTTAAAATTATAAAATTATATCTTTCAAAATGGAATTCCTTTTTAATTCATTTTTTATCACAACATAAATAACTTATCATTTTTTGTGTTTTTATTAAAAAATATTAAGATAATAAATTTTTAGCTAAAAAATACACTCATCTTCCTTAAAAAATAAAACGAAATCATAGATGAATGTATATAAAAATATGTTTCTCTTTTTATTTGTATTTAAAACTCCAATAAAATCTCAAATGTAAATTGGGTTAATCTATTTAAAGTTTAACTTTATTTATACATTATTAAACCTTAAAATAATGCATTTTGAGAGTTTTATGTAAATTGCATTGAATGATGAATATGTACTCAAACTATGATAACACACATAAGAATGGTATGAATTATGCCTTAAAATGCACTGATAATAATGTAATCTCAATTATAAATTGTATTTTAGCAGTTCTCTTTCTAAATTTTCAATGTTCCCTTAGCTTTATCTCTTTTTTAAAAAACAATTTGACTCAATTTTTGTCATATATCGTTGTCGTTAACCTAGTTATAAGTGGATTTGACCCATATTAAAAAATTTCCTTGATTATTTTTATCTTGTAAGTGAATCAGTCCTTTCGATTAATGAGACATATGCCTTAACATTCACTTCAATAATCATACAGTCATGCTCATTAAAGATATATGCTAGTTGCTCAAAAGTACAAGTACATGGAGTAGAGAATAGACCCTAGAAGACATTATCTTGAATAAGATGACAATCTGCCTCAACACATTTGGTGTTCTCATGAAAGGCTAGATTATTGAAAATAAAAATGGAAACCTAACTATTATAATGCATATTCATGGCAGCTTCAACAAGAATATGGTGTTATTGAAGTAGAGCTAGTAGCCACAACATCTGTGAAAACCATGTGAGCCATCAATTTCTACTCCTACTCTTCACGAAATTTGGAAACAGAGTCATGTTTTGAGGACTTTCATGTGACCACGCTACCACTATGCTAAGTTTTGAATCCATATATATGCCTCTTATCCCCTCAATTTCGAGTATATCCAACATTAGAATAGGAATAAGTATTTCAGTAACCATGCAACTTATATATGAGTTTTCTCCTTTGATCTTTCTTCAAATAGGCAAGAACTCGTAATACAATAGCTCAATGACCTTCTTGAGGTGCATGGATATGAATTTTCATCAACATATTGTAAAGGATCTTAGGAATAAAAGATTCTAAAGTATGTATGTAACTAATCTTAAGTATCCACCAAGAGATTGGAGAAAAAATAACCTTCTTAAATGGGATGACAAATTTTTACAATAGAGGTCCAAAACAGCTAGGACAAAAGGAGGAAAGAGAACAAGTTCACCAAAGGGACTAACCAACTAGAAGAGCCACACTTGGTGTCACCTCTTCACAAAGCTCTCTTTTCACCAACTATCCAAGTAGCTTGAACCTTCCATCTCAAGGGTTTCACTCCCTTCGGATGCTCTTGAGTTGCTTCCTTTTTTTGTTACACCAAGCTTCGGGTGAGCTCCTCCTTTTATAGAGCTCCTTAGAAGCTTCTAGAGACTCTCTCTCTCTCTCTAGAAGATTTCCATAACTTTCTAGAACATCTAGAAAGATCCACAAGCTTTTAGAAATATCCATAATCTTCTAGGGTAATCTAGAAGACTCCACAAGCTTCTAGAAGAAGCATAGAAGATTCTAGAAATATCTCGAAGATTCAAGAAAGCTCTAGAAAATTCTAGAACATTTTCAAAGCTTCTAGAATAGAGAGTTGACCAAGTCAACCCTCACACATATACTTATAGACAAATTCATCTAAGAGTGTTGTGCTTAATGATGATAAACAAATCCACCGCACAACACTTTAAGCCAAAGGATGTCAATGTGGCTGAATTTAACAAACCAAACCAAGAAGAAGAATCAATACTTAGACACATGTGATTTTGCCCCAAAAATTCCCAAACCTGAATAAAAACTAGTGCACATGATTATTGAGTTCACCACAATGCTTACATGATGGGAAAAATTCCCTTGGAAGCTCCACATCCACCATGACCATTGCCACATCCATGTCCATGACTATTGGTAGAGATTGGAGGCTGATCACAAACAAAACTCAATGAATGTCCTCTCCTCCAAGAGGGTGCCATAACTAAAGGTTCTTCAGGCCACATAGATTTTCCTTTGGTAGAGAGGCAAAGAAACTTAAAAAAAAACTATATCCAACATTGGAATATCATCTTCATCCAAGACTTGACTTCAGACAACATATGACAGGATCGATTTTTTATCTAGAGAATCACTACTAGCTCATCATTAAAAGAAATCATTTAGAAGTAAAAACATCATTATTAAGTGTCTGATAGCTATTGAGATCATTTAAGAGAGATCAAAAGTTGGCATAACGCTTTAAAAAGTGCAAAAACTATTTTTCTGATGACCGTATACATGTTTCAAAGTGACCCATATCTCTATAGGAGGAAATGAGTTGTGAGAGGGGGTGTTGAATGATTGGTGTGATCCTATTGATCACCCAAGCTATAACTATGGCATTCAAAACAAAACAATATGCACATTTCTTATCCTTTTTAATCAAGACTATCATCATTTAGATGAGATGTTCTCCCATATATTAAAAGAAACTATTCAAGCTACCGGCATAACTCAAATAATAAAAAAACTATTTCTCATTCTATAAAAAAAGACTAAAAGTCTGTCCAAGGAATTAATTTGATTTTCTAAAATTTTAGAACTTTTATCAGCAAAATCAGACTTCAAATGAAGATGATATGACCAAACTATTTGGAAGAGTCTTTCTTGAAATTAACCGGGTCCCAAGTACACCCAATAAGAAAATTGGCTAAGGTAGAATCAGATAAAGGAATACTTGTCCACAAAGATCTTTTATATAAATCTTATAAGCAAGAGACTTGACGTTCCAAGCATCGGGGTTTCTGGTCTACTTGAATTGATAGGAGAGATCTAGTTCATTTAATATCTTAAGATCAATAATGAGGAAAAATTTTCACAAAAACTCTTCGGGGTTTAAAAAAAGTAATGTGTATGTTCATCACTAAAAGCTAACTTGTGCACAAAGCTTGAGATAATGATTAAAATTATTTTAAATCTCTCATAGGAATCTTCAAAGGCTACGAGGTTGGTGATCGTTATTTGCTGTCAACTAGTCACCAAGAATTGATGATTTAAAGATTGCAATAATGATTTCTATGGAAAAGGATGATTTTTCAACTTCTCTTTATAAAAAAATGATGAAATAAATCCCCTTGCCCCCCCCACCCCTTCGAAACAAAAAGTTAGGAAAAATATGGAAATCTTATTTTGATAATGATTAGCATTGATGAGAGGGTAAATTTTAAAAAATTATTGCATTGAAACAAAGAAATAATTTTTGGAGGACTAAATGAACTCCAAATTGGACAAATTGGTAGCCAAAAGCACTTTGATGTTTTTTATTTTCCAAACAAATAAAATAAAAAAAATTGACTGGATCAAACTAATCCTTGGCTACTATGAAAACCCCCAGGTTGTGCAACTCTGCATTGAGAAATTCTAAGACAAAAGGAGAGGATTTATGAGCACGGGAAGAAGTTGTGACAAGTTTTAGAGTGGGGGAAAATATTTGTTAGTTGTTTCTTGGATCTACTAGAAGAGTACTTGGGTTCTCCCAAAAAATCAAAAGTATATCATGGTCAAATCTAATTGAGGTTCGTGAGGGAAGAGTAACCAGACAAAAGGAACACAATTTTTTGTTGTAAGTTATCTACTGGTAGAGTAATGAAAATTTGATTTTCATAAGATATCTTACAACTAGAAACTGTCATTGTGATTTAGATCTCATTCAAAGACCCAAAAACAACTTGAAAATTTTTCAAAAGAGGTGTTGTCTTTTAGTTCGTTCTTTTTCCTTTCCAAATCTAGAAACCCTCTTTTTAACTAAAAAGTCTCTTTTCTACATTTGCATTCCTCCTTAATAAAACTACAGTATTACTCCATTTTTGGGAGGTGAACTAGAGAGAGTAAAACCCCTTGTTTTATGACTATTTATATCCAAGTTAAGTAGAGGGATCGATAACTTTATTTTTTCTTTTAGAACTTCTATGAAAAAAGTATCAAGCGACTACTATGGGTGAGCTGTTCAAAATTATTTGATCTTTTTATTTTACACAACACTTGCACACATCCATTGAAATTGGTTGTGTTCAACAACTAAATATGTCAGTGTTTGTTGTAAAAATCTTGATCTTCTGTCATATTTGTGGACTAAAGTGGAGCTTAAAGTGGAAAATTTATTAGAGTTAGGTGATGCATTCTACTACAAAACATAAATTGGAGAAGGTCTTCTACTATATGGTTAAATGATTGGGGGGATTGATAAACTTGATTTGAGGATACTATTAATCATTGTTTTGAATCAATTTCATGTAACAATATTTATAATTCCTCATTGTGTAATGGTAAAGTAAGGTTCAAATCCTTGGGAAGCCAAGGTTATAAAATTAGTACTTTTTGGAAGTAGAGGTACTATTATATGAAAAAACAACTGTAGAAGGGATTTTGGAGAATATGGAGGGACAAAAAATTAGAATATAGTATGGACGAAATTATAAATAGATAGATATTTATATTATATGAGGAAATAATGAGAAAAACATTGAAAAATGAATGATGTAATGGAGAGATGAGAATGATAGAATGGAAGATGATGAAAGAATAGTGAAAAATAGGGAAATCAAGTAATCAGGAATTGGGTAATGATGAGAGATTGTTTAAAGAAAAGAGAAAAATCAAAAATCAAAAAAGGAAAATGGGGTTTACAATATTTGAGGAGATTACATGAGAAAATCAGATCCAAATCCTCACACAAACCCCTTTTTATGCTAGTTCTAGGCCAGGTGATACTAGACCCATTATGATCTCAATCATCCTCTTGATTTTGCCTTCATGAAAAACTTGAATACTAAACAATGACACGCTTGGGCCTAAGCCTCTCATTTAAATTTCTTCTAGTAGCCTAATGCTACTAGAGAGACAAAAAAAGGAACAAAAAGATTCTTTTCTATGTTAGGTTTAGAGGCTCCTTTGGATTATTGGTGGAAATTTAGTTTTTTTTAGTGTCACCAAATGAATGGTGGAGATTAAATTCATTGGACACATTATTAAATTTTTAGTGATTTAGTAAGACATCCTTTTGTATGAATCCTTGAATGGTATTATGTCCAACTTTCAATCAATTTGATTCATGTCACGGTTGTGTACGTGGTCCTTTGACCTGAGACACCAAAGACATCTTGTAGATGAATGATCATGTTTTAACTATAACTTATGAATCCCTAGCCACAAGATCTCCAAAACATTGTAAATTGGATACAACATGAAGTCCTAAAAGGTGATTGAGTGTTCAAGATAGGATCGTATGCGCTCAAGAAATGGGATGCAGTGAAATCCTTGGCCAAGGTAGTAGAAATATTAGAGAAATTTTTCTTGATAATTTCCTACTTGTATCAGTATTAAACTGAGTAACCGATTAGGGTTTGAAAATTAACCATACCCTAAAACATACTGACAAGGATGAATGATCACTATAAGTATATATTTTATTATATACTAGATGATAGGATCATCTAAAATAGATGATGAGATCATCTATTCTTTCTACTTCATCTTTGTTGAATGTTTTGAGTCAACATCTTCCGTTGTAACTGAAATTTTGATATAAAATTTGGTGAGCTTTTTGAGCCTCATTGTAGAGAAGTCAAGATCTAAAAAAAAGTAAACCTAAAGTGTTGTGAAAGAATAGGATGACAAAAAACATTTATGAAAGTTTTAGCATGTATAACCATCAAACTAGAGACCAAATCAAGGCCCAAAAAACTAGACAAGTAAATCCCCAAGTTCTAAACCCATTAGTGAACTTTCTTGTAAGAGCATTTGGTACATTTCTAAGTTTGTGGAGGAGTTCAGGGTTACGAAGTAAAGAACTCTCCTCATAATCTTTATTAGTTCCAAACATGGAACTTCCGACTAATTTATTTCTTATTTCTTCTTTTATCATTCACCTCTTGAACTATCAAGGTTCTATGTTAAAAAAGATAGTTTGATGATATTGATAGCATGCATTCATACTTGCAAATACATGTTTAACTATCCTATTAAATACATGACCTATACCATTTTCATGGATGTTGTCATCATCTTTGTCTACATCTATGCACATCACACATATTTTTATGCATATCATGTCATTTGTACCTTTTTTATGAAATTAAATCAAACAAATACTACCCAAAATTTCATTGAAAAAAGCCTTATATTATGAAAGATATATATTTTCTATGTTTTCTTAATATTTTGAAATTCGAATTTGATTATTTTTTATGAAGGTTTAATATTGCAAAAATGGGTCACCATGGCACTACTCACACACATGACACCACAAGGCATCAGCTAAGGGTGCCACATGCACGTAGGTGATGCCTACATGGAACCATTATGGGGAACCTTACTCCATTTCTTTATATAGACTCAAAATTTAGTCAATGTGGTTTTTTTCAGTAGGACACATGGTTGCATGAGGAATTTAAGATGTAGAGATTTAATGCAAAACATCCATCCTCACTCATTTCAATCCTAGTGATTAGAAATTTTTAAATCTTGAAATCACATTTGAGAAGTTGACCTTCACTTAAAGGGAGGATGGGCATTGCATCGATGCTTCATTTTCCAAGAAAAATATTTGGGCCACAATAGCCACATCTTTGACATGTGAAAGAATGGCAAGGATCAAATGTTTAGTAAATATCTTTAGTAGTTAGGATCTTTAGTAAGATCAGATTATCTCTCCTTAGTGGGGCTTCACCGACATTATCAAATGTAGATGTGACTCACTGATAACATGAAATTTATACATATAATTATGTGCTTATTAATGCAAATCTAGGCATAAAATATTTCATTCTTATGCATGTTATCATACTTTGAGATCATATCTATCATTTCATGCATTTTTCAGTTATAATATCAAAATACATTATTTTAAGGATAATTATGCAAAATTAAAGAATATATTTTAGAGTAGATAATTCTCATATATATTTGAGATTATAATTGGGTTGTAATGTTAACTAATAAGAGAAAATACTTTTATACACTCATTTATTTTCCTAAGTTTTATTTTCTAAGAGAAATGAGTGTATTTTTTAAAATAAAAACTATTATCTTGTTATTTATTAAATTTGGCTTTTTAAAATGATAGATCATTTAATTTCTAATAAAAAAAAATTTTTTGATTAATTTCGAGTTATAATTTATAGGTTATGAATATTATAATTTATAGGGATTTTTCTAGAATTTTTTATGAATTTTTTTGATTTTTTAATGAATTTATTTGAATTTATTTAGATTTATTTTGAATGAAAAAGAATTAAAAAATTAGATTAAAATCACGTTGATGTGGCAGGTCACACGGTGGAGCAATTTACGTGTCGCCACGTGGCAGCCTGTGTGTGCACCACGTGGCACACGTGTGTGTATACGCGTGTCATTAGTGGGTTAAGCATCCATTAATGGATTTTTGCTAACTCATTAAGACCGCTCGCTTTATATATGAATCATTTTGCTTTGATTTTTGTCATGTGCGACTATTTGTGTTTAGTTTTATGCACAAGTGACGTGTTGAAATCTAGAGCGTGCGATCGTGTGAATCAATCGCGATCATCGATTTTCACTTAATAAATTAGAGAAAAATAATTAGAGAAGAGGAAAGAGAGGAGGAGAGGGGAAGAAAGGCATGTCGGAAAGAGATCAAAGGATCTATTGAAGAATCAAAGGTACTTAAAGGGGGTGAAGAAAGGTCAAAGGTGGTGAAATTAAGATTTGAAATGATTACATAGGTCATCATAAATGTTTGGAGGAAAGATCAAGGGAATAATCGGGATTAGACTTAGTATAACATCCCCAAGCCTAGGAGTGGCATCAAAATAAAAATTTTCAGAGGATTTGGATCAATTTCTCTGTTGTAATACCCTCTATGGATATTGTTAAACCTATTTTCATCACAAAATCTCAAACATATATCAATCTCTCATCATTTTCTCACAATCTTCATTCATTCTCCCTTTTCTCTCATCCCACCATTTCTATTCTACTCTTAATCATGTATTTCATTAAAATATTAGAAACTAAGTATATCTTTGGATACATCTATATAAAGAACCATGATAATATGCAATTTATACATGTAATTTTATGATTATTAATGCAAATTTAGGCATAAAATATTCCATTCTTATGCATGTTATCATACTTTGGTGCATATCTATCATTTCATACACTTTTAAGTTATAAACTCAAAATGCATTATTTTAAGGATAATTATGCATTTTTAAAGAAAATATTTTAGATTAGATTATTCCCATATAGATTTAGATTATATTTAGGTTTTAATGTTAAATAATAAGAGAAAATATTTTGTACACTCATTTATTTTTCTAAGTTTTATTTTCTAATAGAAGGGAGTGTATTTTATAAATAAAAACTTATTCTCTTTTTATGTATTAAATTTGACTTTTTAAAATGATAGATTATTTAATTTATGATCCAAAAAAATAAATTTGGATTAATTTGGAGTTGTATTTTGAAAGTTATGAATTTTTCTAATTTTTAAAGTTTTTCTGGAATTTTTTTAAAATTTTCTGATTTTTAATGAATTTATTTGGATTTATTTTAAATTAAAAAGAATATAAAACATAGGATTAAAATCACGCTGACATGCTAGCTAGCGAGGCGAAGCAGTTTACGTGTCGTCACGTGGCAGCCTGTGTGCACGCTACGTGGCACATGTGCGTGTGTGTTTATACACATGTCATTAGTGGGTTAAGGATCTATTAATGGATTTTTGCTAACCCATTAAAACCACAAGCTTTATATATATATATATATATATCATTTTGCTTTGATTTTTGTCATGTGAGACTTTTTGTGTTTAATTTTATGCGCAGGTGACGTGGCGAAATCTGGAGTGTGCGATCGCCTAAATCAATAGGGATCATTGATTTTCACTTAAAGAGAGGGGTACATGGTGCGTAACAGTTCGTCAACGAATCATTTTAAAACAATTTAATCTTAGACGTTCATCTCAGGAGTTGTAATAGTTGAGATTAAAACCGACCGATGGACTCTCATGGACACATGTACGCATCCTAGGCATCCGATGAAGATTAAACGACAAGCGTTTCATGGCGTTTCTTCTTCACACGTGACGTAAAAAAATCTCAACGCTCCATCTTCGTTTGAATGGACACGACTTAACGACAACGATTCACATCCAAGTGTTTCATCAAATCCATTGGTCGAAGATTAAACACGAAATCCAACGGCCACTCCCAAATCTGCCTAAAAAATACACATGTTCTTCGACAATGTAAACCATTCAGGGGTGTTCTGAGTAATCAAACTGCTTAGACATCTCAATCCTTGAATCTCTTGGTTCCTTCATCTTTTAGATCAATTTCTGCGTCCAAGGAGTGTTTGAAAGTGAGATTTCGTGGAGAGAATAAGGACAATTTGCTTTGTTGAATGCCAACGATCGTCTTCGAAATCGCGAGATGAAAAGCTTTTGATATTGCGATCAACTGGATCATTTTGAGCGTTATCTCGGGTTAAAAGTTTTATTTTCATCCTAATATTTCTTCCTATACCATCAGACTCTTATTCACCACTAAACTCTTAATTTCATGATTTAATCTTTAAATTCGCGAGTTTAGAACTTGTTTTGACACGTCTCCGCGTGTATTCGACGACCTTGTGGATTTGTCTCATCAGACGACATTCACATCATAATTCTGCCCTCTTCATGTTTCACATTTCTCTATTTTTCTCTCTATATCAACTTTCTAATCGCATACATATGTCTCCTACTTGAAGCATCTAATATCATTACAAAGGCTCCTCGAAGATTCAACTCTTAATTAATCCATCCACTAAGCAAGGAAATGAAAAAATTTTACATGAATTCACAAAAATGACAAAAAAACACCCCCAAAATTGAGTTCATCAATGTCAAAAGTGCATTCTTGAATGTGTTAATTAATGAATAAGTGTATGTCAAACACACCCTATGTGTTTGAAGATTTTGATCACCCTAACTAGGTGTTTAAAATTCCATAAGGCCTTACACAGCCTGAACATCCTCCAAGAGCTTGGAACAAGAAACTCAATAGGTTTATAACCCCTAAATAGAGGGCATATTGATATCACGATGTTCATAAAGAAGGTAGATATTGATATGATAGTCATGAAGATCTATGTTGACAATATCATCTTTGGATCCAGAAAATCAAGCCCTATGTGATAAGTTCATAAAGAGTTTGATGAGTCAACTGAACCATGTTATTAGCCTTTACATCAAACATACTATCTACAAGAGAAGTGCATATGTGAACTGCTCAAGAAATTTATGTTAAAGGCATTAAAGGAAAAGGCCACTCCTATGGCCAAAGGTGTCAAACTGGATGTAGATGAAAAGGGGAAAGTATAGATCAAAACTTTGATACAAACTTTTATGATTCTTTGGTAGATGAAAACGGGGAAGACCCCATATTATACCGGCATCTCTTTTGATTCTTTGATCATCGAGAGGTTTATATTCCAATTCTGCCTGGATTGGTACTATTAGTCATATCGTATTGACCTTTTCAGGAAAACCACCTCCAGCTCATTCTTTAGTGAAAGGACAGTATCACAATCATTGTTCATCAAATGGTCCAGGTCTTCAAATTTTCCTGGGAATAAAATGGGGAGTAGATTACTTCAAGCGAGTTAATGTCAAGATGAAAAGTATATAACTTTTGAAGTGAGTCTAGACATTTGAAGCTAAATACTGGAGTATACGGGAATCTGAATAGTCCAATGGTCACGATTAGCTCAGACAAAATCTTAGTGCTTTACAAAGGTAATGAAAAATATTCTTTGGTTTCTTCACTCCTGATAAATAACAACACAAATGCCTTCGGTTAAGCTGAAACTGGATTAACCAGTCCATCAACAAGTACCATAGTGTTTCCTCTATTTCCTAGAATTTATTCATATTGTCAATAAAATTGTGCATATAGATGAAAGTTCAAGCTATTTGAAGTGTGTGAACTGTGGCAGTGTGGTTTTCTACAAATAATCAACAAAAAGGAGAAGTCAACAGTATAAGCATGGCAGGTTTAAAGTCTTCCACCTCCTAACCCCATTATTTCCTGTTACCACAGTTTCTGTGTCCCATAGCCAAGCTCGTTCAAAAGAACATGTCCATTTCGTCTCCAACTCCAAAAAAAGCTAAATGACCCGCAATCAATGACTTCTGCAGAAAGTCAAATATTAAATTAAATTAAATTAAAAAGATATATAGATAACTTGGATGCTCGACAAAAATAAAGTATATTCAACTTTCATTTAACCCCATCATGGGAGCATGGCAAAACTTATTAGATTTCAGGGATTGGATAAATCGTCATTACTGAGGATAATGAAAATCATGATTGCAAGGATCCCCCTGGTTAAACTTCTATGGAGGGAAGAACGAAAAAAAAAGAGAATCAGGATGAAACATCAAGGGCTAGAATATACTTACACCCAAAAATATCAGAATAATCGATAAGTTAATGATAATAGTTTCCAGCCGCATATATGATATCTCCCATGAGAACACAAACCCTCGCATTTTAGACAAGCAGGAGAGAGGACAAAATCTCTCCCATAGTCTTCTCAGGTACGGCATTTCCATCCAAAATATCTGCACCAGACTCCAGAACAGCTGCATCCAGGATGAGTTTCCTCTTTGCGATCTCAAATATGTTTTCATCGACAGTTTCTTTAGTAACCAGCCTAAAATAATAAACACAATCAAGAAATTATAATCTATAAGCTCTGGGCCATAAAGTCCAAGCAAAGATAAAGATAACAGAAAATTGACGTACCTGTACACTGTAACCGGCTTTCTTTGACCTATACGATGACAACGATCTTCAGCCTGCCTATCAATCTGAGGATTGAAATCCATGTCATGAATGATGACAGTGTCAGCTCCAATCAAGTTTAAACCTTGCCCTCCAGCTCTTGTAGAAAGTAAACATGCGAAGATCGAGGGATCATTGTTGAAGGTGTCCACCAATGACTGTCGCTCAGAAACTTGGGTGCTGCGAGTACAACTGTAAGTGCAAAAGAAAATAGATCAGAGTATTTTGTCTCTACCTGCCATCAAGGCGACTGTAGGTGACTCCTATGACATCCAGAGTCCACTCTAAAATATCAAGCATCGATGTCCACTGGCTGAATATGAGAACTCTGTGCCCTTTCTTTTTCAAAGAAGGGAGAAGTCTGGCTAGTGCCTTGAATACGAGAAGGAATCAGCTCTTACAAGCTTATTATCATGAAAAATGAAAAAAAAAAAGATCATAATCTTCAATAGAAAACTATACTTTGCATTTCGCTGAGCCAAGGGCATAACTATCAGAAAGAGCTCCTGCGCCAATTCCATTTGAAACTAAAAGCTGTCACTCAAACAGATGAAAGGGAAAATTAGGTTTTATAAAGATTTGAAGATGAAAAATAGGTAGTTTTGGATGAAGAAATTTGATGAAGGTAAATGATCTCAGAACCTGCTCATCAACAAAAAGGAAACACGAGGTAGCATGATAAGAGCCCATTAATAACATACATTAGGGAGAGAAAATGAGGGACGGCTGTCCCTCCCCAATTGTATCCTCAGTAAAGCCACATCACCCACTCTCAATTAAACAAAGGTGGGACCACCATGAATAAGAGAGGAGCTTTTCAAAGGGGCATTCAATAAATGGTTTTGGCCAGGGAGAGCATAGTAATGAGGCTCTCGAACTACCCCTTCCACAAGGAGAGGAGAGGCATCATGTTTTTCCTTTCTCTTTGTACCTTCTTGGACATTCTCTTCAATTGAACCTCTTCATAAATTCTTTAGGCTAAGTTTTATCCAGAGAAAAAGTCCAGGTGAGACCTAGGATCATACCACTTGCAAGGAGAGTACTCTCATACAGCAGATCATTCACCGTGGTCTGCCCAAGTTCACATTGATGTCATGGAAATTCTACCCTCTTCCTGTTGAAGGAAATGCCATAAGCAGCTCAAGTTGAAGTCGGTTATGTCCTTTTGCTACAGTTCACACGTTATTCTCTAAAAAATTATTCTTTCCTCAAAGGGAAACTGCAAGAGAGATGCCCCACGACTGGTTTTGCCTATTGGCTATGCTTTTGAGTGCCTGACAAAATGCTGATCACTTACCAGCAGAGCAAGCAGGTTCAGACAAAACCGGTGTTTATTTAAATGTATAATCAGCAGAGAAGCTTAAGTGGTCTGTCTTCCAGGTAGACACCGTAAGAGGTAAAACGAGAAAGAACAATGTGGAAATATGAGCCCAACCAGGTTTAATTGATGGAGGAAGAGTTTAATCCACCTCCAGTTTCGTTTTGGAGAAAAAATTGAATCCACTTCCGTTTTGTTAAAACCAATTCATTCAAATTACCTCCTCGTGGGCAAATCTGAGTAGAGAAAGTTTTCCTGAAGGAAGAACCAGGCTTCAACACATAGTTAACGAATTTGGATTTGAATTCAAGGACATTTGCCCAACGCTACTGGGATCAAGGCATAGAGGATCTCTTAGGACCACAATCTGCAAACTTTTCACTCAAGCTAAAACTGAGAAAAAAAGCTTCCCAGTTTGGTTGGGAGAGACATGAGATGTTGTCAGTGACTATTTTTTTGCTGGCGTTTATTCTGTTTTTGTTCAATTTCTATCTTTAAACCCTCTTTTTCTAAATATTGTAGGAATACCCTTATAATGGGCTTGTTTTCCTTTCTTTTCTATACCCATTTATTTCCACTTCTTATAAAACAAGACAGCCCTGCGATTGTGAGGGCTGCTTAATTCTCAGGTGTTAGTCTGCCTCTCTCTCCAAACTCCCATCCCTGCCTCTGAACTCTTCCAGGTTTGACCAAGAATAGGACTTTCTGGGGAGGTGCTCAGTCTGATAATTTTATTACCATATTTGTTTTGACATTTAAATCCTTTCTATGTTCACCTCTTGTGTACTTATCACATAACTGTGTTAAGAATGGTAACATAACCATTGGACTTGTCACATAACTGCACCCTGTAATACTATACTGAGTAATATTATTTCAAAGTTCCAGGATGGCGAATGATTACTACCCCCCAGTTCATGCGTTTTGATAGAGGGTCATCATGACCGCCACAGGATGATCGTCCATGATCTGACCATCAGCTAAATGTCACTGATTGAGGTGATCAATCGCATAATCTGAATAATCTGCCCATAAATGAGATAGACAGAGGAAAAATAGTAGAGATCTAATGAGAGGGAGCAGTCAAGAGAGAAAGATGGAGATACAGAGGGAGACAGGAAGGAGAGGGCGAGAGTAAAAGAGAAGGTTAAAAGGGATGACATGAGGGGGAGTAAGGAGGATAGAGATAGAAAGGAAGACGAGAGATGCAGCAAGCGGGCAAGTGAGAGAGTGAACAATCAGGAAAGATAGCATGGGCAGGAGAAAGAGATTAAGCGGGGACAGAGGAAGAAGAGAGAGACAGTGAAGAGAGAAAGTGGGAAAGAGAGCGAGCAAGAGTGGGTGGGAAGGAGAGGTGGGATACACATGAGAGAGAGGATCAGGGAGGAAGAAGAGAGAAAAGCAGGGGGGAGAGAGAGACAGATTTTTGATAGGGCTTCTGGATAAGCGGACAGTCTGATCCAATGCCCACACTGTTTAGGGAGGATCATCATTGACCTTGTGAACAATAAGAGGATATGCCAAAAAAAAAAAATGATGATCATGATTGGATGTCACATATTGCCCTGTTTGCAGTCACTATGAAAAAATGAGGTGTTTGTATGAACAGTGCCATATGGATGGGAGCCCATACGTAAGAATAGTATGGCACCAGACACAGACAAACATACTGTCATGTACGAAAATCAGATGCCTAAATCCAAGGCAGAAAACCCTCTCATCAACAAAAGGTGCAATAGAAAAAATAATTTACAATGGCAATATGGCCTAATTTTACCTGATGGACTGTATAGTCATTGTAGTTTTTGATTTCTTTAATTACTTTCTCCAAATTGCATTCAAACCCAAAAATTCCCCGTGGGTACAGCTCTTTTGCTATGCGAGTAACATCCTCATCTTTGTACACAAGCCTCACCAATAATGGATGATTTGCAATCTGCAAACAGACCAATTAAGACCTTGAAAACTGTAAACTCACAGGATACAATGAAAGAAACATGACCTGGAAAGTTCAGGGAGAGAAAAATATGGAAAAAGGAATTATTTACCTTGCGAAGCTGCATAAAAATAGTTTGATATTTGGCGATTAGGAGTGGAACAACACTACTACTTGAAGCCACGTTAGAAGTTTTATTAGCTCGAGCCTGGCAGGCTTGACGGTATTCACATATCGCACCATTATAACTCTCTCTCTGATTCTGCATCCATGTAAACATATTCAACCTGGCGCATTACAAAATTGATAATTAAGAAAAATGAATCTGAAAAACCTAGATGATATAATGCATCCACCAGCATTGAAATAACTTATGATTTATACCTGCTGTACTTTTTGGAGTTAATTGCTGCATGACATCTGACTTTAAACGTCTCAAAAACAAAGGGCCCCAAGATTGATTTAATCTCGACAATTAGATCACTGTTTTCTGAAGATAACATTTTCTTTAGGTCAGTGTCATCACTTGCAAATATATCGGGCATCATGAACTCCAGCAATGACCATAGCTCCTGCAATTAAGTGTCACGATTCTGTGAGAATCTATTCTCAGCCTTCAATCAAACAGCAAATCAAAACACTGGCTTCACATAGCCCTGAAGAATGCGTTCATGAGACAATCATGTATAGAAATGTACATGTAAATCATTTTTGAAGTGGAGTCCCTGTCAACATCAACCGCTGGCGAGCAGTTTTTGCAATGGACATCAAACTTCTCCACCGATAGCTTGATTTATCTTTCAGGGCATGAGCTTCATCCATAAGCACAGAACTCCACTGCCATCGCTTTCAACACCTTTCGGTCGTCTTTCTGTTGCCCGCTGCATCAGGAAGATAATAATGATGCCAGTTACTTACAAGATGGCCCTCCAAATTTTTGAATGGATCAATAGCTTCACTTACGCGTCGCTCAAAAAGAGAATAAGATGTTACAAGAACATTGAACGGTGGAGGTAGCCCAGCCTTCCCTAAGGAATTCAGTTCCTTTGAGTATGCTGTTCTTCCAACTCCATGAAATAAGATGACAGAGAATGAAGGGCACCACTTCTTAAGTTCTCTCTCCCAGTTTTCCAGAAGAGAAGCCGGACAGACAATTAGATGGGGCCCAGGGTCGTTGTCCAAGTGTTTCAGCAGATTTAAGTATGTAACCGCCTAGAAGAGAATTGTATACATAAATTCTCAAATTCAAATAATGATAATAAAGAAGAAAATTCCCCACCTGAACAGTCTTTCCCAGACCCATTTCGTCTGCCAAGATGGCTGCATATAAACCCATAAAAAAAAAATGAAAACAGCAAGACGATCTACATTAACGAAATGAACGCGACACACCTCCACCGATTCCTTTTCTGTACAACAGGAGAAGAAAGTTAACTCCAACAAGCTGATACGGCTTAAGAATTGGCTCAAAACCCGTTCCCGAGCTTGAACACGCAGCATTTATGTCCTCCTGCAACCAAAAAACCATAGCTTACAAATATTTAAATGTAAATCCCCAAAAATATTCTCACCTGAGTAACTATCCTGGCCGCCGACGAGTCGACTTCAGCGTAACTTTCACAAGAAGTCACCGAAGAACCGTAGAGCTCCTGCTTTAGGGAAGCAGATATCTCACCGCACTTTTGCAGAGCAATCCCCACTAAATCCGTCTCCTTACAATCTCCTCCTTCTTCCGATGCCACTCCAGCTGATAATTCGAAATCCTCATCCTCTTCTCCCGTGGACCGGATTTCCACGACCTCTGGAGAAGCCTCCACGTCGCTGTCCTCATCAACGACGAATCGTCTCGTCCGACCTCCTCTCTGCGTCGCGCGAACCACCACAGCTTCCTCGTCTTCCTCATCTTCCTCCAAATCAAACACGGTTTGATCCGTCTCTTTGCGTTTTACAGGCACGTATGCGAACGACTCGATGGATGGCTGTCTGAACACTCGCGAAGTGGCGAATTTGTGGTTCTCCCATTCCTCGTCGGATATCTCGTCAAATACGCGCTTCATCGCGCCGATCGGAACCCTAGCGGCGTGATCGACGCGACTTGGAGCTCAGCAATGGGAGTTTCTCCGCGGAGGTCCAGTGCGGTAATTAGGCACTCGCGACTGTTCAACCGCGGAATAAAGACCCGCCAGTCTTTCCTCTTTTCCCTCGCTCCCCGAATTCTTATTCTAGCCCAGAAATGTCATTGAAATTACGAAAACAGCCCCGCAAAAAAGTGCGCTGGTCTTTGAAAGTTCAATTTATAATTTCGTTTGGGAATAAGAATAAAAATCTGATAACAGAAATAACTCTAGGAGAATATAAAATTTTCAAAGAAATGAAAGAGGTAAGTGAGACTTGAACTGCTAAGGGGGCACTAGGAGGATAATAACCTCACATGAAAGGTTTGCAAATACAAACATTCGCAAGAGTAAGTGAAGATCCTCATTTTTTACTAATGGAGCTCACCAGCATGGTTCTATCAACAATGCAGCATTCCCATATTTGGCATCATGAGTGCAAGAGAAGATAACCTTTAATGACAAAAAATCATCATCGCCGCTGTCATTGAGAAGAATATTGTCGACATAAATGGTACGGTGCCGTCTTACCCCAATATGTGGTGCTCCGCATCCCATCGAAATCTAGCCTACATGGAGAAAATTCATAAGCAATAAGAAGGCGACTAGATTTGGCAAATTGGGCATGCAGACTTTACTAAGTCCATCTATAGCACATCAAAGCAAAAACACCTGGGAAGACTACCCCCAAGAAACATACCCTACAGTTTTCTCCTCAAGCACCTAATTATCCAAGTCATCTTATAGAAAAAGTGGTAGAGACATCAAATGGATGGAGGGACCATCAATAGTGAAGTGCTAGACAAAGAAGAACCTAAATAGAGTTCACTTAGATGATCCTTGAGAAGGTTTTTTATGTATTCAATAACATATGCATAAGAAAAAAAACTTGAGAAACTAAGTGAGCTTTATAAAAAGAAATGCAACCATCCGGTTTATACTTTTAGACATAAATGAATTGCATGTCACCCTGTTGACATGGGGCAAGAGTTGCCTTGTGTCATGGTCTATTGGGTTATGAAACTCTATGTCTATGGTATTCTTGCACTCATGTACCTAGAAGGCTTCAAGAAACATTGTGGGAAACAACTCAAAGCCTATGTATAGAGCAAATCTACGTAAAGTGGGACTAAGGCAATCATAGGAGATAAAACTAGCGATAGGATGTTGAGTGCATGGATATATATCTTTATATAGGGCAAATGAGATATCGTTATTTGGGATAACAGTTGTGGGGACTATTGGATAATATGTGGCCTATAAGCTAGATATACTTCCACGTCTTATTTATATTTATTAAATGAAATTATTCATTATTATTCTTGCGATATATTTGTAATGTATTTATAAGTATATGTAATGATTAAGTGAATTATGATCATGACATAATACAAAAATCATGAGTCTTTAAACAGATATTGTAATTATTCTTATTTGAGGATATTTGAGAAGAACATCAAAATATCTAAGAAGAATAGAACTACCCAATCTAACTCTTAAGATTAATATAGTTTATCTTGTGGCCACTTGTGTAGAGATGCCAAGTATAGATATCAAGTTCTCTTTAAAGAAAGAGTTCATTGAATTGATCTTCATGAATTATGACAGAAAGATTTTTTGCAATCGTTGAAAACACAATTTCTCGTGTCAAAAAAATTTCCAAACTCACTAATTTTGAGAATTAATCACGAATTGATTAGGATAATGGTGAGTCAAGGTCGAATCAATGTAAAATAAGGGAAATTATATATATTCATAATTTGATCAAATTGGATGATGAATTGGGGTAAGAAATTAAGGAAATTAATATTTTTAGAAAGAAGACTCCATGACGAAATAATCAAACATCACTCAAATTGGATTAGTATTCATAGAGAAATCAATGAGCTAAATAAGGAGAGAAATTGATTAAATTTCATAAAATTAAACTAATCCACTAATTGAAATTCAAATCTAATGGCATAGGACAAAAGATGAGGAAGAAAACAAGTAATCTAACCCAAAATCGTGCTTGAAACTATCCAATTTATTTACAAATCAACCCTTTTCATTCTACATGTCAAAAAATAAAAATTCATAGCTCAAGCGACAAATTATTCCTTCTCCCTCGACGAAATATTGATTTCAAATACTCTTTGGATGTGGAAATGAGTCTAGAAGAGGAAGAAATCAAGAGATTCAAGATTTATATTGTCCAAAAGGTTCGATCGATAACAAAATTCAAAAATGTTTTACACCATCTAAGAGAGCGAGTATAAATAGACACAAATTGGGCGTGGCCGTTCGATCTGACAATTGACCTTAAATAAATATCAAGATGAAAGGCCAAGATGCGAATCAACACCATTAAATCACATCCGTCCGATCACAGATGGAGTGTCATGATTAAGCGATGTCACGCGTAAAGAAGAAGCCTCACATAACGGTTGTCATTCAATCTTTATTGAGTGCTTGAGATGTTGTCACGCATCCATGGAGTCCACTAGGCACATTTACTCCTAGCCTTTATAACTCTTTTGATGAACGTCTAGGATTTAATCATCATGTGTAAAGTGAATCATCACCGAACCAGATTGTGCCACGTACCCGTCTAAGTAAGTAAAAATTGATGCTTCTTATTTAATCATGTGATCCAATGCTTCTTGTTGTGCCATGTCCCTTGCATGGAAAAATAAGAAAATAGTCCCCCATAGAAGAAAATTTAGACATCAGCATGTATAAATAAAGGCGCCTTTATGGATTAGCTTATTCCATTAAAAAGGACGCTTAGCACTAACTATGCGCACTAGGTGGCATGCACGTATGCCACAATGTGGCAATGCATAAGCACATAGGCCATATCATCCGTCAAGTCAACCTCACATAAATTTTTTTTCAAATAATTTTAGATTAAAATAATTTCAAAATAAATCCAAAAAAATTCTTAAAAGATCCCTGAAAATGAGAAAATTGATAACTTTAAAAAATAGAACTCTTTTTCAATCTAAATTTTTTTTCGTTGGATAAGAAATTAAATAATCTATCATTCTAAAAATTTAAATTTAAAAAATAACAAGAGAATAAATTTTTAACTCAAAAATACAATCATTTTCTTTGAAATATCAAAATCAGAAAAATAAATTAGTATATATAAAAATGTTTTCTCTCATTATTTTGCATCATAAACTTAATTATAATCACAAATTTAAAATAAGAATAATCTAATATAGAAAATTAATTTTTAATTATACATAATTATTACTTAAAATAATATATTTTGATATTATAATTTTAAATGGCATAGAATGATAAATATGCACCCAAAGTATGATAGTGTGCATAGAAATGAAATGTTTTATGCCTTTATTTGCATTAATAATTATGTAATTATAAGTGCAAGTTTCATGTTATCAAATTCATTAATGGTAATATACTTACTATCTATCAGGTTAATACATGTCATGATAATGTATGTGATCCTTATACTTGAGACACTTAAGACATGTTATGAATGGATGATCGTGTTTTGACTATGACTTATGGATCCTTAGCCATGAGATCTCCAAAATGTCCTAAATTTGTTATAATGTGAAGTCCCCAAAGATGATTGTGTGGGCAAGGTGAGCATCCTTAGTAAGAGATAATGTTGATTCAAGGAATAAGATGTAGTTAAATACTTGGCCAAGGTTCTAGAAATATTAGAGAAGGTATTCTCAATTATTTCCTTCAAACATCAATACTAACTTGAATAGCAGAGTAAGGCCATCAATACTAATAATTGACCATAGTATAAATCATTCATGAGTAACAAACAAATAAATATTTAATAATAATTCTTTTGCATATAAAGGATTATAAGTACACATTAATTAGTCGCAAAAAGGCTCCGTATGAAAGTTCATATACACTCCATATCTCTTAGAGCACTTGATATAGCTTGGCACCTAAGGGGCGAGCAACTCAAGTTATTGATTGGGTTAAATCAATAATTATTTAATTAATCTATATTTTGATATATTTAATTGATAAGGTTGAGCAATGTGTTATTAGGTTTATGGAGTTATTAACAAGATTTATGAACCTAGGGGGTCACACACAATAGGTTGATAGACGTTGGTAGATTAAGATACTATTTTGGGGGTTTTGTGAAAAGTGTATATACTTGATGTCTATAAATAAGGGGAGAACAATCATACCTAATAGTGCATGTGTGAATCTTGTTGGAAAATCTCCCCTTTGCTCTCTTTCTCTCATAATGAAGAACTTTGAAGAAGAGATACAAACATCTAGCGATTGTGTAGATACTACTAGAGGCTAAACACCAAAATAACTTCAAGAACTCTTTCAATGAATCCTATAAAAATGAATGTCAATCTATGCTAGATGATAAGATCTTCAGTTCTTGATGCATTGATGTTTTCATTGCTCAATTCAATGTATTTTTTTCACCTTTGATGTTTTGATCTCGACACCTTTGGGTAGATAGAGGGGGAGACAAGTGGATGAGTGTCCAAAAGGAGTTAAGAGGGTCTCAACTTAACACCAAATGTACATGGTTGATGGATAAGGGCCTAAACCTTTATCTTTTTGCGAATACTCGGTGACTAGGAAGTACTTGGAATTAATCTTACAATGCCCTTTGCCCACTCACTCGAGATGTATTATCTAACTTGGAAGGATATGATAGATATTATGTGGCTTATAAGCCAATCACACTTCCATAAATCTCGTTTATGTTCATTGAAATGAAATTTATTCATTGTCATTCTTGTGTGACGTGTCCAATGAAGTCCATGAGCATATGTAATGACTAAGTGAATTATGATGAGATCACATTACACTGATCTCTAATCTTTAAAAAATAGTCTAAATAGTCCTATTCTTGGGATATTCGAGAGGTGACGAAAGGAGACCGCGAGGTCGTTAATTTCACATAATCTCATGTCAATACAAAGTCCAAACTTACCAATTTGATGAATATATCTCGAATTGAGGGATATAATGGTAAATAAGGGTCGAATCTACAAGGAAATAAGGAAATTTATGATGATCTCTTCGAATTTGATCAAATCGGATGATGAATTGATGATAGAAATTGGGGAAAATGGTATATTATGAAATAGAACTTCAAGGCGTTTCTACGGAATCAAAAATCATCGAAATTGACCTTGATTTTGCGAAGAAATTGAAGATCGAAGTGGGGAGTGATTTCCGAAACTTAGAATCGCGATTAAACCGAAAATCTAATCTAAATTAAAATTAATTCATAATATAAACAAAAATTAAACATAAATAGATGAAAGATTAGTAAAAAACCGCCTTCACTAACCCAAGATTGCGATTGGATTAGCTCGATTAATCGTCGGATCAAGACTTTTAATCGAAAATCCGAAAAACCGCGATAATGAGATTTAAGCATCGATTTCTTCCTCTCCTTTCGGCCAAATCTCGATCTTAAGCCCTCCGAAGATGCGGAATTGAGTGTAGAAGAGAATAGGATTGAGAGATTCAAGAGTATTGGTGTCTAAACAGATCAATTGGATTGATTTGCTCTCGAATGCTTTACAAATCAAAAGAACATCTCAATTTATAGGGCATTTGGGCGTAATCGTCTGATTAATTTCAATCGACGGTTTTGATTAAACGGTTCATCATGAACTGTTTCCATTAAATCGCAGCCGTCCGATCTTGATGGAGCGCTCGGATGAAGCCACGTCATTGTGTTATGAAATGCATCAGATCTCCCTCCGTTGGATCGCGATCCAATAATCAGGATGCTTTTTCACGCGTTACATCTAGATTTTTATAACTCCTTTTTAAAAGCACGTGCGCGATCTGATGATTCGGTGGACCATGAGTCCACACGATCCACGCTCGTCAATTAGCGAGCCCTTGATCTGATGCCTTACGGTAAGCCACGTCACCTACATTTTAAAATTTAATGTGGAACTTAGTCCCACACAGAAGAAATAGAAGCAAAGTGTCAGGTATATAAGGTGCGACGATTATGAGGGTTAGCTTAAATCCGAATATCGGATGCTTATATGTACTATAACCCTATATTACGAGTAAATATAAATATGCACACGTCACATCTGCACCACGTAGGTGCTCGAGTGGGTCCGTGTGGCTCTGCCACGTGGCCTTGCATGCCACGTCGCATCCACGTGGGTCTCGCGCGAATATAAACCCCTTTTTTGCTTTTTTTAATTGTTTTTAACACTTTAAAAATCAAAAATAAATTCAGAAAAAATCCAAAAAAATCCCTAAAATTAGAAAATTCATAACTTTCAAAATATAACTCCAAATTAATCCAAATTTCTTTCATTTGATCCGAAATTTAATTATCTATTCTAAAAAGTCAAAATTAATGTATAATGAGAGTTTTAATTTCCAATTCATAAATACATTTATTTTTTAAAGATTTAAACTTAAGAAAATTTAAATGAATGTTTATAAAATGATTTCTCTCATTATTTCACTTTAAAAATACTTATAATCTCAAGTAAAGATGTGTTTATAAAATTATTTATCATTAATCCATCATATTTAACTCTAATTTAAAATATTTTGAAAATACTTGAGATTATAAGTATTTTTAAAGTGAAATAATGAGAGAAATAATTTTGTAAACATTCATTTTAAATATAATGACTTTTTCATGGAATGATAGATAAATACTCATAAATATGATAACATGCATAGAAATGAAATCATTTATGCCTTAATTTGCATCAATAATCATGTTTTATCATGTCTAATTAGCATGTTATCAAGAGGGACATCGAATTATCCGAATGGAACATCACTATTTGATCCGACTCATATGATGAGTATGGCTGATCTTGTAACCATCAATGTGAAGACACTAAGGATGGATAGTGGGTGCTCTTTGGAGAAAGAGTTCACTTAATTGATCTTTATGAATCCCCGAATTGTACAATACCTAACTGTCAATCAAGTTGATTCATGTCTCGGTTGTCTATGTGGTCCCTTGACTTGAGATACCAAAGGTATCTTGTGAATGAATGATCATGTTTTAATTATGCCTTACAGATCCCTAGCGATAGGATATCTAAAACATTATATATTGGATACAACATGAAGTCTTGGAAGATGATTCTATGGTCAAGATGGGATCATCTACCTTCGGTATCTGAGGAGATTGACTCAAGGAATAAGATGTGATAAAAATCCTTGGCCAAGGTAGTGGAAATAATGACAAAGGAGTTCTTGATAATTTCTTGCACACATCAGTACTAACTTGAATGATTGATTAGGGGTTTGACAATTGACTAAACCCTAATTCATTCATGAGTTTCGTGTGTGATAACGTGTCATTGATGCATTCATTTTCATCATTATTAATGGGTTTTAACACATAATTCTTGTTAATATAATGCACGTTATCATGTTTTTAATGATATTTTTGCATTCATCATTGTTAGAGAACTAGTTTTGAATGTCTACATCTATTGAATGGATGTATGCATGAGTAAGGCATGAATGGAGTGCTAAGGACAACTCCAATTTCTCTCTTTCCATCCTCAATTATGTATGTGTAAGTTCATTTATAGTTATCTTCATAGTTTAGTCATTTCATTAATGTCGTATTTTATTTTATCATATTATACTTTCATTTTTCTACTAACCTACTAATGTTTACGTGAAGCCTTATGTCTTTCAAGAATTCATTACTTCATGCATTCATTATCTTCCCGTGCACCATTTTTCTTTGTTTTATCATGCATATTATTTTAATTCCTAGTTACATATTTTCATTCACAGATGCATAAATAGATGTATATATATACACATATCCCTCGTTATGAATGAGCTTATTTATTTTTCCTTATTACTGTTAGCAGATATAGATATACATATATATATGCTTGACATTATTGTGATCTCCTATAGATACCTATTAGGGTATTATTGTAACTAACGTCTATTATCAACTTACTTAAAAAGCTCTTAGTTTTTCTTTTCTAGGGTTAACCTTTTCTTTTTCAAGATAGAAGTTGAAATTGTGAGATCTGAAAAGTGGCTGGAGATCAAAAAGGGCGAAAAAAATTCTCGGGTGCTAGTGATCAAGAAGACAACGATCGTCTGTGTTCTCTCTCTCTTCCTTCACAGTGAAGGACTAAAGACGTCTTCTGCAGATTTCTGACGCCGATTTGTAGAAGCGTCTTTGGAGATCACTCGATAGCAAGAAGTTCTCTTTCTTGGTCACTCTCTCAATCTTAACTCTCAAGTTTATGCGATTTCTGTCGTTCTGATTTTCGGACCTCCTTAAACTTGTAAACTTCTTGTCTCTCCATTTCATTGATCGATCCCTCGTTTCTAGCCTCTAATATTTAGTTTCTACATTCTATCGGTTATTGTCTCAGTATAAATCTTCAATGTCTCTGCATTCTCTACTTGATTTTTGATCGTTCACTATTTTTTTACCTTCGTTTATATTCTATCTGTTTAATAGCAGATATATTCTATATATTGGGTTAAAGTATTTTTCATCTATTTGAATATTTATACTTTGCATATGTTAAATCACCTTTAGTCATTTAATTTAGATACACATCTCTAGAATCTAAATTGTTGATAGTTGTTTGTTTTCTTTGCATCATTCATGTTCAGTCAGAAAAAATTAGGTTGCTAAATCCTTCGGTGATTATATTAGTCCTCTCTATAGTAATTTATATAAATAGAAATCAGTTCAATATTTATTTCTAACAGTGGTTTATTTATGTGTAGTTGTTTAGCGTTAATTATGTACAGTTACAAACACATTTTTTTCTTCATTTTGGAATGTTTGCTTCTCTTGCTATTTCCATTAAGAGTTATTTGTCATAAATAAATTTCTTAGTTGACATTACTGATCACTGCCAATTTTCTCAGTCTGTTGTATTTAACAGTCAAGTTGTATTAAGTCAATTACACTTTTTATATAACCTGTTAGTTTATTTGGATATACTGCTATCGCGGTCAACTGGATATCGACAGAGGTACAGTAAATTACAATGTATCCTTATTAGTTCCTTTTTTTTATCAATTCATATATATATATGTGGTTACTTTAAACAATTGTCGTTAGAGATTGACAATCAAGACTATTAGGTACACAATCTATCTCATTCAATTACTTCAGCTGATATAGTACTTAATTGGGTTAAAGTTCAGTTCATTTTTAGTGACGAGTGTGTTTCCTTTTTGCATTGGAAATACTCTAAGTTAGTTTTTTTACAGTGGTAATTAGATAGTGAGCTAAATCGTAGCAAAGTGAATCACCTGGGTTAAGCGTATGTTTGAAGTCAACTTGGTAGATCACAGTCAACCTTACTTAGATCTAGTCAACCTTTCTAGTTACAATCCAAGTCCACCGCATAGATCTAAGTCAACCCTGATTACAGTCAACCTCACAGTCAAAGTCAACCCTAATAAGTCAAGGTCAACTGTATTAGTCAAAGTCAACCAAATTAGTCAGAGTCACCCCAAATTAGTCAAAGTCAACTTGATTGGTCAAAGTCAACATAATTAGTCATAGTCAACCCAAGTTAGTCAAAGTCAACCTGATTGGTCAAAATCAACCATATTAAATCAATGTCAACTCGTAGGTCAAAAATAACCCTAGGCCATAAAGTCAACCCTAGGTCAGAAAGTATACTCTAGTAGTTGTTGTCGTGTGTGTCACTCTTTCTTGAATTTATTCTCGCATACCTGCCATCATCTTCTCATATAGCTATCAATAGTTAGTCAAACATACTCTTGCATTCACACACACGAAGATCGGGAGTGTCTCATCACTTGAGACGAAAAGGAGTCAAGACTTGGGGAGCAAGAAGACCAAGAGGAACCTGAAGACGAGGTCTCGTTTTACCAGAGGTCGGTAGTACTAGCGGGAGAGACACGATAGGGCGTGAAGGGACGAACGATTGTGTGGAGATCGGCTTGAGGGAGTCAGGGCATCCAGGAGACGAGGAGGTATTACTGTAGGGTCAGGTAAAGGTGAGTGTTAGGGTTTCCGTTGGTGACAGACCTAAACCCTTGTATTGAACATTGTCCTTCACTCATTCGAAGGGTGAGAGGATTAGGTTTTCTTTTGGTAAGGTTTGAGGCTCCGAGTTGACAAGGACTCGGGATTGGATTAAGGGACGTTAGGTCCCCCAACTATATAATAAACCTTGGTGCACCGTGAGGACGAGAAGAGATTGCTTAACCTACGAATTTTAATAGAAGAAAAGTAGTAATAGAAGAGTAACACATAAACCTAATTCACCTCCCTCTTAGGTTAAACCACCACCCTATTGGGACTTTCAATCATTTCATTCCACTCATGTACTCAATTTGCATCTATTTAGTGCTAATTTGGTAAAAAAATAAATATGTCCTATCATGCATCATTATTTTTAATTACTTATACTATGAGACTAATCTCATTTGACTCTTTCAAAGTCAAGTTGTTGACTTCTCACATTTTCTATGAGTTATGTGGATGTAGGGACATACGTATGCAAGTAGGAAAGCATGAATATGACTGACGATAAGAGGAAAGAGGAAATAACTCTCCACTAAATTTGAAGACCAAGCCAACCATATTTGTATGAAATATGGTAAATGAGGTTTGGATTTGGTAGAGGGATCATCATAAGGTTTTTAGGATGATCCAAAATTGATCTAGAGTGAATATTGGGTCAACCTCCTTATTTTTAAAGAGGTTAAACCAAACTTAATTTTTATTAAATGAGACCTTAATATTTTTCTCATGTTTTTAGATATTTTTGGATGAAAAGATAGAGGATTAAATTCTTGATTCCAATGGAGAAAATTTTGTGGAAAAAAGAGTTGTATTTTGTGAGATATTCAATTTCTAAGTTTAGGGATTTTTCTAGAATTTTTCTGGATTTTTTTTGGAATTCTTTAAGGACTTTCCCATTTTAAACGTATTTACAAAAATGTCACTCTAATTTTTGAAATAGAAATTTATAGAAATGCCCCTCCCATTTTAAAAGAGAAAATTTACAGAAATGCCCTCCAATTTTTGAAATAAAAATTTATAGAAATGCCCCTCCGAGGCATAATGTAATGTGAACAATGTATTGTGATCTTATCATAATTCACTTAGTCATTGCATATGCTCATAGACTTCATTACAAACATCACATAAGGATGAAAATAAACAAATTGTATTTCAATAAACATAAATGAGATGCATAGAGAAATAAGATTCACTCATAGGTCACATATTATTGATAACATACATTTATAACTTAAATTCTTATCTTATTTCACTCAAATTCATGCTTATTTTATGTGAATATGATGCATGTTATCATAATTTTTAGGAATTTTCTCCATTAGTGTGCCATTACACTAAAGTTCATATTTATGCATAAATTAGGGATAATTCTGTGCTTTCTTGATGATTAATCTTTTTTTAAAGTTAAATTAATAAGAATTAAGTTTTTTCCCTGATTTATGTTGACTTTAGTGAATGATTTTTAAAGGTTAATTGTAAGAAGAAAATTATTGGATGAGTAAAAGGGAGAGATCTTAATGAATACCTTTATGTTATTTTTAATTCATCCTATCATCTTATTTTAAAATTGTATTTTTATGGCATGATATTAAAAAGAAAAGAAATTGTGATAAAATGGAGAAAATTTGGATTAAAAAGGAGTTGTATATTTAAAGTTATGAATTTCTGAAGTTTATGCCATTTTTCCTATTTTTATCTGATTTTAAATTGATTTTTCTTGAATTTATATTAATTTTTCTAATTAAAATCGTGAAAAGGGGGGTTTTTTATTCCACAGACCCCACGGATGACGTGGCGCGCACGAGCTGACGTGGCACGCGTGCAAGCTGACGTGGCGCGCGGGGCCAGCGCGGGTGCGATGCAGCACTGAGGCCACGTGGAAGGGCCGCGCGTGGCCCACGCGAGGCACAAGTGGCACGGAAACGTGGCAGGAGGCCACGTGGGTCCACGCGGATGCCCGTGAGGGGCGCCACGTGGCAGAGAGGGGGTTGGCAGTTAGAGGGCCCTGGTAATAGAATTGGGGCGGTAACGCAAGAGCGTTAAACCGCCCCCCAATTTATACTCATGATTTCTTTTTCTTTCTTCCGTGTGGGACTATGTCCCGTGGAAACTTACCTTTGCAGGACGCGTGGCGGCATCAGAAGCGTCGGATCCTATCGCGAAGCGTTGATCACGTGGACCCGAGTCCACGCGATCGAAATCAAAGCACGTGTGTAAAAGCCGATTTAAGTGAAATCGATCTACCTCTCACCTGGCGACGCATGGACGCTTCGAGAGCGTCCGATCTCCATCAGACGGGCGACACAAGCGAATGACGTGGAGCCATCTTAACAAGCTGAGGAAGATCAGACGGCGGCGATTCGTTGCAGCTCACGATCATGGCTCACGATCGCGGCTCGATCGTCGCCAATTAACCTTACGATTCGGGCCACGATCACTGCCAATTGATGGCCATCAAACCTACCTGTCGACCGAATCAAACTGCCGCAATTTTCAGGCGAAAATTCCCTTTAAAAACGATGCACTCTCTCTTGTTTCAACTCAACTCTTGATTGATTTGTGAAGCAATTAAGCAAATGTGAAGCATAATCTTGAGTTCTTCGTGATTCCCCCGTGTTTAGACTCGATTGCGAAGCAATCGGAGCGTGAATTGAAGCCCCATTCTTGTGGCAATCGGGTTAGTAGTGAGATTCGATCGATTATCAGGTGGTAATTTGAGTTTTTATTAGGTTTAGATCTTTAATTTTGTAAATTAGTCCTTAGTGTTCTTCAATTTCACCCAATTTTAGTCCAAAATTTTTCTGATTTTGAAAATAGTATATCTCTATGATTATAATTACAAATCACTTGATTTTGGTTTCATTGGATTCCTCTTTTTAGCAGCTTTCCGTTGATAGCAAATTCGTTGAATTCTGAATTTCATTTGACCCCTCAATTTAACGTTTGACCGAGCACTGTTCATTTTCGATCCGAATCTGAACGTTGACTTTCTGGGGTCAATTACTTTCAAACTAAAAATTGGAATTCGATCGTTTTGGTCTCTTTAGAATCCTCTAGTTCTTAGCTTTACATTGATATATAAATTTCAATATTTGCATATCAATTTGACTAGTCAATTTGAAGATTTCCTCTGAGGTGTTCATTTCGGGGATTTTCTAATCTTTGATTTTCAATAATTCATAATAAATCCATTTCTTCTTGAAAAATCACCAATTTTATATCAATAAATTCCATTTTCTCTCTAGTTTCTGAGTATATAATTTTCGTAATCTTTTGACACCTTTTGATTATCTGATTTTACAGAACTCCGACTATTGGTCAAAGTCAATGCTTTGACTTTGACTTTTGACTTTTCTCTGTCAAATCCGAGATCTTAAATCTTAAAACTTATTATTTAGTATATCTATATCATTTTCATTCATAAAATCTTATTTTTAATTCTTTAGAATCTCTTTTAAACCAAAGTTTGACCAAGTCAACTCTACAATTAAAGTCAACCTTGCTCTCTGTGGATCGACCCGATACTTACACATTACTTGATTCTATATCTTTATCTTTGTGAGTTCGGATTTATAAATTTTTGTTTGACCGACGTTTGTGTGTTTTAACGACCGCACAAAAACGCTTCGTCAATTATCCATCAATATATCTATTAGGTGAAGGGGTGAACGATATCTTTACATTTTTTGCAAGACATTACTTGTATGAAGAGTGATCAGTGGCTAAAATCCATGAGGTAAGAACTTATATCTATGGATTGCAATGAAGTTTAGGAAATTTTTTACTTGCCTTAAATAAATAAACCAATCGTCGTAAATGGATCTCCATGACAAAATTAAATCTTGATGGCAAAGTTTCAATGATATAAATCCATACATATGGAAAAGACATTAATTATTTATGGAACTTATGCCCCAATTCTCTCAAAGGATTCTATGAAAATAGTCATGGCCTTGGTAGCTTGTTTCAATTTTAGAGATACAATAAATACATGTGAAAATAATTTCCCAAATGGTAAAACAAGGGAAGCAGTATACACGTGTCAACGGCAAGGATGTGAAGTCAAGTTTGGTGTCTAAGTTAAAGAAATCAATCTACATATCAAGCAACCTTCTAGAAAATGGTACTTCAAATTCAATCAAGTCATTGCATCTTTTGAGTTCAAGAAAAAGATTATTGATCAATGTATATACTAGAAGAAAAGTGGAAGAGCATGGGTAGTGCATGTTATGTCTATGGATGATATTTTACTTGCTAGTTCAAACCTTAGCCTATTAAGGTAGACCAAAGATTTTCTATTTAAAAATTTGTATACGAAAGACAGGCTAAGATTATTACATTATTGACAAAAATATTCATTATAATAGTTTCTTTGGGAATGTCTCAAAAGTCATAAATACTAATATTTTGAAAAAGTTCCAAGTGGAAAACTGTTCTCCTAGAAAAATACCAATTGTCAAAGGTGAAAGGTTAAGGAAATTACAAGGACCTCATTTGGAGGCAGAGACTTGTAATGAAAGAGAAAACATATCCTACAATAGTTGGATCTCTGAATTAAGGCAAGCTTGTGCTCGTCCAGATTTATCTTTTGTCACATCATATCTTGGAAGATATCAAAGGGACCAAGGCCTAATGCATTGGCAAGCTGCAAATAAGGTTTTGTGATATCTTCGAGGAACCAAGGGTCTAATGCTCATGTAAAACAAGCAAATGGATCGAAGGTTATTGGACACTTCAACTTGGACTTTGTTGGATATCTGGAAACTAGGAAATCCACCATGGATTATGTGTTCTTAATTATTGTGGGAGCTGTCTCATGGCTAGTACCAAACTGAAGACCATCTCATCATCCGCTAAGAAAGTTGAGTACATCTTCGCGAGCCAGAAGGATAAGGAACTTCATTACGCTGTTGAGAGTTACAAAGCCTAGATAGAAACCCCACAAAATGTGTATCATGATAATAAAGCTTCAGTGAAGTTCTCCGAAAATAACAAGAAATCAACTGCTTCCAAGCACAGGGAAGTACGATACTAGGCTGTGAAGGAGAGAATCAAAGATCAATGATAGTAAAAATAAGTGTCAACTGAACATACTAGAAGTAACTCAATGGTAGTAAATCCTCTTAAGAAGGTACTTCTACTGCTTACCAATAGCGGGCATGTAAGATGGGGGTTATTCACTTCTTTTGAGGATATGCTCAATACATACACACAACTGTTTAAGTGATATGATAGTTTTGTTTTGATCTATGTGTTTTCGTTGACTTATGAACAAAAATTTGTATCAATGGATAATCAAGTTAATGAACGTTTACTTAGTTTCCTTAAATGTGAAGTTTAGTGTTTGATTTCAATAGTGATAAAGAGTATCATAGTTCGTGGAAGGGACATACATGATTAACGATGTATTACCACTATGGCTACCATTGACGAGAGATGTATATCAAATGAGGAGTCTTTTCAAAAGGTTGTGGTTGTTACTCATGATTATCCTATAAAGCAGAGATTAGATAAAGTCAATCTCCATGCAGTGACTTTTCTAATCAAATCGGACATGTACACAATTATGAATAGTTAATGGTATTATTGGGTGACCGCAATAATGCAATTCACGGGTGGCGATAAAGGTTTGTCAAGACTTTTGATATTCATCACAGGAGACTCTCGAGGTTTTAGGTTTTAGGTTTTAAGTGCATCCCACCACAGATTTTCCATCTAAATATACTTTCGGATATTTCGTGCCGCATCTTGCGAACATGTTCATGGCGACAGATCTTCATTATTCTTCGACATTAGTTGAAGAATAGTGATACACTTATTTCAAGAACAGACGCAGAGAAGATAGAGTTAATAAGCAGACTGAAGAAACACCACACCAGCGGAAAACGAAGAAACACGCAAGAAAGGCAGAGTCGGAGACCGTAACACGAAGCCGTCTGCTTGAGTTTGGGTCATAGCACTCTAGCATAGCCTAGTGCAGAAGCATCGGCGGTGGAAGCCACGGCACTTTCCCCCATGGAAACCTTCCAGGCGGCAGACGTTGGCGCAGTTTCCCCCACTCAAGCACGTTCCCTTGTACTTGTGGCTCTGCGACTCGCATAACCTAGCTTCTACAACGTTGGTCGGTCCTATCACTCCTGTTACACGGGCAAATAACATATTTCAAGAAGTCAAGATTTAGAGAGAATCGGGGAAGAACGTAAAACTAGAAAAAGAAGGAATCACCGCCAGCAAGGAGGAGAACGAGGAAGAGAATAGCGGAGAGAAGATAGCTGCGGTTCGCCATCGCTGACGCCAGGAGATTAGCGGAGCACAGGGGCTGGTATGGTTATCGAAGGCGGGCTTCCGGCATTATATAGAGAGTTGAAGAGGGAAGATGCCGACAGGCTATCCTGGCTACTACCTGCCGACGGGTCGCTGTACATTTGTGGAGGGGCCGCTGTTGGCAGCGTGAGAAAAGCCTCAAAGAGAAAAGTTCTGGTGTCAAAGATAGCATATGCTTTTGAAAGACGGATGAATAAAAATATTCTCCACTGCCGACATCTTTTTTGGCCGCAGCATCCACTCAAATATGCACACGGACTCTCTTCTTCTCTCTCTAAATCAATCAATCCGTCAGGGGAGGATTTTCTGACAGCAAGGTGAAGCACAGCCAACCTTTCAGTGACGCGTAAAGATGCGATCGGGGGTCAGTCGTTACTCGTGACCGCACAGTGAAAAGATGTACCTGGGGAAAGAAATTCACGAATTATTTTCTTCGCCTTGTGATCCAGACTAGAATGTGAGGTTTCGAGCGCAACCAGCGTTCCGCAGTATACCGTGTTTCTTCGTTGCATTACTGTCGCAAAACCTCAGAGGAAGGTACGTTTGCTTCCTCCATTTTTACTGAACGCATCTTCAACTCTTATTAATTTGCCACCGAATGCCTCTCTCTCTCTCTCTCTCTCTCTCTCTCTCTCTCTCTCTGTGTATATCTGTCTATCTATCTCTATCTCTTCACAACTCATCCGTCGACATAGATGGTCATCACGGTCTAAGATGACGCAATATTATTATTCCTCGACTATTTCAAGGAATCATTTTGAGGATGCAAAATAAATGGTCAAGAAAACCTTAAAAGTAACAAAACAAGTTCTAAAATGGACAAGAGAGATTCAAAGACGGGAAATTCGTCGCTTTTTTTAATCAACAACGCCTGATGAATTCGAATGATAGATAATTGGAATTTAGAACAAATCAAAGATTATTGGACTCCCATTAAAATAAAGTCTTCAAAGCCAGGTATTACCAACATGAAAGCAACTCCGGTTAATCTCGACTATATATTTGAACTTTTTTCTTCCTCCACTCGAGCCCTCATATCACCGTAGATTAGGGTTCTGTTCCCTACGATATTCCTTCCCTTGGCTTTTTCTCTCTAAAATACTTCCTAACTGAGTTCTAGTTCACGAAGATCATTTAAATGAATTCAGAGAATGTTGTGAACTCGCTCACTGAGATATCACCGCCCTAGCCTCATAGAGATTTAAGAGTCTCACCAAGAGATCACCTCCTCGCTGATGATCAGCACCAAGAGATCACCTCCTCGGTGATGGTCAGCGCCAAGAGATCACCGCCTCGCCAAGAAGCTAAGTGTCTCCCCCGAGACCTTGCGTCATGTTGAACGATCGTTGTCCCTGCCTCAACGGCATGACAAGGGTCTCACCAAGAGATCTAATCTCCAATTTATTTGCAGAGGATCTACCCTACGATATATTTGTTCGTCTTTTTAAAGGCTTTGGATAATTTTGAATTCTCGTAGCCTTGAATTACGGGTTACATTGAAAATTCTTAACTGGCATTTGCTATCTCTTGTCTTGTTTGATGAACCTTCTAAGTCCTTAGTGTCTTGCCTTTTTATACGGCCTTCTTCTCTCCATATGAAGTCAATGTGCTTGATGGGCCTGAATTAAATAGCATATTTTCTTATTAATGGGATTTGAAAGCTTTAATGGATCTGAACATACACGTAAACTAATAGATTAGAGAATATTTTTTCATCAAATTTAATCCAAATATGAAGATACGTATCCCTTTATGAAGATGAAGATGTACCCTTGATTAATTATATTTCTATCGTTCTTTCAAATGAATAACTGAACTTCCTTGATCAATTGTGATATTGTTCAGGCTCTGCCAAGAAAATCATATAAATGCTATGATGCTAGCCCCTTGAGAGATATCAAGGTACGATGATGAAGATAATAAAATGATGATGTTCTCATTTTAATTCTTTTTAAACGTAATTAAAATACATAATGTTTGTGCCCTGATGATACGAACACAGAAATGTGAAAAATATTCGTCAGGAGTTCGAAGGGTAAGAAATTATTCTGCAATGAAAACATATACAAGATAAAAGAAGTTTGTGATAATTAAATTAATGATGGTATGTAAACTCAGCCCACCGATGAACTCAGTATGATCTAATTTCTCAAATAGTGATTATATATGATCTATCATCTATTGAGCAAAATAGATATCAGATACTTGGACGATTCTTGACAAAAATCACAGCCAAGCGATCTTCGACCGCTTTAGTTTGTTCTTCAATTAGACGAGCGAGTAAAACGAATATAAATCGATGAAATGCGGCGAATCCTAATGACAGATCAGTGCCCTGTTCATCGAGTACTTCGCGGTTTGACGAAATAATGAGTCAAATAATCTGGGCCATTGGATTATCGAGTTCACTGATCCAACCACTTCTCGATGTTTCGTTTTGAGTTTCAATATAGACCATCGGATCATTGCAATCGCCGATCTGGTGATTCCAGTGAAGCTAATAAATTCTGGAATCATCAGAAAACACGGCGCGATAAGAAGAATTGTGCCATTGAAGACCAGGACTTTGAGGAAAAAACGGAATTGATTGGGTGGAGTTCGAGGTGAAATGGCCACGTGGCGAGCACAGACGCTCTTTATTAGAGCTACGGAGCTTCATCTCTCTCCCTAGCCTCTTTTTCTCCGCCCCCGTTCCCGGCTGAAGAGGATACTGGAGGCCCGTTCCTTAGAATCCGTGGTGCGGCGTCAAATGAAGTGAGAAGAACTCTCTCTCTCTCTCTAGGCTCTAGCACGTTCCATTTCCATCAGACCGTTTCCCTCTTTAGCCGCCGATCTCTGATACATTCCTATATTTGGTCTGGGTTCACGCCCGGCCAACTCAAATGCCCGGCAAACAATGTCCGACCGCCCCTCAAACACAACGCCGAGCAACCAACACCGTCCCCCCCCCGTGATCCAGAATCCGTCGCCGCCGTCATTCCTCCCCCAGCCGAGTAGCGTCCCCCCCTCGCCGCCGCGCGAGTACCGCAAGGGAAATTGGACCTTGCACGAGACCCTCGTCCTCATCACCGCCAAGGGACTCGACGACGAGCGGCGCAAGCCTTCAAGCAATGGCCAGCAGAACTCGCGGTCGGTGGAGCAGCGGTGGAAGTGGGTCGAGAACTACTGTTGGAACCATCAGTGTATCCGGAGCCAGAACCAGTGCAACGATAAGTGGGATAATCTCCTCCGCGACTACAAGAAAGTCCGAGACTATGAGACGAAGAAATCCCCGTCGTCTTCTTCCTACTGGTCAATGGAGAAGCACGCGCGGAAGGAGAAAAATCTACCCTCCAACCTCGCGCAGGAGGTTTTCGATGCGCTCGCTGACGTTCTGGCAAGGAGAAACGCCGTGAAAACTCCGAATGCCATAGCTCCTTCAGTCGAGGCGGCGCTGCCCCCTCAACGTCAGCCGTCAATCTCTGGTAACATACGGCGGCCAAAGAGATTTGAACTGAGTTCTCTTCCGGGTTTTTAATGGCGAGGTTTTTGATACTCCAGAGTTATCGAGCTCGTCGGAGGCGGGGGGGAGCGAAGAGAGTGACGAAAGAGAAGAGATGTCCGCGGGGAAGCGGCGGAGAGATGGGAGCTTGGGCGCGAGCGTAGTGAGGGGCGCGTCGGTGCTGGCGCAAGCGCTGGCGGCTTTCGAGGAGAGGCGGAGCAAGCGCCACCAGCAGCTGCTGGAGCTCGAGGAGAGGCGGCTCCGCGCGGAGGAGCACCGTGCAGAGAATCACCGCCGGGGCCTCGCCGGACTCATGGACGCCGTCAACAGTCTTGCCGGAGCCGTCAGCGCACTCGTCTCCCAGCAGGGGATTCAGCGGAGATGAAGTATTGACTATTGACAGAGAGACTGGGACAAGAAGATGACGAAAGCGGCCAGGTGGAAAATGAACAGGACTACGGGAGGTTGTGGGGTACTCGGTTGCGTTGTCGCTTTCGGGCTTCGTCATTTGCCACATGCACGTCAGAGACGTGTCTGACATCACATGTCGGCCTTTTCCTGCTGCTGGCCTGATCTCGTGGTCAAACGCCGGTCAAATCTTTTTCCTCCGGCAAGAGTTAATGCCCGGCAGCGTATCTTTTGTGGCTATATTCCTGGAGGCTGGATCTAAACTTTTGAAGAGTGAGGAGAGAGGCGAAGAAGAGGTTAAAAGTCCGCCAATTCCGCGAGCATGGAAGGAGCTTTTTCTGTTTTTCCGCGTAGATCGTCTACGTGAAGAGCTCTCGTGCGCTTCTTTACTCTCATGTGAATAATCAGCCAGAGTGCCAGGCGTGCGATCCAGCGTTTCTGCCTGAATCATTTCTAGAATCATTTGACCGAAAGCGAAGGTAGGCGATCGGTTACGGATCTGCTCCATAGCTTTCACTCTCTTTCTCTACTCTCTCCAAGCTTCGCTGGTAAATATAAATTATAAATTATGTAATTCTTCCTACAGCAAGTCTGTACTGTTCAGCATCCACGTACACCATCATGACGAGAGAGAGAGAGATAGAGGGGGGAGAGAGAGAGAGAGAAGGGAAGCGATCGGTTTATCACTCCCATGCGAGAGAGATCATGGAGTTGGAAAGCCCGGACTCCGCAAAACTCAGCTCATCTCCATAGGAAAGGCTCCTCGACGCCCCGGGAATGGCCTGAGTGAACTTGAACCGCCGATTCAACCCTTCTTCCCCAATGTTAGACGCGCAGAAGGACCAAAGAAGCTACAAAAACACGCACATTAGGGTTTCCAGCATAAAAACAGGGCCAATAGATCCCCACCTGTATCGGGTCAGTGAGGAGGAAATTCCGCTGAATTCGCCGCCCGTCCGGTAACCGAATTCCTACTCTACAGAGTAGCTCCCTCTTCTCCTTTGGTTCTTCCGGCAGCGACGGATAAACGATCTTCTCAATCTCCTTCTCGATGGCCGGAGAAGTCGCGGCCGGTGGTAATTCCTCCTTCTCTTCTTTCCGCTTCGAAGCCTCGTTACTTTCTCGCGGACGTTTGTGAGGAAGTAGAACGTGGTGCTCCTGCGGACCTCGTTCCATGAACGGGAGCAGATCCTGCACCAAGGCCACCATTATTCAAGAGAAAATCCGGAACGAGGAATTAATGCGGCGGGAATTACCTCTAGCAGACGGTCCGGCTGGATCATTCCCTGCCATCCTCGGATTTTCTGTCCTGTAATCGGATCGACCACGAGAATAGCCGGCATCTTTTGCAGATTGTAATAGGTGCAGACCTTTTTGCCCTCGCTGCTATCATGATACACCTACGAAAGTCACAACCCGCAAAAATTAGAAAACAACTTCCAGTTCAAGACCAGAGGAGCAATCAACCAACCTGCCAGAAAATGAAATTGGACCGAATCGTCTGCGCCACGGCTTCGTTCGCCCACGTATCGCGGTTCAGCTTCAGAATATAATTAAGAGTCGACAGTCGTTAACATCGATTAAATGAAATTACGCAAGGCTAGTGAAAATTATCACCATGTGCGAACTGAATTCATCGGTGGATTGAAGATTGACCAGCAGCCACTTGTCCTGATGAGATGCATCGATCTTCACCTACTCAAGGGAAATATTAGGGCTTTGAGAAATTGCAATGGAGTACGGGTGCAATTAATGCTGGAAACCCTGATCAAAGCAACAGAGGATGATGATGATATGTGAGAGCAAACCTTATCAAACGGGCCATGGTGCATCAATTCAAAAGGCGGGCGATATAGGGATGCAAGATTATCTCTCGAGCTAGTTGTTGAAGAAGAGGCACTGTGACCGGCTTCCCAAACTCCAGGACGTCTGGACTCCTCCTCAAAGTTCCGGAAAGGAATGACGGAAGTAGGGTGGAACCTGCACCAATGCAAAAAATTAAACTTTTGAGAGAACGCAATTGCTAAAGAAGTATGGATACCCAGGAAAGGGGGCGAGTTTTGTTCAAATGTTGATTGATAGAGTCATGATCGATGACCAGATTAGGTGAAGGAGCCATGACGATGAGGATATTAATGATGATAATGATGGAGATGATAAGGATGACGGTTATGATGATACATATGACTAGGATGATGGTGATGGTAATGATGAGGATAATGATGACAACAGTGATGATTAGGATGATGATAATGGTGAAGATTATGGTATAAACAATGATAATGATAAGGATAATGATAGTGATAATTGTGATGATGATAATGATGATGGTGCTCGCTCTCCGTGGAAAATATAAGCCGTTGGATCATTGATCAGTTGGCTCATAATGGCCTTGATTTTTTTGCGACTTACTCATCTTGACAATCAATTTCTGATTGTTTGTAGTGGATAGAAGAAAAAGCAGATTTTCCAAATTGAAACGCTATGGATCAATCGGCACCTAGTATCTAAATTGCCCACCCCCAGTAACCTGTGAAAAGCGGCATCCTCGTAGAGAACTTCTCTCTTCACAGGCAGAGGAGCACGAACTTCATCATCTAATGGCTGAGATCCCGCGATTTCATCGGCGATGATGCTCTCCCTGAAGAGCATAATTCAAAGGGCAATCGGCATGATAAATTCAAGCAACTCTCCATCTATAAAGATGTGAGAGAGACAGAAAAAGATGATAGATCACCCCAAGTCCTGGAAAGAGGGAGAATTAGGTGTTGGAAACGGCAGCGCCCCCCACACCTTCACCCCCACATAGAACAACTGAAGAGCTTCTTCGAGTTTCCATCCTGTGGCCTGCAATATCGAAAAGCGTGCATTTCAGCGATCAACGAATAAACCCAATTATTGAAACATAAAATTATATAAGAATATCTGAATTTCAGCCCATCAACAGCCCGATATAAAAATTTTCTGGACACTGTGCATACGCCCGAAAATGGAAATGGCAGAAGAAAACGAGATCCGACCAGAGAAAACGTAAAATAAATTACCAGAGAAGAATGAGGGATAGAGAAAGGGAGAGGATTCAAGGAAACCTGCAGAAACTGAGTCGCGGTGTCAACGTTCTGGCCGGCGGCGATCTCCAGAAAGGAGGAGACCAGGCTATCCCTCTCCGAAGCGGCCATGGCGCTCTCCATCAGTCGTCTCCCAGCCCAATGCTTGAAAATCGACGGACGATGCAACTGGGTAGGAAAGCCGCAGATTTAAAGAATCGCGCTCGAGATGGAGCGGATTCAGCGGGGATCAGTTGGGAGGGGGCGAGGATCTCGGCGATGTGGCCTGCCGTAAGCGATTACGCGCGGATATTAAGGAGAAAAAGTCGCTGCTTTTCATTTGATGGGCTCTACTTTTGGGCCTCTAGGAAGTCGGTCCAAACAACGATGCGTGTTTATTCATGTGAGCCCATTACTTTTTTTATTCATGGTTCGGAAGAAGAGGGTATTATTTATCATTATAAAAGCCTCTTAAATTATTAGCCATGGGTTTGTGGTCTTTGAATGCACGCCAAATTAATTATTTATGAAAATATTTTATTAGTTGTATTGATAGTGCAAGAATGTATGTTCAAAAAGACCAAAGATCTATGATGAATATGGTAAGAATGATATCAAGTTCAAGAATAGTGAGTGTGGGAAGTTCATAAGGTCAGGAACACCTAAGATTCTACATAATCATGTTTATCTAGTTTGATTGTTACACCTAAGATTCTACATAATCATTTTTATCTAGTTTGATTGTTACAACCAAATTCTACATAATCATTTTTATCCAGTTTGATTGTTACACATCATAAATTTATAAATAAGCTAGGTTCCTAAAAATAGGTACCACCCCATCTATTACAATTCTTGTGAGAAAACATAACGGAGCACTTTCGAGATTTTTACTTGAAATTGACTTGACATTATGTGTGTGAACCTTTTTCCAATGTAATGATGATTCAATGACTCATTACTTGGGTAGCTTCCATATGATCATCTAAAATGTGTTGTTGTGAGTTTAGAACCAAGTTTGATTATTTGATTATTTTCATGCAGTCATTAATTATTGTATTTGAGAGGATTTTTCAGAAAACATGAGGTACTTCTCTTATTTTTTATCAGAAAACTTGTGTACAATTAACACGCAATCATACATGCATGTCATATGAATATATGATTCAACCAATGATAATTATTTTAAGAGCAGGATGATGATGATGATGATGATGATCACCATCACATGGCATTATGAATAAATAAATATTGTGCGGGTTCAGCTCCCATTCTAGAAAAAGCTTCACCTCCTATTACAAGCCAAGGTGTAGAGTGGACTAAGAGCAGGGAAAATGCCACGACACTATCAATGAGGAGAGCCTTTTTGGCTCTGATATCATGTGAAACAAGGACCCTACTATACCTAAATGTAATAATGTTAAAAATATATTTATAAAAGGAAATAGAAAGAGAAATAACGTGAGAGATGGTGGAGATAATGGGAGGGAGAGAGTCAGCCATCAGCCATAATAGGCCCACCTTATTATGTGCATAACAAGGATTTTCAACTAAGGTTAGGTGCCACTAACCATATATCCCCTCTTTCCTCTAATTTAATATCTTATCATCCTTTTCCGAGTCATAGAAAGTTAAAATAGTATATGGAAACCTATCAAATAATACTAGGTTAGTAAACATAAAATTCATGTTTGTTGTTCTCTTGGATCATATTTTACATGGATTAAAACTTTGTATTATTCATGTATTCAACTTAAATATTAGCTAAATGAATTAAAATTTCAATTCTCTTTGATGATAAAAATTTCATTTTTTCCTTTTTGGTTGAACACGTCAATAAGATATTACATACTATATCAAGCGACTTGACTTAAATATACAGCAAAAGAACATGATTAATAAGATCATCAAGCAACTCGACTATCTTCAAGGTATGTGAGCATGTGTAATTCATTGAAGAATAAAATATTTTGATCCCACATAGGAGGTCCAAATAATCTTCTCTTCAAGTTCAATTGAATAAATGAATGATGAATTTCATGTTTTCAAGTGGGAAATGTATGCAATCCCTAGACAGAGAGGACTATATATCCTAAATAATTTATTATTGATCTATCTGAAGTGATCCATTTTGATCGATAATTGTAAATTTTGAGGATATGCCTTAAAGGAGACTTCAATGCTCACAGATATTTCATAGTACTGATTAATTGTCTCACTAGGTTTACATGGGTATAATTTATGAATGATCAATTTGAAATTTTGTGCTAAAATTTGCATAATGATTTTATGAGAATCAAATTTATGAATTCCACCCACTACTAAACTCTCAATACACTTAGTTAAACATCCAATTCAACTCCCATGGAGATTTAGAACACTACTTCCCTTGTAGAATGTGGAATTCCTCTTGTTGAATAAAAATTCCAATATAGTCAGCCTCGAGTGTTGACAATAGCAAAAGAAGTATTTAATATTAATCATTAATATCTATTATCTATGATACTAAGCTCTCTTGAGTATTCCATTAAAATCATCACTTATATTTTTTAGTATTTTTTGTAGCATAATTTCCATAAAATATAAGTTTTTGACAACAACTAGACATTAGAACACTTTTCTAGCGCTCCGATTAAAGCACGTGCGCTGATCATCTCCGGTGGACCGCGAGCGCACGCGATCGACGCGCCATGTTCCGCGCCTCGCCCCATAAATGCACCGTGAGCGGCCACGTCACCTGCACTTTAAAGAATGCGTGGGACTTAGTCCCACACGGGAAAAATTAAGGAAGGTTACCGAGTTTATAAGTAGCGGTGTTTTAAGGGGATTAATATTCCCTTCCGATATACGGAAGGCTGAACATATTATATATATCATAAACTATATATAAGTAAATAATTATCGCGAAGCGTAAGCGCCGCGTGGGCCCGCGTGGCGCTGCCACGTGGCCCTGAGTGCCACGTCGCATCCACGTGGGACCCAAGCGAAAATCCCCCCTTTTTTTGCCTTTAATAAATTATTTTTAACATTTAAAAAATTATAAATTTAATCAGAAAAATCTGGAAAAAATCCCTAAAAATAGGAAATTCATAACTTTTAATATATAACTCCAAATTAATCCAAATTTCTTTCATTTGATCTGAAATTTAATTATCTATCATTTTAAAAAGTCAAAATTAATAAATAATGAGAGTTTTAAATATTATTTCAAAAATACATTTATTTATTTAAAGATTTTAACTTAAAAAGTAAATAAATGTTTATAAAAACCTTTTGTCTCATTATTTTAACTTTAAAAACCTTTATAATCTCAAGTAAAGATGGGTTATCAATTATTTATCTTTTAAATCATCATATTTAACCCTAATTTAAAGTATTTTTGAGATTATAGTGACTTTTTCATAGAATGATAGAAAAATACACATAAGTGTGATAACATGCATGTAAATGAAACCATTTATACCTTAATGTGCATCAAAAATCATGTTTTATTATGTTAATGTAGCATGTTATCACGTATCCCAAGTCATTCATGAGTCTCGCACGGATAGAGGATTTTACGTACATGGTAACCAATGATGGTAGGGTTCCATGAAAGAGGTCTAATATACTCCAAAGCTCTTAGAGCACGTGGTGTAGCTTGGCACCCACCAGGCTAGCGACTCTACTTGTCGATTGGATTAAATCGATCCTTAGTTAATTAATCTATATGTTGATATAGTTAATAGATAAGGAAGACCAATAAGTGTTAATGGGTTGATAGAGTCATTAGCTGGCGAGATATATGAACCTAGAGGGTCACACACATAATAAGGTTTTTTCTAAAAATTTAACATTCCTATAGTCTATAAATAGGGGGAGTACGACCATAATAGAGGTGCCCATGCAAGCCTAGTGGAAATTCTCCTCTCTCTTATCTTCCTCTCATGGTGACTGATGACATGCATTTATAACTTGAATTCTTATCTTAATTAACTCATTTTCATGCTTATTTAATGTGAATATGATGCATGTTATCATACTTTTTAGGAATTTTCTCCATTGGCATGTCATTTCACTAAAGTTGATATTTATACATAAATTAGAGATAATTTCATGCTTAATAGATGATTAATCTTTTGTTTAAATTAATAGAAGTGAATCTCTGTTATTGAATGAGTTTTGACTTTAGTAAATGTTTGGGAAGGATGATTTTAGGATGAATTTATGATTTAGAATGTTTAATGAGAAATGATTTAAGTAAATTATAAGTCATCTTGATTTCTTCTTTCTAAATATATTTTAAATGGAATAATATTAAAAAGGAAGAAATTTGTGATCCAATGGAGAAAATTTGAGCTTAAAAAGAGTTATATTTTGAGAAATATGAATTTCTGAAGTTTTATGCATTTTTTATGATTTTTATTTGATTTATAAATTGAATTTCTAATTAAAAATATCGCAAAAAGGGGTTTTACGTGCAGGGTGACGTGGCGGCGGCTGACGTGGCGCACGGACTAGGGTGTGACGTGGCGCGGGACCAACTCGGGTTGCGACACGGCACTGAGGCCAAGTGGCAGCGCCCGGGTGGCCCGCGCAGGAGGCGCACAGGGCGCGGCCAAGTGGCAGGGAGGCCACGCGGCCACGTGGGCGCCCGTGTGGGGCGCCACGTGTAGGTTCGGTAATAGAGGGAAAAGAGACAATTAATAGGGGAATTCACTCCTGATGCAGGACCGACGGGGTGGATCGGTCCGGCGCTAATATCCTCTAAGGGGGAAGCTATGGATGGGGTGAGCTACGTGCTCTAAATGATGCAATGATATCTAATAGCTCCGCAAGCAACCAACCTTCCGGCACGTCATCACAGTGCTCCTGGGGCACGCCGAGTAGGATGGAGCAGGAGTCCTCCCAGATCCGTCGATGCAAGAGAGATAGCAGCCTCGGGTCGTCGGGGAAGCTCGATCGTCAACCCGGCGGCCGGATCCACGACCCCAATCCCGTACCCAAACGTCACTCAGCCTAACTAGGTCCGAGGGCGGAGGAGACAAGTGCGGGAAGCACTGAAGGAAATATAGAACTTCAAAGTAAGAGAGAGGGGAATGAATGCCTAACCTGCGGGGCGCGAGCCCGGTCGGTCGGGGCGAGGGAGATCAGTCGAGCGCGGCAGCGATGTTGGGCGCCGGGCGAGTCGGCGAGGGAGCGCGGAGGAGCGATCGCGCGTGGGCGGGGCGATGACGAGTCGTGGCGAGCGGGGACGATGCCGGACGGCGGGTAGCGGCGTCCGGGGGCCGGTTCGGGGTGGTGCAGGCCGGTTCGAGCGGCTGGACCGGTCTGGGACTGCTGCAGGTTGTCCTGGGCGTGCCTCGGACCGTGGTGGGCGGTTGCCGAGTCGGACCCGGTTCCGGCTTGGCTGGGCGGCCCAGGTGGTCTGGGACTGGGCGGGGGTCGGGCCGGTCTGAGACCGGCTGGGACCGGACTCGGCCTGGGAAGGGACAGGGCCAGCTGGCCGGGGACTCGGCATGCGCGGTCTGTCCCGGCGAGGGCGACTCGGCCTGCCTCGAGTTGACTCGGTCGGTCCCGGGTTGAGTGGGGAACGGTCTCCGCCGAGTCGACTCAGCGGGAATCGTCCACTTCTTTCCTAGGGTTTCCCTGCTGTGGTCGTGGCGGCGCGTGGCGGTGGAGGGCGATGCGGCGATCCTGACGCGGAGGAGGGCGCAGGCGGCGGCGAACGCGAGAGAGGCAGGAGGGCGGCGATCCTCGTGGCGGAGAGGGCGCGGAACCCTTGCGAGAATGCTGGAATCGGGCGGAGCGGGGCGGAATCGGCAACCCGGGTGGGGCGTCGGCGGCAGCAGTAACGCGAGGCGCGGCGCGTCGCGCGGCGCGCGCGGCGGCGGCGAGGGCGGCGGCGGCGCTCGGACTCCCGGGAGGTCGACGGAGGAGCGGTTTGCGCGGCGGCGATGGCGGCGGCCTTGGGCGGCGGTGGTGGCGGCGGCCGGGATCGCGGCGGCAGCGGCTAGGTGCGGCGGTGGCGCGGACCTTGGCGGCTACAACTGGCGGCTTGGAGCGGCGGCAATGGCGGCGGCGTGGAGAGGATCCGGAGCTAGGGCAAGAAGTGGCAGCGGAGGCGGCGGCGGCGGCGGCGGCACGAACTAGTGTGGCAGCAGCGGCGGCGGCGTCGGCGGTAGGACTTCCTCCCTAACTTTCCTTGAGCAGCCACTCGAGAGGAAGACTCTTCTTTTCTCAAATGACGGCTAGGGTTTGTGGGGGGGGTCCCTTCCCCTCTTATAGAGCCCTTGGCGGGCCAAGAGAGGAAAGGGCCCACTTGAGGCCCACAACCCACACCCATACTCATAGAAATAGATTCGAGGGTTCACAAAGGGAAAGGGCCTTAGGCTAGGGTCCCGAAACAAAGGGAAACCCACCCAGAGGCCTAAAGAGAGAGAGAGAGAGAGACATTCAAAGGCCCGCTTAAACACGTGCGGGCTAAATAAAGTCATAACAAAATAGAAAACGGAAAGATAGCTCCACGCGCGCGAGCTCGTGGCGAGAAGAGGGTCTCACTTGGTGTAGTGAAACTCGGGATCCCTCGTCTTCGCCTGTCGATTGGGCTGGACGGGCGTAGGTGTCGGCTCCACCGGCGCCGTAGTGTCGTGCCTTGGTGGCGACGGGGGTCGTACGCCACCAACTCCCCTATTTATACGCATCATTTTCCTCTATTTTCTCCGTGTGGGACTCTGTTCCCACACGGTCTTACCTTGCAGGCGACGTGGACGCGTGGCGAGCGTCGGATCTCCTCACGGACGGCTACGATCGCGTGGACCCAAGTCCACGCGATCAACAAATCAAGCACGTGCGTAAAGTGTTATTTAAGTAAGGCGATCGGATGACTCACCTGACGCCACGTGGCGACACGAGAAGCGCCGGATCTTCTTCAAAAGTGGATTACGCAAGATCGCGATCGGACCGTTCACTCACCTGAAGATCAATCGGACGGTCCAGACAAGACGTGGAAGAACTCCACGATCGCGGCGCGATCGAGCCACGATCGTGGAGCATTCATTGCGGAATCAACTCCATGATCATCAAAAAAAGCATTTTCTTGAGGATCGGCAGCGGGATCGACACCCAATCGACGCACGATCAGGCCCGATCGCGGCCCGATCGTGGCGCGATCGTGGCGAAAATCGCGGCGAAATCGGGGCATAGTCAAAACCATTCCGGAAGCAATGTCGTCATCAAGTAAAACCGCATCCACGACGCCTTGATTCCGCTCCCACGACCGCCTCTATTGGCCTAAAAATCGGGCCTAATTCTCTCTTTAAAAGCATGCATTTCCCTTCTTTGTTCTTCAACTTTTGATCGACTCGTGAAGAAATTAAGCGAGTTTCGAGGAAGGTCTTAAGTTCTCGTGATCCTCTGCTTCCAAGTGTGTAGAGACGCATCCATTGAAGCATGATAATCACGATTTCATCTCTTGATTTCATTGAATTTTCCCCTTGAATTCCAAACGTCCACGAGAAAGAATCCGAGCAAATTCGCTTCAATCCACGAGAATTGAGGCCCCATTCTTGCGGAAATCGGGTTAGTAGTGAGGTTCGATTGATTATCAAGAGGTAATTTGTATTTTTATTAGGTTTAGATCTTTAATTTCGCAAAGTAGGTCATAGTGTTCTTCATTTTTCCTAATTTTTAGTCCGAAAAGTTTCTGATTTTGAAAATAGGATATCTCTTTGATTCTAATTCCAAATAACTTGATTTTTGTTTCATTGGATTCCTCTTTTCAACAGCTTTCCGTGGATAGCAAATTCATCAAATTCCGAGTTCATTTGACCCTTCAATTTGACGTTTGACCGAGGACTGTTCATCCTTTATCAGAAGTCAAACGTTGACTTTTGGGGTCAATTGCTTTCAATTTACAAATTAGAATTCGATCAATTTGGTCTCTTTAGATTCCTCTGGTTCTTAGCTTTCCATTTACAAATTTCAAGATTTGGATTTCATTTGACTGGTCAATTTGAAGATTTCCTTTGAGGTGTTCATTTCGGGGATTTTCTGATATTTAATTTTCAATAATTCATAGTAAATCCAATTCTTATCCAAAAATCACGAATTATATATCAATAAATTCCATTTTCTCTCTAGTTGCTGAATATATAATTTTCATAACCTTCTAACACTGTTTGATTCTCTGATTTTACAGAACACCTACTGTTGGTCAAAGTCAATGCTTTGACTTTGACTTTTGACTTTTCTCTGTCAAATCCGAGATTTCAATTCTTAAAACTTCTTATTTAGTCTATGTATATCGTTTCCATTCCTTAAATCTTATTTTATCTTATTTAAAACTCCTTTTAAACCTAAGTTTGACCAAGTCAAGTCTGCAATTAAAGTCAACCCTGCTCTCTGTGGATCGACCCGATACTTACACAATACTTGATTTTTATATCTTATCTTTGTGAGATCGGTTTTATAAATTTTGTTTGACCATCGTCTTTGTGTTTTAACGACGCACGAAAACGACACGTCAGTGACCAGTGTTCAAGAGGAGATCTGACCATCCGAAGATTGTGTGGATACCACTAGAGGCTGGAAGCTTGAACGGTTGAAGAACTCTTTCAAATGATCCATATAAGTATGAATTTTATTCTATACTATATGATAGGATCACCTAAAATGGATGATAAGATCATTTATTCTTGGTGCTTCAACTTTGCTAAATGTTTTGATTCAACATCTTCCGTTGTAATCATTTTTTTGATAAAAAAAACTTGGAGAGCTTTTTGAGCCTCATATCCCAGCAATGACCACACCTTGCTAAGAGGGTTTCCACTGCCCTAAGCTAAGAAAGTGGTTTGCGCCACCTACTAGGAGTCGATAGAGAGCGATCGCTGATAACATGCTAATTAGATATGATAATACATGATTATTAATGCATATTAAGGCATAAAAGATTTCATTCCTATGCATGTTATCATATTTATGAATATTTATCTGACATTATATGAAAACGTCATTATAATATCAAAATACTTAAATTTAGGGTTAATTATGAAGAATTAAAGATAAATAATTTTATAACACATCTTTAATTGAGATTATAAGTGGTTTGTAATGTTCAATAATGAGAGAAATCAATTTTTTTAAACATTCATTTAATTTTCTAAAGTTAAAATCTTAAGAAATGAATGTATTTTTGAAATAGAAATTAAAACTCTTGTTATTTATTAAATTTGACTTTTTATAATGATAGATAATTAAATTTCTGATCAAATGAAAGAAATTTGGATTAATTTGTAGTTATATTTTGAAAGTTATGAATTTTCTAATTTTTAAGGATTTTTCTGAATTTTTAATGAATTTCTAAGGATTTTACAAAATTAAAAATCGATTTTTCTAATTTAAAATGAGTTTTTCAGATTATTTCAAGTGCGCACGTGACGTGGCGCAATCTGGAGTGTCCGATTGAATCGCGATCGATGATCAGGAGCGTGATGCGAAGTGGCGCATCGTGGAGTGATAACATGCAAAATCGAGCAAGAAAATATGCTCATCATTGTGATAAAATAGTTAAAAATTCAATATCATTCATGATTATTGCATGTTATCATATGATTTTGCCAAATTAAATATTCTTGAGATAAATGAAGAAAAAAAATTATTTTTCACAATCATTAAGAAAGTTTTGTACATGTGCGAAATTCTCTGTTTTTCTCCTTAAATGCTAAAATGAATTCCTTACAATTTTTGGAATTTTTGTTCATTAAGGAAGCTTTTTAAAAAACTAAAGCCCTTAATGGGCTCGTCCGATTTGATAGCCTCTTAGTATATGTGCAGGATTTGTATGCAGACGGCTTCAACCAATGGTGAGTGGAAGCACGGCGTTGCATATAATGCAACACGTACAGAGGGATACAGCGCGTGTACATGGCGCTTTTCATGAAAGTACAACACAACCAATGGATCTATATGACGACATCTTCAACCAATGGCGAGTGGAAGCACGGCGTTGCGTATATTGCAACCCATACAGAGGGGTAAAGCGCATATACCTGGCGCTTTTCACGGAAGCGTGTCACCACCAATGATGATCAGCAATTACCTGCAAGACGCGATTGGAGCACAAGGAGAGTGCAGAGCAACAAGCATTATGAACCTAACTAACCCGCATTACCTCGAAGCATGGGTCAGTTAGGTTAAAAAGGAGGGAAGCAGAAGAGGAAGTCTCGTTCTTGCTTTCTCGCCCGACGACGATCGGCGTGTGGACACAGACGGGAGGAAGAGCGTAAATCGGTTCGAGAAGCTTTCGAAGTGAGGATCAAACTCACTCCAAGTGGTTAGGCATTACTTCGATGCTTCAAACCTAGTTGAAGTTTATTTTTTTCTTGTTTTTCTTCTTACGAGTTTCCTTAGTTGAATCAATTAGTTGTTCTAGTGATTTAGAGGTTAGAAGTCTTTTACAAATCTGATTCTAGTAATCCTATTTTAGGAAACATGAACCGAGGTGATTGATAAATTTTAGTCCTAGTTAAAAGCATTTCTCTCATCATATTTCCTTTTCAGTAGTGAGATAGGAAGTTATTTTAGACTAGAGGTGACCGATTAAAGAAGATTGATGTTTGTTTTATGACCTGTTCTTTTTCTTTTAATTCATGTTGAAAAGTGGATATAGGTAAAAGATTTTCATTAGTGTCGCAGTTGATAAAAAATAGTTGGACGTGAATTGTTTTTAACATTAGATCTTTCTGTTTAGATGAGAAAGTGACCGAAATAGAAATCTATAGAGTCAGTAGTTGATAAAAATGGATTTGTCAGAGGATCATGTAGAAGAGTATTTTCAATATTGAATGATTTGGAGCTAAGTCTTGAAACGAAACACTCTCATCTGATTCAATGACTTTAGAAAATGTCTAAAGGCTGATAAGTCAATATATTAGACTCATATTAGGTTGAATAACTCTTTTGTATGGAGTTTACCTGTCATAAATAAATAAATCAAGAAAATATAAACATTGACGTTTCTGTGAGAAAGGAAGTGATAGAAATATAAAAACAAAGTGAGTGGAGATAATTGAAGATATCCGATTAAGATTCATACTCGTACATAGGACAGAAAGAGGGAAATAAAATTAAATAAATTTTCAATTGTTCAAATCTTCAGTAGATGTTTTTAAGGGATCAAGTGATAAATGAAAATGACAGTGAAAGATATGTGATGGTGAAAGTGTGAGGAGAAGATTGAGTATAAGCAGAGAAAGATTAGAATTGACCTCTCTAGGGTTCGACCCTCTTTGATCTATACTTTTTGGAGAATAGGAATTAAGGGAAAAAGAAATATATTAGAAGATAATATAGTTGCATAAGTCGGATCAATCCATAACAATGATATAGGATTTACATCCTGATTCGGACTTATCATGGAGCATCCGATCGCACGTGAAATCTTAATCGTTGATCTTCACCTAATCGATGGGGATACGTGGCAAAATCGGGTTCACTAGATCGCACTGAATCTCATGCGTCCGATCGCGATGTAACGGCAAGCGTTTCGATGCGTTTTATAACGCACAGCGACGTGGCTTCATCTCGAGCATCCGATCGTGATCAACCGGCCACGACTTAACATTAACGATTCACGATCATGCATTTCATCAGAGCCGTTGATACGTTTCATCGGACGGTTACACACAAATCTCATATAAATTGAGATGTTCTTCGTATTTGTAAAGCATTCAAGAGAAATTCAATCAAATTGAACTGTTTAGACACCAAATCTCTTGAATCTCTTGATCCCAATCGCTTCTAGACTCATTTCCGCTCCACGGAGTGCTTAAGATCAATATTTCAACGATCGACAAGGAAGAACTCGATGCTTGAAGTCCACGATCGCGATTCTCGGATTTTGTATGAAAAACCTTGATTTCGGCGATTAATTGGATCAATTCGATCACAATTGTGGGTTAGGGAACATGTTTTGTCCTAATCTATCATCGTTTACCATTTAATTTCTGTTTAGAATTGTGATTTAGTTTAATTTCATCTTTATCTTCGTTAATTTTGTTCTTCCAATTTTCAAAAAATACCCTTCACTTTGATCTTCAATTTCTCCGCGAAATCAAAGTCAAATTCGATGATTTTTGATTCCGTGGAATCATCTTCAAGTCCTCTTTAATAAAATACCAATTTCCCCAATTTCTATCATCCATTCATCGTCCGATTTGATCAAATTCGAAGAGATTATCAGAAATTTCCCTAATTTCCTGTTGATTCGACCCATATTTACTATTATACCCCTCAATCGAGTTATTTTCATTAAATTGGTAAGTTTAGACTTTATTTTGACACAAGACCGTGTATTTTTTACGACCTCGCGGTCTCATTTCGTCAATCGCCCCTTGGTAAGAGGGCCACTGATAACATGTAATTTATACTAGAGATTACACGATTATCAGTGTATTTTAAGACATAATTCATACCATTCCTATGCACGTTATTGTCCTTTTAAGTGCATATTCATCATTCTATGTAATTAAATGAAAAATCTCAAAATCATTATTTTAAGGGTTAATCATGTATAAATCAAATTTGAAATTTAAATAGATTATCCCATTTATATTTGAGATTTTATTTGATTTTTAAATGAAAATATAAAGAGAAAAATATATACACTCATCCTTTATTTATTTTAATTTTCAAGAAAGATGGGTGTATTTTTTATTCAATTTTTTTCTCTTATTAATTCTTGAATTTAAATCCATAAAATAATATATTATTTAATTTTTGATCAAATAAAAAATTAGATTAAAAAAGAGTTTTTCTCAATTTAGAGATTTTTTAGAATTTCTAAATTTTTCTCAATTTATTTTGATTTTTTCTAGATTTAATTTATTTAAAAAATCAAAGGTTTAATTTTAAGTTCAAGCTAGCATGGCAATTGATGTGGCGTGTGTGCTTGCATATCGCCACATACTACATATTGCACATGTAGAATGCATTAGAAATAATATTGATGTTAAACCACCTTAATGGGCCTAATTTAATTAAAAAGATGATCACCCTATTTATAAGCTTGAATTTTTCTTATTATTTCAATGTGGGACTAAAGTTTCAGGTTACATGGCACATTCAAAGGCCTTGGATGTGAGCGAATTGGTGGATTTAATCTAGGCCTTTGATTTTCACTTAAGTGAAAGGGGGTTCGTGGCACGTTGCTAATTGACGACTATTCACTTATACAACGTGGATCAATCCTAGTTGTTCATCAAGTGAGTTATAATGGTCAAGATTAAATGTTCCCAATAGACTCCCTTGAATGTGTGTCATCATCTTGAGCATTCGATAAAGATCAAATGACAGATGTTACATGACATTGAATCTTCAAGGGATGACATGGCTTCATTGTGATTCTCCATCTCAAATCTGATGGCCACAACTTAAAGGATATCGATTTGCCTCATTGCATTTAATATCAACGTTGATCGCATTTGAGGAGATGATCTGATGGCGACGCCCAATTTAAACTCTATTTATAGTCTCTTTCTTTGACTGAAGATGTATTCTTGGATGTATCTCTTAGATTAGGTTAATTTTGATAAATTTGGTCATTTTCTCTCTTCATGCATGGTTTTCTTCCTCTCACTTTCCTCTTTGATTTCTACGTACATACAAGTTAAAATTGAGTGCTTTTTGATTTTATGGATAGATCTTTGAGTCTTTGCTCCAAATATAGAAAATTTTGTAGAAAAATGAGTTATATTTTGTGAGATATTCAATTTCTAAATTTAGGGATTTTCTAGAATTTTTCTGGAATTTATCCTAAATTTTTAGGGACTTTTCCGATTTTGAGCATATTTACGAAAATGCCACTTTGATTTTTGAAATATAAATTTACTAAAGTGCCCCTCCGATTATTGAAGTGAACATTTATTGAAATGCCCCTCCAATTTTTGAAGTTAGAAATTTACAAAAATGCCTCTCTGCACGATCTCAATCAACGGCTAGGGTTTCTCTAAATTAAAATTATGATATCTCATGATCTAAATGAAGTTTTCAGCTGAAATTATCTCATGATCTAGATGAAATTATGATATTTATAGGTTCATATTTTAGCCCTCTATCCATCCATATCCTTGGATCAAAGAATCGAGCTAGAAAAAAATGATTTTAATAATTGGACTCTTTTACCCTTCTTTACACTCAAACCCTAGGAACCCACTTATAAAAGCCATCATTTTCTCTCTCCTTTCACTTTTGGCTCTCTCTTAGTATCAGGGTACTAGAAGGAAAGGGAGAGGAGGTCAAGGCCCAAGGAGGAGCATTTTTTTATGCTCAACCTTGTAGTGGAGAAGGGAGCAAGCAAATATCGTGATCAGAGCAGATTGAGTATCACCCGGCCTAGGACGGGCACACCAATGGGGCTTATGAAAATATCTAGATTAGATTTTGGCTTGGGAACATCTCCAAGCTAGATTAGATATTGTATCTAGATACAATAGATATGTGGTTTCTTTTTCTTTTTCTTTTCCTTTTTCTTTGATTGTATTAGCTTTGACATCATCTCCGTGTGCATCTCTCACTCTCACCCTTGCTGTGCATTTATCCATTGATACCGCTATATATTTTCTCATATTTCCAATATATTATCTCCATTTTCATCTCTATTAATCTAATTATCTCATCTCTTTTCTAATTTCTATCTTAATTATAAGAGAAACTCAAAATTAGCTTTCATACTCACCTCCACATGCTCCATTCCAACTCACACATCTTCCTCCGCCCTCATCTTTTTTTTAACACATAACCTCATTACTTTAGCTCCCTGTAGATTCAACCCTTGCTGCACTATACTAATTAAGGAACTATATTTTATTGCATGAAATTCACACACAACAACGACAAAAAACACATGCAATCGAGCTCATTAGGGACCAATGCTTGCATTCGAAGCTCAACTTCTAGAGATATCTACCGTACTATCCTTGACCGTAGGATTTTTTTTAATAAAGAGAGTCTAAAGTATGTATCCAAGTAAGCTATAGTATCTACCAAGGATCTAGGGATGAGACTAGACAAAGCCCACCAATAAAATGGAGAAAAATAACATTCTTCAATGGGATGGAAAAATGTTCACAATAGAGGTCCAAAACAACTACGACAAAAGGAGGAAAGAGAATAAGTTCACCAAAAGGACTAATCAACAAGAAGAGCCACACTAAGTGTCACCTCTTCACAAATCTTCTTTAAAAAGATACTATGTTATCCCCTCTCTTTTCTCCAACTATCCAAGTAGCTTGATCCTTCCTTCATAAGTCTTATACTCCCTTAGGTTGCTTTTGGGTTTCTTTCTTAAGGTTGCCCTAAGCTTTGGGTGAGTTTCTACTTTTATAGAGCTCCTTGTAAGCTTTTAGAGACTCTCTATCTAGAAGATGTCTATACCTTTCTAGAACATCTAAAAAGATCGACAAGGTTTTAGAGGTAGCATTAAGCTTCTAGAGTAATCTAGAAGATTCCATAAGCTTCTAGAAGGAGCATAGTTGACCAAGTCTACCCTTAAACCACATGTGTTGCATTCCGACGTTGTTCAACACTCTTAAAAATTTTGTGACATTCTGCCAAGGGGAAGTAGGCGGAGCTTCGCTAGTGAATGTTGACCGGTAGACTGACATGATGGCAATTGGTGCCATGATGACAAGGGAATACACATCCTCTCTCTAATAGAGGTATATTTAAAAAATGCTGCCACGATGATGAGCATTCCACCGGATGTATGTACAAAGGGGAAGATCGTTCTATGTAGGAGTAGGATCATGAAAGGGTATTTGAAGAAAAGGAAAGAGAATTCTAGAGTCTTTATGGATGGCTGGTTCTTTACCAAAGACATTGGGATTTCATATCCCCACTTGATGTAACCAGATAAAGGACACAATTATATGTGGGGGGTGAGAATATTAGTAGTGTGGAGGTGGAGTGTTGGGAGCTGAGGCTCGACACGCTCTTCAAATTCTTGATCAAAACATCGATCGTAGTGGAAGATGTTGAATCAAACATTCAAAAATTTGATCCACCAAGAATAGATGATGGCATCATCTATTCTAGATGATCTTATCATCAACTATAGAATAAAATTTATACTTACAAGGATCATCTGAAAGGATTTTAATCGTGTAGCCTCTACTGGTATCCACACAATTTTCGTGCGATGAGATCTCCTCTACAACACTCGTCACCATGAGAGGAAGAGAAGAAAGGAGAGAGTTTTCCACTAGGCTCACATGGGAACCCTTTTTATGGTCATTTTATAAAATTTAGGAATGTGAACTTTTCACAAAAACCCTTATATTTAATGCATATTAACCTTATGTGTGTGACCCTCTAGGTCCATATATCTTGCTAGTTAATAACTCCATCGACCCAATAATACTTATTGCTTGATAACATGAAATTTATACAAGAGATTATATGATTATTAATGCAAATTAAGGCATAAAACATTTTATTCTTATGCATGTTATTATATTTTGAGTGCATATCTATCCTTCTATGAAAATTTAAGTGATAATCTCAAAATGCATTATTTTTAGGGATATTCATTAATAATTAAAGAGAGATATTTGAGATTAGATTATTCCCATTTTATATTTGAGATTATAAATGGGTTTTAATGTTAAATAATAAGAGAATATAATCTTATATATACTCATTTATTTTTCTACTTTTATTGTCTAAAATAAATGAGCGTATTTTTAAAATAAGTATTAATATCTCGTTATTTTATTAAATTAAACTTTTTATAATGTATTTGTTTGATTTATGATCAAACAAAATAAATTTGGATTAATTTACAATTATATTTTTAAAGTTATGAATTTTCTAATTTTTAGGGATTCTTAATGAATTTTTTTCAATTTTTCTAAATTTTTATAAATTAATTTGAATTCATTATTTATTTTAGTTCGATTTAAATAATACAAAAGATTTTAATTTTACACGTTGACGTGCCAGCTAACATGGTGAAGCATGATTACGTGTCGTCACATGGCGATGTATGCACGAGCCAAGTGGTGGATGTGTGTGTCTGTGTGTGTGTGCACATGTCATTAGTGGGTTAAGCATTCATTAATAGATATAAGCTAACCCACTAAGACTGCTCGACATATATATGCGACTTTCGCCTCAATTTTTGTCATGTAGGACTATTTACGTTCCTTTTTTTTCACATGTGATGTGGCGTGATGAGTAATGTTCAATCTTCATGTTTAATCAGAATCGTTGATCTCCACTTAAAGTGAGGGGTACATGGCACATAACTGTTTGTCATCAAATAATTTTAAAATGATTTAATCTCAACCGTTCATTTGATGAATTATAACCACCGAGATTAAACATGTCTGATGGACTCTTGCGGACACGTGGCTAAATCTCGAGCGCTCAATGAAGATCAAACGACAAGCGTTACACGACGCTTCTTCTTCGTGCAGGACCTCGAGAAATCTAAGTGCTCCATCTTTGATCATAAGAACGAGACTTAACGATGAGGATTTGCATCCGAGCATTTCATCTGAACCGTTGATGAGGAGGCAAATTGAGCGGTCACGCCCAAATGTAGCATGTTCTTCAATGGAAAGAGCATATTCAAAGGTTTCGAGCAATCAAACTGTTTTCTTTGAATCTTTTGCTTTCTTCCTCTTCTAGATTCATTTCCTTGTCTATGGAGTGCTTGAAAGTGAGATTTTGTTGAAAGAATCAAAAGAATTCACCTTGTGAACACTGGATTTTTGTTTTTCAAAATGCGAAATAAAAGGCCTTGTTTGGCGAGGAATCAAATCATTTCGAGTACGATTTTGGGTTAGATTACATAGTTTCGCCCTAATATTTCTTCCTATAACATCAGATTTCAATTTCAAATAGTAGATTAGTTTAATTTTATAAAACTTTACAATTTTCTCTCTCTTCGCGATTGAATTTTCTACTTAGATTTTGCTCCTTGGTTTCTCTCCATGAATAACGATCCAAATTGAGCAATTTTTAATTTCATGTATTCGTCTTGGAGTCTTCTGACGGGACGAGACCGTGAGGTCGTCAATTTCACGCGATATCGCGTCAAAAATTATTCCGAACTTACCAATTTTAAGAAATTAACTTGAATTGAAGGGTATAATGGTAAGTAAGGGTCGAATCCACAGGGAATTAAGGAATTTCTTGATGTAATCTTCGAAATTGATCAAATCGGACAAGAAATCGATGGTAGAAATTGGGGAAAATGATATATTATGAAAGATAACTTCAAAACGAATCCACGGAATCAAAAATCATCGAAAATGATCTTGATTTCGTGGAGAAATCGCAAATTGAAGTGGAGAGAAATTTTCGAACATTAAAATCGTGATTTTGGATGAAATTTGACAAAATTGAAATATAAATCCTAATCTAAACAGAAATTAAACACTATAGGAAGATTAGGAAGCAAAAACTGATGAGTTGTAAAACGAAGGTTCGACCGTAGGGAGATAAAGTTGTGACGAGTTTATGAGGCGCGAGTTTATGAGCGGGAGAGAAAAGAAGGGTGTAGAAGAGGGAATCGCAGATTTCTTATCTGCTTCCACTAATCCCCGATTGCGATCAAATCGCTGCGATTAAGCCTCTTAATCGCGAAGAACACGAAGAACGCGATCGATGGATTCAAGCGGCGATTTCTCCTTCGATTCTCCACCATGGATTCAAGCGGCGACTTCAACCCCTCCGTGGATGCAGAAATGAGAGAGGAAGAGGATGGAATCAAGAGAAACGAGAGAGAGGGTGTCTAGACAGCTCAATTGGATTGAAATCTCAACTCGAATGCTTAGAATCGTGAAGAACACATCGTTTTATAGGCTTTTTGGGCATAACCGTCCGATCGAAACGATCAATGGTTACGATGAAACGTCCACGATGGACCGTTTCCGAAAATGTCGTGACCCTCGGATCGAGGATGGAGCGTCTGGATGCGATCCCCCGAGATGCGTTATAAAACGCGTTTGATCGCGCCCATTGGATCTTCATCCGACGACCCAGATGCTTCCCGCGAGACTTGACGAGACGAAACCGCGAGGTCGTCGATTTCAAGCGGTATCACGTCAAAAATAAAACCGAACTTACCAATTTGGGGAATTAAGAGAGAATTAAGGGGTACAATGGTAAATACAGGTCAAATCCACAGGGAATTTAGGTATTTTTGAGATATCTTTTAGAATTTGGTCAAATTGGACGATGAATTGAGGTGAGAAATTAGGGAAAATGGTATTTTTAGAAAGATAACTTCAAAAAAAATCCACGGAATCAAGAATCATCGAATTTGGACTTGATTTCGCGGAGAAATCGAAATTTGAAGTGGAGAGAAATTTCCGGACGTTAAAATCGTGATTTTAAGCTAAATTTTATGAAATTGAAATCTAAAACCTAATCTAAACGAAAATTAAAGATAATAGGAGGATAATTAAGGTAAAACTGCTTCCACTAAACCCGTTTAGCGATCGAAATGTCGCGATTAAACCGATTAATCGCGAAGAACACCAAGATCGTCACGCCGAGCTTCAAGCGTCGATTTCTCCCTCAATTTTCCACCAAATCTCGACTTCTACCCCTCCGTGGATGCGGAATTGAAAGAGGAGGAGGAAGAACTCAAGAGAAACGAGAGGATTGGTGTCTATACAAGTCAATTTGATTGAAATCCAACTCGAATACATAGAACGACGAAGAACTCGTCTATTTATAAGGGCGAAAAAGCGTAACTGTTCGATCGGTGTATTTGAGGCTTCATCAACGGTCGAGATGCGTTCGTAACGGTGAACCGTTACGATTAAACTGAGGTTGTCCGATCTCAAATCGACGTTCCAGATTAATCCTCGCGATTTGTGTTATAACACGCATCAGCTTCTGATCGTTGGATCGCGATCCGACGATCGCGATGCGTTTTGGCGCAATAAATCCTGACCGTTATAACTCATTTAAAAGAGCACGTGCTTCTTTGATCTCCGGTGTACCACGTCTCCACTTGATCAGCGCGTGTGATGCTGCCACGTTGCAGATAATCGGACCGTTATAATTCCTCTATTTGGCACGTGCGTCTGATCCCTAATCCATGGACCGCGCTCACGCGATCGACGCACGAGATCTCACGCGCCGCCCGATCCAATGCTCTGCACGCGTCCACGTCACCTGAAAGGTAAGTAAAGTGTGGGTTAGTCCCACACAGGAAAAAAAGAAGAGATCGTCGGGTTTATAAGACCCGACGATCTAAAGGGTTAATAACCCTTCCCATCTAGGGAAGGCTGAAGACCCCTTTTAGCTATATAAGTAATAAATATATAAGATATATATAACACGCCACGTAGGCGCGCTGCGCGGGTCCGCGTGGCTCTGCCACGTGGCCTTGCGTGCCACGGCACACCCGCGTGGGACCCGCACGCTTTTTGAGATTTTTTTTATTTATTTTTAAACGTTTTTAAATAGAAAATAAAATTGGAAAATTTAGAAAAAATCCCTAAAAATTGTAAAAATCATATCTTTTAAAATACAACTCCAAATTAATCCAAATTTCTTTCATTTGATCTGAAATTTAATTATCTATCATTCTAAAAATTCAAAATATTTAAATAACAAGAGTTTTAATTTATATTTCAAAAATACACTCATTTCCTTAAGATTTTTAAGTTTAGAAATTTAAATGAATGTTTATAAAAATAATTTCTCTTATTATTTAACTTTAAAAATCACTTATAATCTCAAGTAAAGATAGGTTATAAAATCATTTATCCTTAATTTATCATAATTAACCCTAATTTAGTGTATTTTGAGAGTATAACATAAATTTACATGAAATGATAGAAATGCACTCAAAGTATGATAACATGCATATAAATGTAATGTTTTATGCCTTAAATTGCATGAATAATCATGTTTTATCATGTTAAGATTGCATGTTATCAAGACTTGATCTGGACCGTTATAACGCCTCCAATCAAGCACGTGCGACGTGATTGATCCAGTGGTCCGCAGAACATATGATCGACGCGTCACGATCACATGTCATCCCGATCCGACGCTTCTTCGTCAGCCACGTCACTTGCACGTTAAAAGAATGTGTGGGACTTAGTCTCACACGGAAAAAAATAAGGACGCCTATCGCATTTATAACGAGCGGTGACTTTAAAGGTCGAATAACCTTCCAAAATACGGAAGGCTAAATAACCATTTAAATATATAGTATGTATACAGTATATAAGTATATAATGCGCACACGTGTCGCCCCCTGCCGCGTGGGCGCCGCGTGGGCCCGCCTGGCTCTGCCACGTGGCCTGGATTGCCACGTCGCATCCACGTGGGACCCGCGCGAAAACCCCCTTTTTATTTTTTATATATTTAAAAACGGTTTTAAATCGAAAATAAAATCAGAAAAATCTGGAAAAATCCCTGAAAATTATAAAATTCATAACTTTCAAAATATATCTCCAAATTAATCCAAATTTCTTTCATTTGATCCGAAATTTAATTATCTATTATTCTAAAAAGTCAAATTTAATAAATAACAAGAGTTTAAATTATTATTTCAAAAATACATTCATTTATTAAGATTATACACTTTAGAAAATGAAATAAATGTTTATAAAAAATGATTTCTCTTTTTATTTTAATTTAAAAACACTTATAATCTCAAGAAAAAGATGGGTTATCAAATTATTAAATTCTAATTTATCAAAATTAACCCTAATTTAAAGTATTTTGAGATTGTGATGACTTTTTCATATAATAATAGAAAAATACATATAAGTATGATAACATACATGGAAATAAAATCATTTATACTTTAATATGCATCAAAAAATCATGTTTTATGATGTTAATATAGCATGTTATCATCTTCTTTCCAAATTTATTAAAATCCCTAACTTATCACCTCAATTTATCATCTGATTTGATCAAATTTGAAGAAAACCTCAAAAATTCCTTATCTCTTTGTGGATTCGACCCTTATTCACCATTATACTAATTAATTATTCATTAAAACTTCAAATTGTTGAGTTTGGTCTTTTTTTAAAATGCATTTGTGTGTTTTCGACAACCGCACAAAAACATTTCGTCATTGGTCATCATTATCAATTAAATATATCAACATATAGATTAATTAACTCAGAATTGATTCATCCCAATCGACAAGTTGAGTCGCCAGCTCGATGGGTGCCAAGCTACACCATATGCTCTAGGAGATATGGAGAATTTCATAACTCCTTCATGAAACCTTGCCATCATCAGTTGCCATGTATGTATAATCCTTCATCCATGCGAGACTCGTGAATGACTTAGGGTATGGTTAATTGTCAAACCCTAATCAGTCACTCAATTTAGTACTGATGAAAGTAGGAAATTGTCGAGAACCACTTCTCTAATATTTCTATTATCTTGGCCAAGGATTTAACTTCATGCCACTCCATGAGTGGATCTCTTCTTGTACTAAGGGAGAATGATCCCATCTTGACCACTCAATCACCTTTAAAGATTTCATGTTGTATCCAATCAATGACCTTTTGGAGATCTCGTGGCTAGGGACTCATAAGTCATAATCAAAATACAATCATCCATCCACATGATGTCTTTAGTGTCTCATGTCAAAGGACCACATACACAATTGTGTTATGAATCAACTTGATTTACAGTTAGATATGACTGTCATTCAAGGGTTCATATGGATCAATTCAATGAACTCTTTCTCCAAGTAGCACCTATTATCTATCTTTAGTGTCCTTATATTGATGGCCACAAGATCAATTATTCTCATCATATGAGTCGGATTAGATAATGTTATTCTTTTCAGATAATTTGATGTTCTTGAATATCTCATGAATAAGAATATTTAGAATATATATTTAAATACTAGTGATCATTTTATTATTATCTTATCATAATTCACTAGGTCATTGCATATGCTCATAGAATTTATTATAAATATCACACAAGAATGCCAATGAATAAAAGTTCATTTTAATGAATATAAATGAAAGATAAAAGTCTGATTGGCTTGTAGACCACATAAGAGTTTGTGTTGTACCGCCACTTGGCCATAATGGAAGCGCTAGTGATGGCAATGTCGCACACCAAGTGGGGAGAGACACCATGTGCCTTAGTCATTCTCAAGAAATACGTGAACCGGGAAGTTGTTGAAGAAATGACTCTTATTTTCTTTGCAGGGATAATCTCCCACATTTCATAGTTCTGAAAAGGGTTTCGGTAAAATGGAATCCTCATGATAAAAAAACTTGAGACTTCTTTTTTTAATCAAGAGTTAGCCCCTCGTCAATATAGGAACTAGAGTCAGGCATCATTATGGAAACCTTTCCCAAAAATCATCACCACGTATCATGATCTTCGCCATTCTTACAAGCTAATTAATCAAAGGAGATTATATCGGGGGCATCAAGGAAATTCCCTTCGTGAGCATACCTTGTAACTAATTTTTGGTATGGGCATACTTCAATTCAACCTTCTTCCAAGTCATTAAAAATTTTATGGTAATATCTTAAATCTCATTTTCATTTTTAGCTAATATCTTCATTTTCTTGAAGGCTTCAATGTTGTTTTTCTTTGTCTTTAACAAGGATACTTGATAACTTACTAAAGTTTGATGGATATTGTGTAGCTTATAGTCCAAGTAACATTTGCATTTTTCATTTATATTTTTTTTAAATATTTTTTTTAGTTTTATTCTTATGTGATACTTACGACAAAGTCGATAATTGATAACATGCAATTTTATGCATTAATATCATACATTTTATGCACTTTTTCCTTAAAAATCTAATCATAAATGCATGTTATCATGATTTAAAATGATTAAAATGATAATTCTTATATTTTAGAGGCTATTCTTGATTTTTAATAAAGTAATAACATTTTATGAGCATTTTAATGTCATTCATTCATCAAGAATATAATTTTTTATATAAAATAAATTGAAACTTTTCTTTATTTTTTGAGAATTTTTTTAAGGAATTTTCAGAAATTAAATTAGTCAAATTATTTGTTTTATAAAAATAAAATAAAAGAATATATATATATATATATATATATATATGTGTGTGTGTGTGTGTGTGTGTGTGTGTGTGTGTGTGTGTGTGTGTGTGTGTGCGTGTGTGTGTGTGTGTAAAAAAAGAGATGAGAGAGAATTTGGCCTCCCAATCGGTCTCTCTCTTCCGAATCCATCTCTCTCCCCACAAGAGTATCTTCCTCCTCTCCCCATGCGTGTGTGCTCGCGTAATAGGGAGGAGGAGAGCCTCTCCATCTCCCCTTCTCCTCCCTTTCTCTCTCTCCTCCGAGGATAGAAATTTTTTTCTATCATAAGGAGAATCACGCATGCATGCCCTCATCTTCATATCCCTCTTATTCTTCTTTTCTTCTCCGCTTCTTCTTCTTCCTCTTCCCCCTCTCTCTTACTATTGTCTTTTCTCTCTCCCTCTTCCTATCTCCTCCTACTTCTCTCATGTGATAGGAATTGGTCATGCAATCTCCTCCTATTTCTCCTTTGTGTGCGCGTCTGTGCAAGTAAGAGGAGAGGAGGAGGAGATCTCCACCCTCTCTCTCTTGCAAAGGAAAATAATTCTTGCATTCCCTCTCTTTGCATCATCTCTCTCTCACACATGAGAAAATTGGCCCCACTCGCCCTCTCGTGCATGTCCTCTGCGCTTTTCGCCATTGTTCCACATAAACTTTGCCATGGCTTAGAGGGAGAGGAGAAAAGAAAGAGAGGAGAGGAGAGAGAAACTAATAAATTTTTTGTTGTAAGTGCACGCAGTTTGACCAGGCTGGAGCAGGTTGATCGGTACTATTTGAGGAGAGAGAAAGTGGATTAACAATTAGAAATGCTCCAAATTAAAATCATGATATATCATGATCCTGATCGAGTTAGGGGCTGAAATTTAATGGACATGATTGTCATTTCAAGCTCTACAGATCTGTTGGGGCCAATTATAAATATGGGACAAAAAGTTAGGGTTCTTAATTTTTTTTTCTGCCTTTAGTATTGGCTAGCCAAAAAGAAAGAAGGTAGCGATTGATCATTCTTCATGTATAGAACATCATTTTCAGCGATTTTCTTCTCTTTTATATTCTTTCCTTGTGTTGGATGTAAGATGTCTAGTTCAAGCAAAATGTACTAGCTCTTGAAGGTATGTTTTGATTTAAGAGCATCACTAGATGTGTTTTCATCATAAATCATTATATTAGAATCACCTTCTATCTATATTTTCTATTTTATTCATCTTTTTATCAATAATTTTTACGTTTATAAACCCTAAAAATCACTTTTCACCATCGATCAAGGGTTTTCAGTCTTTAAAAAGAGTGTGGAAGCATTTGATCAGTTCATTTCATTCCCATGTACATCTTCTTCCTTTCATCGATCATTTTCACTTTTTTAATCTAAAAATGTCAAAAAAATAATTCTTTTTTAAATATTTTAACCTTATTCTTTGTGGATTCGATCTCAACTCACCATAGTTCTAAATTTAAATATAAATTTGAAGAGTTGAGTATAATTTTTTGATATGTGAATTTGCGCATTCAACGACCGTATTTTTACGCATATCAATAATCATATCTTATGATTAAATAATTTACTATAATTTTATAATAAAATGATTATTATTTTATAAACGTATATTTTAAATATTTATATTCGAGACATATTTGAGAAAGATATCAAAATATCTACAAAGAATACTACTATTTGATCTGACTCGTATGATGAATATAGTTGATCTTGAGGCTATCAGTATGAAGATACCTATTAGGATCTAAAGTCGATAAGCCTTCCAAAATTTTGATCAAACCACTAAACATAGAAAAATACATTGAATTTGATATTAAAAACATTGAGGCACCAAAAACTGATGATCCTATCATCTAGTATTTATGAGAAAACATATATAGTTCACTTGAAGAAGTTCTTCAAGCTATTCAAGTGTCTAGACCCTAGAGGTATCCACATAATCATCAAACACTTAAATCTCCTCTTGAACGTTTTTCATCAAGAGAGAAATAGAAGAAATAAGATAATTTCCTTGAGTTATTGATGGAGAAGTATCTCATCACAAGAACACAAGGGTTCCAAGTGAACCTAGATATGACTTAAGGAAGAGAAATAATTCTCAACAACAAAAAAATGGCAGACTCCTCCTTATTCATAAGTTTGAGAAAATTACCATTCATGAAGTGAATGAAGAAGACCTCTCTAAAACATTTAAAGAGAGTGTAGATCCTAAGGGAATTACCTTCCCTCCTCTTCCAATTATATACTGATCCAAAGATTGACTTGGTCAAAAGAGAATAAATCCTTATCCTTAGATACTTAGAATTCTTAGAATGGACCAAGTCAACCACCTCTTAACTTGATATAAGTTCCTAATTATTCAAACCATATCCACTATATCATAGGAACCTTGTATGATTACTGATCTCAAGAAAGAAAATCAGTAGGAATATCCTTGTTTAATTTCCCTTCTTTTGATCAACCACCTATGGTTAGTAGTGTAAGGAGATCTATTCATTATGAAAGCGGAATATCTTCTAAGATCAAAGCCTTTATGAAGAGAATCAGCAAGAAGAAAACCAATGTTAAGGAAGACAGTCATTAAGACCATCCTTCCAATCATCTACGAGCTTCAAGACCATCATGAGGATAAGTCCTACCCATCTTCCCTTGAGTATCATCTCCATGGTTGAAGAAGAAAAGAAAGAGAAAGACATGACAGAAGATATATGAATCAACTATGAAAGACATGACAGAAAACTCCAACAAGAGAAACTACCTCCCGTCTAAACAAGGTCGTCACGATTGATAAAGATGAAGAACTGGTTGTTATCTATTAAAGACTCGTCAACGAGCAAAACTACCACAAGTCAACAGAAGGTCAAAGCCTATGCCCGTTGGACGTTGAAACACAAGGAATGATCGTTGATGATGAGATTAACGCTGCCAATGTGAAGTCTCTTCCTCGTGGAGGCCGGCTTCACGCTATCGTCAAAGCTTGTCATATTGAGACTGTTCTAGATTTGCCTTTCCTCTACAGAATGAACAAGTCTGGGTAAGATGCTTGGGAGCGGCGTACGGGATAGCGGGAATGTTCGGGATCTACGGCTTGATTAATGCTGTTCTTATCAGCATTGGGATTATTCTGAAAGAGAAGTACATGCGGATAATATGGTCGTCGTGAAAATCCGCGAGGAGAACCCGCGAGGGAAACGTCTTCGTGAAAATCCTCCCCAATCCGTTGACGGAACAAACTAGAATAAATGTTCGGCGAGCACGGCGTATGGTTATCATGCATAGTAGCGTTGGAAGATAAACGGTGGAAACAAAGAGAAGTCAAAAGGGAGAAACTTCACGTGTCTAAACTCGTGAGAAAGACTAAGTGACGCAACCGGAATGTCCTCCGTCTTCCACCCTGTTCATCAAGCACCTGGATCAGAGCATCACTAAGGACCTCCCTCATGAGATTTTCTCCAGTCTGCGTGGATAAAATTTCGACGAAAGCTGGGAGGGCGAAATCTCCGGAACAAGAGCCGTCGGATTCCCGGACACGCAGCTCATCAGGCGGTCTCGACGGAATTATCTCCTTACCTCGTCCGGGTGAACCTACAGCAGACAAAAGACTGCATGACCCCGTCGCGAGAGAAAAGGCTGCAACTTCTACATGTTAACTTGACGCGTCAACACTTAATCATCGTCGAATAACTCATTCCCCACGATCGGTACAGCTGAGGATCAACACCTGCGAATGGAGCTTTTGTCTTGCCAGTGCGGATGATCTCTTCCCACTAAAAGAAGCTATCCGCGAACGAACTACCCGAAACTGCCTCCACCAAATACGACGCATCATTTCATCCTATTTCCCTCTTCTCCTACTCTATAAAAGAGAAAATTTAAGAAGAAAACAACATTTGTTTTTTATGAATGAATCGTTTCTTTGGGTTACTTTTATCTCTGTGTCTTGTGCTTCCCCGTGCCTCTCCCGCATCCTCTCTCTCCGAGTTTCTATCTTCCTTCCTTTTCTCCCTCCCGTTCTGTCATCTTTCATCTATATCACAGTAAGAAGCGACCGAGATTACCTTCGATCATGTGATGATTCCAAGGCTTCCACTTCACGTTTGAAAGGTACTCATCCTCTCTTCTTTAAACCGTGAATGATAGTTCTTATCTTCAATCCATAAGTCCAATGTTGACTCTATCATTCTATCTATTCTATTTCCTCTATTTTATATTATCTACTCTATACTCACTATTTATATTATCTATTATACATATCTCCATTCTCTATTTCGTATTTTATATTCTCTCTTCCATAATATCTTATCATCCATTTTATCTTCTCCAAGTATTCTCTTTTTTTCTTATCTATAATTCTTCTTTTCGCAACCTTCATCATCCCATTATTCCTATATTCCTATATCTGAATTATCCTCTCCATATATTCACTGATTCATATTTCCAATCCATCTTAACGTCAATCTATTATTCTCTTTACATTATAGAAACATCATATTATTCATTTTTAACCATTAAATAACACATATCATCCACTCCTTATATCTCTCACTCGTCTCATTCTTATTATCCTCTAATATACTAATCTCTTATCTTCGAAATCTCCATTCCATAATTCCCCACTAGTATACATAATTATTCCCTTCTGATATCATTCATAGGTCCTAACACATTTGTAGGATTATTTCACAATTATCATCACTAAATACTCATATTATACTTCATTCACTTCTCCCTCATATTTCTATACTTACATCACTATCTTCTTGCATATATTCATTTCTAAAATATCCTACATCAGTTCTGGCTGTTCTCACCCAATTTATAAACATTTCATGTGAAATTTTTTCATAAAAACCTTGATAATTATGTTTATATCTACTAATATACATAGATATTATGTGTGTGACTTTCGGTTAATATATCTCACTGATTAATAACTCTATAGATCCAATAACACTTTTTTGGTCAACCTTATTAATTATCTATATCAACAAATGTATTAATTAAACAAGGGTAGATTTAACCCAATCGATAAGTTGAGTTACTAGCCCATTGGGTGCCAAGCTATACTATATATAGGAGATACATAGTATATAAGAACTCATGCATTGAAATTTATTGTCATCACTTATGATAACAAGCAAAAGAATATTATAAACCATCCATTTTATTTGCATTTTGGTCATTGAATGTTTTAAATCAAAAATTATTTTGCATGTTATCATGATGTTTTGCCTGAAATTAACCCTTTCATTGCACTTTAACCATGAGTAGTTAATTACAAATAATTAGAGTGTTATGAGACATTTTAAATAATAATTACTTTCAGAAATAAATACCTCATTAGCAATTTTTGGTCAGGATAATCTACAATTTTTTAGCATTTACTTTAAATGAAATAATCTTTCTTTTTTTGGAAATAATCACCTTCAGAAGCTTCTTTAATTTTTGGTTTATATCAATAATGCCCTTAATGGGCCGATTTGCACTTATGCGTTTTTTTGAGGTATTATGGGCAGGAAATATAGGTGAATCATGTGAGCCAATCACAGGACGAAAAAGATGGCTGAGTACATCGCGATGTGTACCCAGCTAAAAGTGAGCTCACCTGGAGGAGTACGCGGTGAAGACACACAAGGCGCCCTCCACCAATCAGATGGAAGAGGACATGACGTCGACCAATCGCAGCATGGGGTGTTGACGCGTGTGCAGAGCGATGCGCACCAAGCAACTCAACAAACTCAAAAAAAGGGGGAAACAAATTTCACTATTTCGAAAAGCTTTAAGAGGAGAGGAGGATTGGCGAAATCAGGTGTTCTTGATTTACCGCCTGAAGAAGATCGGCTTGGAGGACACACCGGGAAGAAGATCTAATCGTAGGTTTGTAATTTCTGAAATAGACTTCATTTCCGGTTCTCTATTGACGCATTCTTGTTCGCTTGAATAGGTTTAGATACGACAGATTTTTGTTGTTGTTCTTTCATCGTTTCTTTTCTTTTCTTTCATTTAATTTTTCTGAATAGAATGATTTCTCAATCGTATTCTTTTTACACTTAACTGTTCAAAAATTTTCTTACGCAGTAATATTTCTTTTCGAGATTCTTTTAGTTAATCCGTGAAGTTTAATTTAGGTTTTAGTTTGAATTTCATTCCGGTTTACTTCTGATTTCAGGAGAGTCTATTTTTCCCTCTGTAAGAAACGCATAAGAAGTAGATAAACGAATTTCAATTGAATTAATTTTAGTTCTTGTTTCGGAATGTCTTGAATTTCCAATTTGCAAATTCATTTCATTAATTAGGTTTGTCTTTCCCTCTCTAGAAGTTGATACAGTAGACTGTTTTCTTCACAGTTCACTTTAAACAACAACCTAATATTGCATTTAATATTCTTAAGTTTTCTGTGAGGCAGAGAGATTACGGACTAAATCATACTAAGACAGTTAAAAAAAATTCTAAAAAACTATGAAAGATAAGAAAATTTCAATTGATATTAAAGCTACATTGAAATAAGGATTCTATGGAAAATCAAATTTAAAAAAATCAGTAAAAGTCATCTGCAGAAGCTTAAATAGGAGAGTAATCTACTTGATATTGTTTGATAAACAAAATAGATCATTGAAAAAGAGGTTTTAACAAAAAAAACAGAAGAAGAGAAGTCCGATTAAGAACAAATTAGCAATTGTTTCTTGAAATTTTATTTTTTGAAATTGCAATTAACTGCATACAATTGACTTGGTGATTAGAGTACTTGATCTAGGAAAAAATTCTGATTGAAATTTAAAAAAAAAAAAGGGAAAATATTAGTGCAACCTCCCTAGGATTCGACCCCTTACTAAGCCACTTATTTTTGGATATATGCAATTCCTACGGGAAATTCTTTTATATACATTTTATTGACTAAGTCTGAAAGAAAGCACTACGACGCATCACATCCTCAATATTTCAAACTTATCAACTTACTATGCATGTATAATCCTTCATCTATGAGAGACTCATGAATGGCTTAGGGTATAGTTGATATGCGTAAAAACACAGTTGTTGAATGTACACATTTACGTATCAAGTAATTTATACTCGACTCTTCAAATCTGATTTTTAAATTAGAACAGTGACAAGTCAAGGTCGAATCCACAGAGAGGAAGGTTAAAATATTAAAATAATATATTTTTTGTGGTATTTTTAGATTTAGAAAATAGAAATGATCGATGAAAGGAAGATGTATGCGGAAATGAAATGAATTGATCAAACGCTTCTAAACTCATTTCGAATATTGAAAACCCTTGATCAATGGTGGAAAAGTGGTTTTTTGGGTTTGTAAGTATATAAATGTGGATGAAAGGATGAGAAAACAAAAAAGATAAATAGAAAATGGTTTTAATGTATAGATTCATTGTGAAAACACAATCTAGTGATGCTCCCTAATGAAAACATACGTTCGAGATCCTGTATATTTCGGCCGTACTTGGCGTCTTGCATCCAACACGAGGAATGAACAGAAAAGGGGAAAAAAACTCATTGAGAATGGTGTTCCACACATGAAGAATGATCAATCGCTGCTTTCTTTCTTTCTCGCTAACTAATGTTAGAAAGATACAATGAAAAACATTCATAGCCCTAATTTTTTGTCTCTGAATCTAAATCAGCCCTAACAGATTCGTAGAGCTTGAATTGAAAATCATGCTCACAATATTTCATCCCCTATCTAGATCAGGATCATGAGATATATTGATTTTAGTTTGGAACATTTCTAGCCGTCCATGTTTTCTCTCATTTAATTATCCCGGTCAAACCTCTCCGGTCAAAGCGCGGGTCAAACCTACAAAAATAAAGGAATTTTTTATCTCCCTCGTTCTCTCTCCTCTCTCTTGATCGCGAAGAGTACAGGCACAAAGAGCTCTCCTTCGCGCGTGTTGTTGAGAGAGAAATGTGCAGCGAGAAGGGTTGCGGACGAAGAGAGGAGAGAGAGGACGAGGCCGAGGTGAGGCGACAGAGAGGGAGGTGGAATTCTCAAGCGCGACGGAAGAGAAATTCCGTCGCGTGAGAGAGATGAAGGAAGAAGAAAAAAGAGGGTGACGGGAGAGAGAGCGATTCGGGAGATAGAGAGAGATCGATCGCAGGATAGAGAGAGAGCGATCGAGAGAGAGAGAAAGAGAGAGAGAGAGAGAAGTGGAGGAAGTGTGGAAGAGGAAGGAAGGAAAGAAAGTGAGAGAGGGGAGATACAGAAAGAGAGATGAGAGGGGGAGCAAATCTCTCCTCGCGACGGAAATTCCGTCGCGAGAGAGAGAGAGAGAGAAAGGGAGAAATATAGAGAGAGGGAAGGAGAGAGATCGCGAGCGAGAGGGAGAGTGATCGCAAGAGAGAGAGAGAAAGAAAAGGAGAGAGAGCGATCGCGGGAGAGAGAATAATTTCTCCCCTCCCCCTTACGCACGCACGCGTGGGAAGAAGAGGAAGAGCAAGCGGGAGGAGAGTAGGAAGAAGAAGCGGGAGGAGAGAGAAAGGAATTCTCATGCGCGACGGAATAGAAATTCCGTCGCCCGAAAGAGAAGAAGGAAGAGGAGGAGAAGAGGAAGAAGATCTTCATAATTTTAATTTCTAATTTTTTTTAAAAGTTCTAGAAAATCTAGAAAATAAAATGCTCATAATATTATTAAATCAATATTCTTGATAAATCAATAACATAAAATGCTCATAAAACATTATCCGTGCTGATGGCTATAGGCATCGTTGACTTCAGTTAGGAATTTGAGGCTTATTCCTCCCTATATCCTGGCGATTTGAAGGGGAACAATGGTTTCAGCAACCTCCTCTTTGTGGGAAATCATGATATGATCCGTGCTCCCATGCAGCGTAGAGAGATACTTTCCGCAGGCCTCGGCGGCAAAGATCCCAGCAGAGTAAGCGCCATGGACTGACCCGGAGTGGTCAACGCTGGCCGCCTCACCGGCGAAGAAGAGATTGCCCACTGGTTTCCGGTATCTCTCGTAAATGTCCTCCGGTTTCCCCACCAAATCACGCGTGTAGCATCCCAGGGAGTCCGGGTCACTTCCCCATCGCGAAACCAAAAACTTCACCTGTCAAAAAAGACGTGAATACCCGAGATAAAAATGAGGAACTTGAAACTACGATAATATCCTTCTAGCAATCATTTGTTACCGGATTGGGGGCGTCGAAGAACGTTTTCTTTAAGAGGATCATGGCGTAGTTGGCAGCCTCCTCGTCGGAGAGCTTCTCCAAGTCGGAAGCAAAGGAGCCAGCGGCCATGAAGACGAGTACATGGTGGCCAGTAGCCTTGTGGAGGTTAAGGAAATAGCCGCAGGAGTGAGGCGCGTGGGCAACGACGCCCAGGAACTCGACGTCGGGCCAGAAGACGGAGTCAAAGAGAAGCGCGATCTTGTTCTCGTTGCCCACTCCGATGTCGGAAATTGCCGCGCGCTTCCACTTTGGAAGTTCCGGCTCGAACTTGATGGCGTCAGCTTTCAAAACCCCTATTGGAACCGTGATCACCACTGCGTCAGCTTCGTAGGTCTCCCCGTTTTCCGCTGTGAGGAGAACTTGGTCGTTGTCGTGGATAATGCTTTTAACTCGGCAGTTCAAACGCATGTCGAGGGTGTATGAGAGGGTTTTTATCAGAGGATGGTAGCCTTGGACCATCAGCGCGTGGCCCCCGGAGAGGACGAGTTCCTGCAGTTCAAAGTTCGTTTTTGTTGATTTCACATCCCTGCGCAAGCAAAGGGTTTGGGGTTTGGGGTTTTAGGTTCGTTGCCTGGTCCCAGTATTTGAGGGAAATTTCTGCCACGTCCGCTGCAAACCATGCTTCCATTCGGCATATATACCACTGGAGAACTTGATGGGATAGTCCCTCTTGCCTGTAAACGTAAACAATGTCAGCCGCAAGATTTAGGTTTCTTAGAAAAAAATGAGTTTTCGTTTAACGCGCCTTAAGTGTGGATGACAGTCCAAGACGATGGAAATGGCTCGCTGGAGGGACATATCCTCTCTGTGTTCATCTCTGACTTTCTCGGTCTGATCAAATCAAAGAAAATTTTGAAAAACTCCATTGACAAGAGGGATTAAATCTCTGGCAAAGAAGAGTTTTACGAACCTCTTTCAAGATCATTTTGAATGTTTCCCCCACTTCAACCACTAGCTGCGGAGGAACTTGAACTCCGTTCATATCGAATAGCGCATAACTGGGCAAAAATCTCTATGAGGAAAATTTTTATCAAGGAAAAGAGGAAGTAACCAGCCCAAAAGAAGAATACCTCTCCAAATCATGGTCGTATAAGATTGAGTTGTCACCGCTGGTACGGTATAAATTAAGGCCCAGAAAACGAATTAACGGAGCCAGGGAGTTTTCATTGCAAACTCCATGAAGCCTGAAGGCAAAAAGGAAAATTAACGGTTGTTAAAACTGGAAGCTCTGGAAGAATTAACATAATTAGAAAAGATAGACATTGAAACTTGCCATGATGCTCCCATATCAATTGGGCACCCGAAACTGTAATCAGTATGCACGCGTCCTCCGAGCCGGCCTCTTGACTCCAACAGAGTTACCTGAATATTAAAAAATGATTTGAAGGTCAACTGTTTTATCGTAAGCTGGAACGTTTAACAGTGTTTTCAGGGGAATTCGACGAATTTTGCACCTTAAAACCGGCGTTTTGGAGCGTACGAGCAGCTGCGATGCCTGAAATCCCTCCCCCTATAACGATCACTGAAGGCGGCTTTTGCAGTCTTTTTATGCGCGAAATCAATTTTCCTAAACAGGAAAAAAAACCAGCAACGTCAATTAGTCTTACGGTTTCTTCAAGAAGGGGAGATGAAACTTAGAATACTCCAACGATTAGAACCCCTAATTCATTGGTCGCTCGTGTCATCTGTTCAGAAAATTTTATCATACGAGATGCTCTTCGTTACCGTTCAAAGTACTGAAAATAAGCCGTAGATATCAAGTAAATTGAATTTCTAAATCGTGATATCTTTCAACTCGAATTCAATTTCTAATTACCAGAATCTATCCATATAATCGATAGAAAAATATTTATATCAGTCTAAGGAATCGGAAGTGGATACGCTATCAGACAAACCCACATTAATTTAGAGAAATAAAATGTAGGGCAAGCCTACAAACGCCGGCGAACATACGATTAACATGCTAAATACAACAAACAACGCGGGGAAATTTAATTTATCTAAAACTGCCACAATGCATGATTCTTAAAACCGGAAATTGGAAGGCTTCAACGTTCCCGGTATCACACGATATAAAGTAAAACCCATTGGAGAAGAAATGCGTGACCAGAGTTTCAAAGTAATCTATTTGAAATTCTCACCATTGGGCCCGGAATTCTCGCAGCCAAAGAGATTTCTCGCCTCCATTCTCCTGTCCGTAAAATAGAGTTCGGGGGGGGGAAAGCAATTGCTGCGGCGGGCTTTGATAAATCTACACGTTCTTAGCGAGGAAGTCGGAGCTACGTATAGGAATCAGGGAGGAACGGTAGATTAACATGAAGAGCATGAGCCCGTCGAATGAACGACTCGTGTCAGAGAGGCGGCGCAACTTATCAAAGCAGCTCATATCAGCGGACTCAAAACGGCGAACCCAATGCAATGGACGAGTAGAAGACGGATCTCGATGTGATACGTCTGAATGCCATTTCGCGTCAGTTTTTATAGCCGCGGTTCCGGCGGGAGGAAGGAGAGATAGGGAGCCACCCATCTTTCAATTTGGCAGAACTACCCTCCGAATATCCCGGGGAATTCGTTGCGCCGTAATTGGAGGTGACTTGTTCCGTCATAGCACGTAACCTTCGTGAAGGGTAATTTTGGAGATTCCTCGCAGAGATGAGTTGGCAGGAAATCGCGGTGGCAACTATAAGTACAACGGCCCCGTTAAATCTAAGAAATTAAAAAAAGAAGAGAAAAACAAAGCCCAGCCGACCAAACTTGAAACTTGCCTTCGGCAAAATCCGTCCCACGTGGATCCAGGCTATTTGTGGGACCCACACAGATATGTCCAATTATAAACCCTTTCTACCTGATGTTCCAGTGATAACACGTCGCCCGCCTTCAAAAGTTGACTTCAAACAGTTGACCTTTGGTTTGACTCTGGAATAATAATTCTGTGCTAGAGAATGAAAATTACAGTAGCCAAAAGCAAAAAAATAAAAGAAAATAACTTTCTACTGAATTGGATGACAAAAATGGAGATTCATGTCGGCCCTCCACCGTCAGATCGACTCTGTGGGGAACACGGAATCTATTTATTTCAGACGGCTCGGTAGTCCAGGAAAAGAGACAGCTTCTGGGCAAGGAGCTCCTTAGTGCCAAACAAGGGTTTACTTTCAGAGATCCAGTTCTTCTGCAAAGTCAGCGCCTTCGCATTTGCCACCATATCCTCTTCAAAGGCCGAGACAATCTCGTATATTGCTGTTCTCAGAACGTCTGCCATGGCAAAGGCTTTTGCTCGAGAGGCTAAGCTTCTTCTTCTGCTTGGGACTGTGGTCCCTGCATCTCGTGGGCCAACCTGGACGGTTGTGGCCCATTTAATGCTTCCTGGGCCGGCAAGATGCGAAGGCGGCGGGCTGGGCTTTTTGCCCATGGAGGACTCCACGGCCAGCAGGCAAGAGAGGAGAGTGGACACTGCGACTGTGTTGGAGCCAGTCAACTGGGCAACTCCGAATCTGTCTTCTTGGCGGGACCGAGAAGTCAACGCTGCCACGGTCCTTGCGCACCAGGCCAACAACTGCAAGTCAAAGATGCCATAATGAGATGGGACGAGAGTAACCTTAAAACTGGAATGCGATATAATACCTGAAATCTGTCAAAAGCTTCGTTCAAAATCTGGTCCTTATGGGATTCAGGGGGCCCGTGTAATTGAGAAGAAAACGTCGAATTGTCAGGATAAAAACCTTCAAAAACTTCCGCAAGCCCTAAAGTCAGCTGCTCCAATGGCTTTAAACATGAAGATAATACTCTCTTGTAAGTTTCCCCGGATTCTTCAAATAAGGCAGCTCTACGCCAGAGCTCAAAGTTGCTCTCCGAAACTAGACAGAGATCGAGAAATGCAAGATATTGAATGACAGAACCAGGGCTACTCTGCTCTATGGTTTCCACCAGAGCTTCGCTTGAATTTAATTCTGCGGCAACTGATCCAAGGGCAGGAGCGAAGAAAAACCTTCTTGTGTGGAGAACCTGAAGTTATGCAAATAAAGGAGGATGCACAGATAATCACTTTGTTGAACGAACTAAAGAACTGAAAGGATGAGGCCTTGTTGCTTTAAATATTACTTTGAACAATTTAACCTTGTCATTGCCAAATACGCAAACAGGTCCACAAAACATAGTCTCTCTCAGTAAAAAGGACGAAGTTAAACCATTAGAAGTTTGTTAAGAAGATACAGCGAGGAACATATCTCTTTTATCATGCAAGGTAAAGTAGTACTTCTCTACATGATTGACAATTAAGAATCAGAAATTTTATGTTCAGCATGAATAGACAGCTATTAACTACATGCTTTTTTTTTTTGAAAAATGCATAAGAGGCACCCTAAATGATGCCCCCCAGTTGTCATTGATTAAATGACGAAGAACAAATTGTCCATTACAGAAGTCTAAAACCCGATAGGCCTAAACCTCCTCGGTTCCAGAAATACGTGAGCCCCCTTAAGTCGTGCTGAATTGCATCGGCTGAAGGGGGACGACCTCTGAAAACAACTTTGTTCCGGTGAAGCCGGATTGCTTAACTACATGCTTGAACGCTAACCAAATTACGTTCATGACGATTGGTGATTAAATTACTGATCAGTTGAATGGTTTGCTCCCCTGGACCGTTAAGCCCCATGATATTTAGAATAAGAATGATAGAAATTTACTAGAAAAGAGAGACGAGTGAGTGAGAGAGAGAGAGAGAGGGAAGTCATGAAAGGGGGATAACAGAGCAAAAAGAAGGCGGTATCAGAAAGGAAGCAAACGGTTAGGATTAATAAATGGTTGATCATATACAAAACCCTTCCAAAGATTAAGTTTAGTTATCCATGAGATAATGGCCTTGTTCATATGTTTGATCAAATACTTGAATTCAATAGAGCATACAAACACGATGGCAAAACTTAGATCATCATAAAGAATTCAATAAAAACATACACTCCAGGAGTTGAATTTTCTCGTTTCCGTATTATTCTAGAAGATTTCTAAGTGAGCGTCTTCATCTATCATCTCATACTAGACTGAAGAATAAGGCGCCTACCTCAAGTAAATGCCGACTTATCTCCCAATGCAGGGAAATAACTGAAATACAAATAAAAAGCCTGATCTCTTGGATGATAAGCTGCCCAAATGTGCTCCCTTCCATTATATGGTCCGGCCAGAATATAGATAGTAGCACACAAAGAACCAGCGAGGAGAGAGATAGCTCAAACGCTTGCTTGAGGGCGGAAGAGAGGCCAATCTTGAAACTAAAAAATGGAGGACGCTGCAAGTAGAAGCAATAGGCGAAGTCAAAATAGAACCCAACTGACATAATTGATAATTCGCTACACAGAGAGTCACAAAATTAAAAATAAAAAGAGACACATTCAACCTGTAGGATTGGGAACTGCAAGATAAATCGCTTCTTGTAAACATAGTGAAAGCCATACACAAGTCCAAAAGCCAATCCTCTTAACCAGGCATAAGAAATCGTAGACCAGAGCAAACTCTCCAAATTGCAACACATTGAGAGAATACACAGGAACCCAGACGCAGCGCAAATGAAAATGAGAGCCAAATATCTAATCGTCCTCCCCACTCGACGCCGAAATTCTGGGAGAAGCAAACAAGTTTGGAACCCACCCACTAGAGACTTCACAGAGGCCTTTAGAATCCCAGCAACGAGCTCGGGAACGGAGGCAGAGGGCTCCGGCTGGGGCGTAGAAGTGAGAAAAAGGGAGAGAGAGAACATGAGTGAAGAGAGATGGAAGATGAGAAAAGAAGCCAGTGAAGAGAGGAAAGAGTTGGAAGAGGTTCCTAGGAAAGAGGATACGAGAATATAAATGGATGTAGCACACACGAACTGCCACATTAGGAACCCTAACCAGCGGTTCTTTACGACGTCGGGGATTTCGGAGAAGGAGCGCATGGTCGGAGGAAGAATATCGACCAGGCAGGGGAAGTAAAGAGGGCAAAGTTACGAACTTAGAGAGGGCTTTTGTGCCGCGGGTGGGGGAGAGGGAGGCGGGAATTTGGGACGCGCTCAGCTTCTCTATGGGAGAACGGAGATTTAGAAAATTACTGAATTACTCCCTGCTCAGATTTCTATCTGAACCCTAAATTCTCAAATATTGTGCAATCGAACACAATAATGTGTAAACTAAAGAGTGGTTAAATATAATATTGATAAAGTCGGGATGATTCAAGATTTTGTAGAGCATCTAACTTGAATATCTAGGTCAAACTAAAACATAGTTTGACTTTTAGGTCAAATGAAATGAAGGATTACTAGATGACAATGGTTGACTTTTAGATGAGTAAGATGCAAAGATACTTAGATATTCTAGGAAGGAATGGATAAACCTATGTTGATGACAAGTAACTGAGATTCGCCAACATATGATCAATATTGATGGATTTTATAAACTCTATCATCGAAAAAATGAAATTCTAATCATTCGTTATCACCCAATGTACCTTAATATTGAGATCTACTCTATACTAGATTGCTCTCTCCATAAGAACTTAGAATAGGATAGAATATGTTGGATCACGTCTACTAATGGGATGGTGATAGTAACCTGTCTAAAGGCCTCTAGCAATGTGTCATCACTCTCACTCGTAGAGACCCTATGGGCCGGCTCAATAACTGAGGATAACGCACTGGAGGTTTGTAAACCTCGGGATTGGGCTCTGTCCTACTCTCCTCATCGAGCGCCTCCTCATTATCGAGTCCTTCCAGAATGATCGTGGGAGAGGACTGGTCATCCTTCTCCTCAAGCGGGTCATTGCGGCGCTTGTGGTCCTTATGCGGATCCACTAAGACCTTGCCGCTACGTAGGCCCGAAATGGCATGTGCCTCCTCCGATGCACTATCAATGTGAACTTTGTTCACATTGTGGGTGCAGATCGACGATGCTTGCCCTAAATTCCTAGGGTTTGCTAGAGGTTGGGAAGGTAATTGATCAACAAATTCTACTCGCTTACCCTTCCTCTTCTCGGTGGAAGCATCGAAGCGTTGGGCTTTAGCACCTTCGACTCTATCAAGTCGGTCGCTAACCTCATTCAGTTTACTCATCATTTGTGCTAATGCACTCATGACGGGGTCAAATGAAGGTGCTGGAGGTGGTACTGTCGATGGTGGTGTAACTGCTCGGGGAAGACTAGAGGCGAAAGGTGTCGGTCTCGAGTTCCCCATATGTTGTTGCGCAGATCCAAAGGGCTAGTGATATGAATTGTGTTGCCCGCTTCGTTTTTGCGCATAAGATGGGTTATGAAAACTATTATAATCCTGATTCAGGTAGTTAGACCTACCCGCTTGGCTCAAACCTGGATATGTCGTAGGGTTTGGCTGGAATGGAAATGGACCCTGAATTGCCATCACGCGGCAATCCAACTCGACATGCTCAAAACTAGAACAATGTGAACATGGAGAGACATCGATGTGTGATACTGATGCGAGGCCATCAGAACTCGGTCTGACCTTAAGCAAATCCATTATCAAGTTATGTGCCTCGGTCAGCTTTTCAATTTTATCTAAAAGCATACATGTCTCCACCACCTTCGCATCCAACATCCCTCCCTTTTCAGGAGCGCTCCGTCCTCCGAAGGATTTAGCCGCATGATGATGGCTATTCTCCGCCACCAACTTGATCAACTCAAGGGCTTCATCCTCATATTTGCTCATAAATGTGCCTCCACTAGTAGCATCAAGAAAATATCGATCAGGTGCACCTAAGCCATCGTAAAAAATCTGAGTAATCTCATGCTCAGGTATACCATGTTACGGGCATTGTCTCAAAAGATCTCTAAGTCTCTCCCATGCCTCATAGAAAACCTCACCCGGCCCTTGTGAGAATTCGTGTATGGCTCTTCTCACGGCACTAGTCTTACCTACCGAGTAGTACTTACGCAAAAATGCGTCTTCCATATCTCTCCATGAATCAAACTCGCAGCCCAAGGAGAAGAACCACTCTTTTGCCCTTTCCTTAAGCGTGAAGGGAAAGAAGCGCATCTTGGCCATCTTGGAGGGGACATTGTGGAACTGATTGAATTCGCACACCTGGCTGAATTCGTCCACATGTCGATACGGATCCTCCGAAGGTAGTCCATGAAAAGTGGGTAAAAGGCCAAGAATATGTGAGTCGATCTTAAAATTGGCACCTCGTCAAAGAGGGGAATTGACTCGCGTAGTCTGCCTTTGAACAACTGGTCTCGCGTAATCGTTGAGGCGTCATCTCACTATCTCAGCGGGAAGAGGGGCGTCTATCGGTTCTCCTTGTTAGAGAGCTAGTTTTGATATAAATATTATCTTGAATTGTCATTGATATACTTGAGGATTTAACTTCCTTCATCTCAGTAAGTTGATGTTATATGTTATTCATTTGAAGCATCATTATTTCATATTTTCCATTACTTTAAATCTGAGACTAATGCGTATGTTTGATTTTAGGCAAAGCAGCGATAATCTCTTTATTTATTTTCTCGATAAGCTATATTAATTTTGTAGCTGATATTAACCAAAATTCTGTAGTTCTTTTTAGTATGCCTATGCTTACTTAAGGATTATATTTCAATATCTCCACCTATAGTTTAATACTTCAATAGGCTAACTCTAGAATATATCGCTTTAATTTTATTAAGGATATAATTGTAGTTTTTCCATTCTCTATTATTGTTTTCATGACTACATTGGACTAACCCACTAATGACCTTATACAAGGCTAATGGGTGTGTTTTCTCTTTGATTTCAAGAAAGCAATGGTAAGTAATTTATTTGACACTTATATGATAATGTCAATGCTAGATCGAGTATGTAGAATATTAATTTTGTTTAGGGTATTATCATAACTACATGTGCATTTTCATTTACTTAAAAAGCTTTATGTTTTCATTTTCTAGGGTTAACGGTCTCTTTGCGAGTTTTTGAAGTTGAAATCGAGAGAAAAAGAATTCCGTTGGAGATCAAAAAGGGGGCAAAAGCAATTTTTGGGTGCTGGTGATCGTGAAGACCAAAATCTTGTGCTCATTCTCTCCTTCCTCACGACGACGGAACGAAACGTCCTCTACAGACCTTTGACGCTATCATTAAGAAACTTCTTCAGTGATCATCTGATCACCAGAAGCCTTCCTGGTCACTTTCCTAATCTTAACACTTGATTTTATGCTATTCCCTCTCTTCTGATTCACGAACATCTTTAAAACTCCCAATTTTCTTTGATTTCCATTATATCGGTTAGTCCTTCTTCCTTAACTTCTAATCGTTCACTCTTCTATTTAATCGGTAATTCCTAATTATCTTCGTTCGATTAATTTCTCAATCTAAGTCTCTCAGTCATACATTCTATCGCTCAATTGTTTTCTATTTCTCTGCCTAAGTTCAGTCTCACAATCGGTAATTTCTAATTGTTTGCGTCCGATTACTTTATCATTCTAAATCTTAATCTCTATGTGATTCGTTATTATCATATGTCTTGTTAATTTATTGATTGTGTCGCTAATCTTAAGTGTTTTCTGAGAACTATCTGATTAACAAAACATCTATTGATTTCTAATTTCAGTATATATAAAGTATTCTTTTTATCCAATCATATATCATTCAATTTTCAGACTAGAGCTCTTTTCTATCTACACGAATCATTCTATATCACATATAGTCGTCTAATTTGTCGTCATTTAATATAAACACATATTACTTAAATTGATATATACTTGACTAGCGTTTCTTCTCTATTCTTCAACATTATTTCATCAACTGTGTTAATTTAATATTCTACATTCCTCTGTGATTAATATAGTCTTATCTACAATTAGTTTACATTATAAATAGTTGTTGTCTTAGTATTTTTCTTTGTTGTCTAAATAGGCAGCTTGCAATAAATCAATTCTACTAATTACATAAATTACTGTCTTGTTTAATAGACTGTTGTCACAGTCACCGCGAGACTAACAAAGGTACAAATGTTATAATTTATCTCAATCAATATCTAGTCTAACCTTACTCTGCAGGTATTTACTTTTAAAAGGAAGAACTTATGTATAGTCATCTGATTGATGTCTCAAATTCTGAGTTGTAGGGGCAGTTTATTTGAAATTTACATTACATATCTTACTTTATTTGTATATTCAATCAATGTTATTATTCCTTTTAAGAGTAATCATTTACTTAATCAATTGATTGTGCTTCTAGGTCCACAAAGGCAGCAGCAGGTATCCATTAATTTGAATTCACCTCTGTTTCAATTTGTGCATCCTTTTGTTTGTTTATTTCAAGATAGTATTGATCATCTCCTCAGGTATAGTAGCCAATGCATCTGTTAATCTGTCATTATCATTGAAGTTATTTACATTATCAATTCCATTTCTCAGTCATACATACAGTTATTTGAAACTTCAATTAAGTTTTTGTTCTCTGCAGATGTTGTACTAAGTACACCTTAGCTAGGTTGGATATTCAGTTATGTGATTGAAAAATTAGAAAGCCAGCTGATTGTAGAAGAGTGATTTTTCCGATTCGAGTTTATCCTCAGAAGTCAACATCCTCAGTCAAAGTCAAACTTTAGCAGAAAGTCAACTCCAAGTCAAAAGTCAACCTAAGTCAACTTTGTCAGGAAAGTCAATTTTATTCAGAAAGTTAATCTTTGATAGAAAGTCAACTCAAGTTAGAAAGTCAACGTTAGTCAGAAAGTCAACTTTATTCAGAAAGTCAACCTTTGACAGAAAGTCTAATGCAGGATGGGGTAGTGAAAACCCTCGTGCCTTATCAATAGAACTGAGGTTGACTGAAGATAGGGCGATCAAACCTAGCATACGGGTAGACGAGTCCTAGACCCTAAGTATGGTATCTAACCTAAACCTAAGTGCAAGCAGGCGTACCGATCAGTGGAGTCGACTCAGAGTGACTCGGGGAAAATGACGATGATGGATAGGGTGAGATCCTCTCGATCCACGTCCGAAGGCGTGGAAGTCGCTCGTCGTGGAGTAGCTTGAAGGTTGCAGCCCACGCTCGGTGCTAAACCTGATGTACGCGATAGAAGTCTCGAACCTATACTCGTACTACCATGCCTAAGTCGTCCGACGGCGGTGGAGACGAGTAAAGGGAAATGCTTTGAAAAGTAATTAAACTTTAAAATGAGGGGTTGAAGCTAACCTGCGGGACAGAATGCCCAGTGGGTTGTGGCGTAGTGGAGAGTCGGCTCGGCGGTGTCGGCTGGAGAAGGGGAGACGACGGCTCGATGTCGATCTTGGAAGCGGCCGAGCAAGTTCCGGGATAGGCACGTGGAGACGTCGTTCTCAGTAGGGACACGGAAATCGTGAAGGAAGCGGGGAGGTCGAGCACACGCATGAGCCGCAGACTGGGCTCTAACGAAGACTAGAGGACAGTCACAGGTGTGGTCAGCAACTGGCTCTAAACCGTCGACAGCGTGTGTGAGAGCACGGGCAGCCGATGGGCGTGCAAGCGCGAGCGACTGGGCGCGCGCGGGCGCTGAGAAGGAGGGAAGACGACAATCGGGTGCGGGCCGGCAGAGGCTGTCCGAATGAGCACGATCCGGCAGCAGACCGAGAAGCCAGGTGGGCAAGTGAGTCCGGGTCGTAGTAGGAGGCCCGGTCGCGGAGCCACTTGAGGCCAGACTGCAGGCGTTACCCTGGACTGGCGCAGACGTAACACTACGCAACCGGGAAATTCTCGGCGAGGCAAAGTTGGCCTCAAGCCGGCGAGGATGAAGATGGGGATGGCAGGCGCGACTAGACAGGGGGTGGGCGCAACCAGGGGCAATCGCAGCCAAAATCGGGTGCGGGCGCAAACAACGTGGGCGCGATTCACGGCAAGGAGCTGTCGCGGGACAGGCTGCGCGGTGCGCGGAAGCGCGTATGAATTCCGGTAGAGAGAGTCATGATTTCGGCTGCGGGCGGCGTGTGAATGTGGCCCAGGAGGCTGAAGTTGACTGGACGAAGGGAATTGGAGGGTTGGGCGCGATGGCGGTTGGGTGGCAGCGCACAGACGCGTTCCAGAACAGGGGGGAGGCAGGGGCGCCTTGGGTGGGGCGCAGGCGCGGCTTGAGGAATTCGCAGGTCCACAGTGACTTAGTGCGTTTGGCGAAGATTGACGGCAGCACGGTCGTTCGGCGAGGATTGCAGGCGGAATTGCTGGGCGATGGAAGGTTGATGGCAAATTCGGGGGAAGGTGATGAGCAGGCGACGGAAAAATGGGAAATAGGCGAGGATTGAGGTGGGTGTTCGGCGGGATGTGGAATTGCGGCAGGATTATCCGAAGGGGATTGCTGAGGCGGGGTAGGGAGTGTTGATTCGTCGGGACGGTACTGGAAGGGGCGACGGGGATGGGCAGGCTAGGTGACGAACCGAATTTGTCGGGGCAACCAATTGAGGACGGGCGGACGATGAAGTGGGGACGGTGGATTGAACCCGGCAAGCGACAACTGGAATTTGCAGGGCGGCCTGCAAATTGAATTCGCGATTGAAATTGCAGGGCGATACGGGAGGAGAAGGGCGGGGTGTGACGAGAACTCGGCTGTACGCAGAAGAATTGGGCTACGAGAGGCTGAGGGGAAGACGGCCGGGTGAGGAGAGAGGATGCGGTAGGACGATTGAGAGAGAATCGAGGTCGATGGGAGGTATTAGGCGTAGGTGACTGGATTGGAGCGAGAGTGAATTCGCAAGGAGGGGATTCAGCGAGAGAGAGGGAAAGTCGGCAGAAAATTGGTAGTGGGAAAGGGGAGGCGGGGCCGGTGGGAGGCGAGGCCGGGGTCGAATTTGGTACGACCAGCGGGAAGGGGGACTGCGAGACGCCGGGAAGAGGAAGTCATGGTCGCGAACAGGGTAAATTCCGTGACGGAATGGCTGGGCGATGGGAAATTCGGGCCGAGTTTCGGAGAGAGGGTGACTAGGCGATGGGAGGAGTTGGCAGTGCAGCGTGGAGAGGGCAGAGGGACGTAGGAAGGGGGGAAATGGTCGAACGATGGAGGGGAAATAGTGGGCAACAGAGGGAAGACGGCGCGATGAGCTCACGGGATGGGGAAGGGAGGCAACGGCGGAGTGAGGGAGGGGGAGGGTGATCGGAAATTGAACGACTGGGCGACTGCGAGCGCGGCAGGACGTATGGGAAGGGAATGGGGAAACGATTGATCGCCGGGGATGAGGATGGCGCCGGAATTCCGTTCGGAGTTGGAGGGCGACGGAATCGGGAGGAGAGGCAGGCCGAGGGCAGGTGGCAGGTTGGCGACGGGGACGGGAGGGGAAGTCGAGAGGGGGAAATCGGAACAGGAGGTGCTCACGGGGAAGAGAGGGATTGCGCGCGGGACAGGAGCGAGAGTTGGAGGGGAGCGGGGAAGGGGAGAGCTGGTGACGGAGAGAAGGAGAGGGGGTTGCTGGTAGCTAACGGAGGAGAGGCAGTGAGGGGATCGGAGGACGGTGGATGTGGTAACGGGGAGGTTCACTGGAATGGAAGCTTGAGGGAGGTTGGCGGCAGCGTCCTGAGGCGGATGCGCGGCGGTGGCTTGGGGATGGTGGCGTCAGGAAGGGGATCGACGGCAGGGTGCAGTGGTGGCGGCGGTTACGGCGGTGGTGGCACGATGGCATGTGGCGGCGGCGGTGATGACGGCAGTAGCGGCGTCAACAGCGATGTACTCGTGGCCGGGGCAAGGAGTGGCGGCGGCAGCAGCACGGAGGCATGCAGCAGCGGCGGTGATGACAACGACGGTTGGACTCCTTCCCCGGCCTTCCGTGAGCAGCCACTCGAGAGGGAAAAGACTACTTTTTTTCTCAAATGATGGCTAGGGTTTTTTTGGGGGGTCCCTTCCCCTCTTATAGAGCCCAAAATGGGCCGAGAGGGGAAAGGACCCACTTGAGGCCCACGACCCAAAACCTAAACATACTCATAGAAATAAGGTTCATAAAGAAGAAGGGCTTCACGAATAGGATCCCAAAAAGGGAAGAACCCACTCAGAAGCCTAAAAGGGAGATAGATCATTTGCTTAAACATGTGCAGGTCGAAAAGTTCACAATAAAGAAAGAAGATAAGTAGATAGATCCACGCGTGTGAAAGGGCTCCTCTGGCGCCATGATATCGTGCCTGAGTGGCAACGGATGTCGTACGCCACCAAAGTCAACTCAAGTTAGAAAGTCAACTTGTATAAAAAATTCAACCCTAATCAGAAGGTGTACGTTATTTAGGTAGCAGCAGTTAGATAAACATTCTCTTAGAGTCACACATACCAGGAGGACAAGAGCGTCTCATTCATTGAGATGAGAAGGAGTCAAGACTTCGGGAGTAGGAAGACCAAGAGGAGTCGGAAGATGAGGTCTCAATTTACCGGTGGTCAGCGGTACTAGCGGAAGAGGCACGACAGGGCGTGAAGAGACGAGCGATTGGGTGGAGATCGGCCTGAGAGAGTCAAGGCGTCCGAGAGCTAAGGAGGTCGAGGCCTAGAGGGTAGTGCCGTAGGGTCATGTAAAGGTGAGTGTTAGGTTTGTCGTTGGGGGAAAATCTAAATCCTTGTATTTGAACATTGTCCTTCACCCATTTGAGGGGTGAGAGGATTAGGTTTTCATTTGGTGAGGATTGAGGCTCCGAGTCTACAATACTTGGGATTGGATTAAGGGACATTAGGTCCCCCAACCAATATAATAAGATTTGGTGCATTGAGAGGACAAGAAGTGAGTGATTAACTAACGAATCTTAGTAAACAGAAAATTACATATTAAAAATTTTAAATAATACATAAACCTAATTCTATCCCCCCTCTTAGGTTAAACCACCACCCTATTGGGACTTTCACTCGCGCTGATGTGGCGAGGGCTGGCATAGGATCACTAGAAGCCTCTAATGGAGCTATAGATGGTACGAGATGTGTTAAATAGGTCGTCATACAAGGGATTATTCCTTGTATGCCTTGTGAATCAATGATTCTGGTAACCTTGTCCTCCTCGGTTCCTATGATTCCTATTCATGGCTATATCAAAAAGATCACAAAAATAAATATATATATATATATATATAAGAAAGTCAGAAAAGGGTTAGACTCTAAATGTGATGTTCCAAATGAAAATGCTTCACTTTACTCCACCAAAAGATAGATCAAGCTACACACTATCAAAAATCACACCACTAAAACTAATAACACTAATAAACCTCTAATAACAGAGAATGTATCTGATATATATCACTGTCCTCATCTCAAACAAGTGAAAAACACAAAATAGATTACCAAATTGCACCAAAGATGTTAAATAAGGCAAAATGGTACTCTTTTCTCGAAATACTCTTATTTCTCTGCAGGTCAGTAAGTAACAGAAGAGAAAAACTTAAATATGACCTCGAATTCAAAGACAAAATCAATAATGCGTGCTCCGCGGCAGCGGCGTCATTTTGACGATGAGTTTTATGCAGTTGTTAAAATCACACAAACGTCAGTCAAATAAAATGTATAATTCCGAACTCACAATAACAAAGATATGAAATCAAGAATAGTGTAAAGATTAGGTCAATCCACAAGGAACATGGTTGACTTTGATCGAAGAGTTCACTTGGTCAAACTTAGGTTTAATTAGGGTTTTTAAAGAAGTGAAAATAATATTACATTAATTTTAGTGATGTAAATATACTAAATAAGATATTTTAAGAATTAAGAAATTGATTTTATGAAGAAATATCAAAAGTCAAGGTCAAAAGCATTGACTTTGACCAATAGTTGACTTTCTATAAAATCATAGCAAAATAAAAAGAGCTTAAAATATTACGACAATTATATATTCATAAACTAGAGAGAAAATATAAATTTTTGATATAAAATTCGTGATTTTTAGAGAATAATTAGATTTATTATGATTTATTAAAAATTAAAGATCAGAAAAATCCTACAATGAATACTTCGGTGTAAATCTTCAAATTGACCAACCAAATGATATCCAAATATTGAAATTCACATATGAATAGAAATCTAAAAACCAAAGGATTCCAAAGAGACCAAACTTTTCAAATTGCACCTTGTATTTTGAAAGTAATTGCCCTCGCAAGTCAACGCCTAATTTTGGGTTGAAAATGAAGTTTAGATGGTCAAACTTCAAATTGAAGGGCCAAATGATGATAAAATTTTATGATTTTCCTATTTCACGAAAAGTTGATGAAACAAGAAATCCAATGAAAAAAAAATCAAACAATTTGGACTTAACATCGGGGAGAAATCCATGTTTCAAAATCAGCAAAAATCTGCACCCAATTTGGGCAAAAATGAAGAACAAATCGATTTAAAAACTGAAATTGACTACCTAAATCTAATCTAAATTACAATTATTGCAAGATGAATGATCGATTCACACTACTAACCCAATTGACGCGAAGATTGGGCTCAAAATCGTGTCGATTGAAGTGTATTTGATCAGTTTCTTCCTCGGCGTACGTTCGACATTCAAGGGGAGAATTTCGATCAAATCTTGCAACGATTCGTGATCAATTCTGCCACAATCCGATCGGAATTAAGTCTAGGACGCGGGGAGATCACAAAGAACTCAAGATTTTGTTCAAAAACCGCTTAATTCCTTCGCGATTCAATCAAGAATTATTTTACAAGGAGGAAGAACACTTTTTATAGAAAAATTCTCGCGAAAATCGTGGACCATTCGATCTGATGAAGAGGGGTTGGACGGCCATGATCGCGCACTTAAAGTGAGCCACGATCCCACGATGCGGGCCCACATTCTCCCTCTTTTTCGCCCGTCTGATCTTGATCGGAGCCTCTTTACGAAGACACGTGTTGCCAGGTCAGTCGTCAAAAGAGCGATTGAATCTCAACCATATGTCGTCACTTTAAATCGCGATTAAAACACGTGTTTAATTGATGATCCGATGGACTGAGATCCATAGGATTACTGTGCGATCTTCAATCAGCGTTTGATCTAACGCGTATTGCTCTGCCACGTGTCCTGCATAGGAGAAATTAAAGGGAACATAATCCCACACGGAGATAATTAATGGAGAGAGACGGATAACTCCCTTAAGGGTTGTGTCGCCCTATTGGCCCAAGTACGCCCCGAATACTCTAACCTGGGCCCACTAACCCGTAGACCCATCATCTGCGAGCCCTGTCAGTGCACATGCCACGTAGTCGCCACGCAGGCGTTCGCGTGGGCTCGCGTGGCCCCGCCACGTGTCCACGTCGCGCCACGTCAGCTCCGCGTGTCCTACGCGAAAATGTAACCCTTTTTGTAATTTTTAATAAAGAAATAACTCCTAAAAATTCCTAAAAATCGAAATAAATTCTAGAAAAATATAGAAAATTCAGAAATAAATATCTTAAAAAATATAACTCCTTTTTAACTCAAATTTTCTCTATTGATGCACAAATTTATTTATTTTTAATATCATGCCATTTAAAATATGAATTAAAATAAGAACAAATAATGAATTCAAAAATACTAATAAGTGAACCCTACCATTCACTCATTTTCTTTGATCCTTCTATCATCTTATTCTTCTCTTTCTTCTTTTCTTTATCTTTACAAAAGACAAAATAAAAATCACTATAGGTGGTTAATTTTTATTTTGTTGATCTTATAAAAGGTCATAAATCATTAAAGCACATAATTAATACTAAATTATGCAAAAATATGAACTTTAGCAAAATGGCTTACCAATGGAGAAAATTCATAAAATTATGATAACATGCATCATAATTACATAAAATAAACATAAATATTAGTTAAATAAGATAATAATTTAAGTTATATATGAATGTTATCACCTATCTAAGAAGGTACACTAAGTACTGCAAGAACAATGACTAACCACCAAAATATAAGGGATAATACACATGCAAACACATCTCTTCACACTCTCCCTTGAAATAGAGCATAGATGTTGATCATGCTCAACTTACATTTGAGACCTTGCTATTTCAGTTCATTCAACTTGAATAGGGGAATAATCCCAAAGAATCGATGTTTCTTACCTCTAGTTATAGCGTTTAGACCTTGCAAAAAAAAAATTATTGAACAAAATGACTACTCACCTCACCATATTTGATTTTTCATGAAGGATTAATTGTTTGCAATAAAAATGACAAACTAATTGTCACAATGCTCCTTCATATAGTAGAGGCCATCATCTTTGAAGCAATATGATCCAACAAAAATTACTCCAAGCTAGCGCTAGATCTTGTAACATTCTGCATCATAGACAATCACTTAACTAAATTATCACCAAGATAAGTACATTATCTAGATGCAGATTTCCTATTACCCTGATCTCTAGCATAGGGGTCAAACGAAAGAAAAATTTCCCTCTCATCTATTCGTTTTTTTCTCTCCCAACCAGGTCGACCCGCCCGGACCAAGTCTTCCTGCGCCTGCCAAACAACCGCGAGCTCAGATGCAACGAGCCCTCAAGATAACTGACCAACAGTGACATTGGAGCGCCCTAGGTCTAACAATTCACCTGGAGTTCAAGTCAGAGAGGAAGATTTCGATGGTATCATCTGCGAGGGCTCCCTCTACTCGTAATTTCTGTTTAAGTCTGTTTCATATTGGTTTCATTCGATCTGAACAGAAGCAAAAAAGAGGTTATAACTTTAGAACCGAGAAGATCATACTGCAGCAAAATTACAGTAAAATTTACTTTTTCAAATGTCATTCAACGAATGAGAGAGTCCCACCATCACCTCCTCAGAAGAGCTTCGCCCGAGAGAGAGACGTCTGAAGGAACCCTTCCACGTCGAAATTCCTCGGAGACAACCTCTTATACTTGGCAAACTTCTCTCTAGCTTCCTCGTTGCGTTCCAAAAGCGAATAAATAACTCCCTGGCAAAAAAACGGCCGGTAATCGCGAGGATCCTCTTTAGCGAGATCCTCGTAGCTAGAAATCGCATCATCCACATTCTTCTGCAAATACTGCAGCTGGGCCATGATCAATCTCACGTTCCTCGCTTCCTTCTCCTTCTCTCCTTCCCTAGCTAACTGAAGAGCGCTCTCCAACTTCGTCATCGCAGCCTCTCCCTCTCCGGTACGGTCCATCAGAACAACGAGCTGGAAGAGAGCTTCGAAGGAAAAAGGGTCCGACGCGAGAATCTCCTCCAACTGTTTCCGGGCACCAGTGAAATCACCGATCTCGTCGTGAACTCTGGCGGAGAGGAATCGCCACTCTGTTTCCGAAGGTTGAGAGGAGATGAGCTTGTCAAGGATGTTTATGGAGTCCAGGTACTCGCCGTTGTCGAGCTTCTCGTAAAGGAGAGTTCTGAGAGTTTGCATGGCTTCGGCGTTGGATTCGAGGAACTGGGTAAGTGCGGACGGAGCTGCTTCGGCCGCGGGAGGAGAGGAAAAAGCTTCTGCCTTGGCCGGAGATGCTCGTAAATTCGCAGCAAGGAGAGCCGCCATCGCCGCCGTGACCGTGAAAATGAGAGCGCTAGAAGTTGATCTGATGCACTGAAGGAACTGCGTATCCTTGGCGGAGGCGGAAATGGTGAAGGGTTTGTGGTTATGTTCTCGGGGTCTGCGAATTTTGGAGAGGAAATGGAGGGCTGAGGGGACGGAGAGCTTCGAAGAGAGAGTTCTAAGAGCCGTGGTTTGGACTTTCGGGGAGACGGCGTTGGAGGAGAGGGTGATCCTCTGCCAGGGGAGAAGAGCACCGGCGGAGAGGTGCATCTCGCCGGCGGAGGATATGAAAATTCTCTTAGGGTTCTTTAAGGGTAGGCAGGAGGGAGAGACCAAAACTGCTGCAGCCGATTAGTATTTATTAGTGGGCCATGCCAAATCTAATTATTGGGCTTCTCGTACTAATATGTCTCGATGACAGAGAGAAAAAGAGAAATGACAGAAGGCCCATAAATGAGAACTGGGCCGGCACTGAATTTCGACTTTCGAAGTATAAGAAATCCAGTGGGGGCTTCTGACTTGCTGCCGCGGTGCTGAACGAACGGAGGAACAGCGATGGCGAGCACCCTCTCCCCTCCACTATCTTCTACTCGTTGGGTCTTTCCCCGCTCTCTATCGAAACCTTCCAGAGCAAAAATCTTCTCCGGGCAAATTGTCCCATCTCGCTCTCTATTTTACCCGGGCCATCATCCCCGTGTAGCTCGAAACTCTTCTAGCGGAATCCTCAGCGCGACCCATTTCGGCTCCGCAGGCGACGTGGAGCTAGATTTCGGGGAGGAAGACGAAGAGGGTTCCCCTTGGGAAGGCGCGCTGGTGTACAAGAGAGACAGCTCGGCGACCCACCTTGAGTACTGCACCACTTTAGAGAGGCTCGGTCTGGGGAAGCTCTCCGGCGAGCTTTCCATTGCCAGGACTTCCGCCATGGGTATCCGGTTCCCTTCCTCTAGAGTTTCTCTCCCGGAAGAAACTCCCGTCCTTATCTCCATTGACGTCACCAGGAAAAAACGCAAACTCAAGCTCGACGGTATTCTCCGCACTGTGATTCTTCTCGGGTGCAATCGGTGGGTGCAAAGTCTTGGATTTCATCCTTCAAATTCCATTTTTATCATATTATCCTGTTCTCGCAGGTGCGGCGGTCCAGCCGCGGAAAACGTGTTCTCCAACTTTTCTCTCCTTCTGACGGAAGACCCGATCGAGGACGAGGAGGAAGAGATCGACCTCGGGACGATTTTCGGGTCTGAGAAGTTTAGTAACTTGGACGACGACGAGGAGTTAATAGATCCGGACGATCGGCTCTACTTCCCCGTGGAGGAAAAATCGATCGATATTTCCAAGAACATCCGAGATCTCATCCACCTCGAGATCACGATAAACCCAGTCTGCGATCCCAACTGCCGGGGACTCTGCCTCAAGTGCGGGACGAATCTCAACAACAGCAAATGCAGATGCCAAGAGGAGAAATTCAATGAACTTGGTCCTCTCGGATCGCTGAGGCAGCAGATGCGAGGAATTTAACAATGATTTCCGGGTCTAATCTAAATTCGCAGCAAACGGAGAAAACAAAGCAAAATACAAGATGATTAATCTAAAGACCCAATCCCTTGATAGTTCGCCGGCGCTCGGCGATTCTCCGGCAGTAATAAGCGTGAAAAGGATCGTCGGCCAAGAGGAAACCCCAGCGCTCATGATTTTTCGTAATCCTGAGCAATTTGAGTAGAATTTCTTCTATCTTGTGATCTTCCTCCTCCGCGACGATCTTTGCAACTTTGTCTATGTGCTCTATCTTGCTGCTCGGAGGAAGCGGGGGTTTCTCGCTCCTGCAACAGCGCCTCGTTCTCCTCTCTCCGCTGCCATTTCTCTCGTCCTCCATCTCTGCTGGGCTCTCCTCCATCTGGGTATTACTAAATATATTTTTATAGATGACCTCTCGCAGAATGCGCCTTTTCAGTCGGAAGCGGTTAGACGTCGTCTGCCCTAGTGAAAACGATCGAATAAAGTTATCATTACAGTGAATTATTGGGTTTCACGAGAAAATAATGCCGATCTTGCGAGCAAAGTCGTCGGCATCTTCGTCATCGATCTCGTCTTCGTCAAACTCTCCGGTTATCTCCTCTGTTTCTTCCACGTCGTCTGCCGGGAACTCTTCTTCCGCTTCAGGAATCTCTTCACCGGGCGAGGAGATTTCTGGTTGAGCTAATTCTTCCGTCTCAGGAGCAACCTCGCCTTCTTCTATAATTTCTTCTTCTTCTTCTTCTTCAATGTCTTTGAGCTTGAGTTTGATCTCGTCGTTATCGTTTCTCTGGGCTGCTGCTGCTGCCTCTCGCTTTCTTTTTAGAATTTCGCTCAGAGATTTGGGTCCCTCGAAGGACGTGGGATCTTGTAATTGGATGTTATTCAGACCCACGTTCAATCTGGGTTGTATCTCCACCGTCCGATTCCTCTGCGATATGCGGACCTTCTCTTTGTCCTCGTCTATCTGGAAATCCGAGGAGCTTCTTCCAGGGAGAGAGATTCTACCTCGAAGACGGCTTACTCCAGAAAGAACGTGATCTTCTTCCTTGCGAGATAACTTAGAATTCTCGCCTTCGTTTTTTCTCTTTTTCAGCAGCCGAAAGCGCAGATCGGATCCATCCACCTCTCCTTGGTTGATTGGTTTACTGTTTTCGCGCCAGCCGTTGACTCCATTTTTTCCAGAAATTAAGTTCTCGCGGGCCAAAGACGACTCCTTCAACCTTTGATCAGCTTTGTTGCTCGTCTGAACAGATCCGTTGGCGCTGGGAATTTGATGGATTAATGGAGCTCTCGCTGGGAATCCCACGGAGAGTCCACTTCTAGATGAAGTTTCTGCTTTTGATCGGTTTGGAGGCTCTAAAACAGGAGGAGCAGCTTTCTCTTTAGGTTGAGGGGGATTTGGGTATTTGATGGTGTCCGGAACGTGGAAGAAAGGGCACCTGTCCCCTTTCAAGCAGCTCCCTTTCTGGAAGTAAAAGCAAGGGGTCTTCTGCTTGGTGATTGCTGCGGCTGCTGCAGAGACTTGATCTGGCGTTTGACTCGGCGTTGATTTAGGGTTTAACAGCAAGCCCTCCAGAGGCTGCAAACAGAATTCAGATTCAATAGACGAGGTGAATGACGAAGTAAGACATAGAGGACTCACTGGATGTCTGAAGAGGCACTTTGGATTCAAACAGTTGCCCTTTAGCCAGTACCGGCAATCCGTAGGGTTTACTCTGGCAGCTTCTAGATGGCGAAATTCGCATTCATTTCCCTGAGAGATCAATGAAACAATTAATGCAATTTTCCGAAACCAATCACTCAAGATCTGTACAAAAGCTTGCGAACAAATGGCAAATCACTCTAAATCTTGCCGTCCAATCTCTTAATCAATTAATCACACGCGGCATTCCAGTTGATGATTATCACCGAGCGAAGAGAAGATGATCAAAGTCACGACATGTATCAAATCCCAGGAATATTTTCCCCGATCAACATGAATTTCCTTTCTTACAATTATGAACGCTGTAAGATGATTTGCAACGATGAATTTGGGGGCACGATCTGCCGGATAAAGGTCATAGTATCAAATACCAGATGTGCGTACCCCCCAAGTCAAAGTTCAAAGAAAAAGAAGAAAATTCTAAACCACAGAAAAGCACAACGTTTTCGCCCTTCGTGTTCGCCGATTTGTCCTTCCTGCGGAACCCAACTGGAACCCAGATAACTATACAGCTCAGTTCACGAACAAGGATTCAGATCCAATACTATAACCCGTGAAAAATCAAATTGAACCGATCTAACGGAGCGGATCTATGGCTACAAGCAAGCGAATGAAATTACTAAGAGAAACCCAAAAATTAGACGGACGGAAAAACCCTGGTAAGTAAAAGAAAAAGATTTTAAGGAAACAAAAAAGTCGCACCTTCTTGCAAGTCAGAGGAGAAGCCAAGAAATAGATGCAGTCGGTGTTCTTCTTCGCCGCTTCGCCAGCTGCCCAGCTGGTCTCCTCCATGGTCGTCTCCAGCGAATTTCTCCGGGAGGAGGATAAGACGGGTCGAAGGGACCCTTTATCACCGGTTACCTCGCGATGGGGGAAGTAGAAAGAAGAGTTTTTTCTCTGACCTCCGCTGAACTTTTCTTCTTAAGTTTTTGCCTGCTCTTCCCTCGGAGGCTCTTACCGCAGTGGCATATTCAGTAATTATCATCCATGCGAGGGGCATCCTTGAACAATTCATTTTCGGACAGGTTAAGACCTATCTCGATCGATCCGAACCAGTTGACTCATGATCGGCGATTCGATCAATTTTGTTGCAAATCGAGATCACTCGTTATTAATTGAAATCATTCAAGAAGTGAGCTGCAGATACCTCCGGAAATGGGGGCTGCTGCTGCTGCCGCCGGCGAGGAAGCTGGAAGGGAGTAGGGCTCCTGCCGCAGCCCTCCTTGAGCTTCTGGCTGCCTCACCAGAGGGAAGCTCGATTTAAGGAAACAGAGAGATTGAATTTTAATCTAGGTCAGAAACCCTTTAGACGTGGATTAAACTTGAATAACATCAATTAATGGATCGAGTCGATTCTGTCAATCGATCTCATCCGACTCTAAAATGACTATGCTTAGAAATCGAGGGGCAGTCGATCAATCCAAAATGACCATAACTACAGATCCTGGCCATGCATATCTAGAGTAAATATATAAGGTACAATCTGCAACAATTCAAATAAACTCGAATATGGGATGCGAATTGATTGAACATGAAAGCATGCATCTAAAGACAATTAGTTCATATGCACTAGTAGTTTCACTAAGATGCAACGCTAAAAATCCCTTTAATGATGATCTAAGCTACTAGATGATAGAATGCTCTACATGACCGCACGGATGTGTAGATTCATATAATGCCATGATATCTGCATGCATTCAAACTTAGAGAAACATAGATCTACATAGATGATATGTAAATGTGCATTGAATTTTATATTCATGTATTCAAGCTAAGGATAATTCATGCTATTTCCTTGGGCATATAATTATGGATTGATTATAACTCCTTTTATTTATGTCAATAAGTTTCAATGCCTCTCCCTTGCCATTAACTTGATGAGGCCAATTTCATTACAAGGTTTTGACTTTGACTTTGACTTCTTCCATTTATGTGATGATGATGATTTTGATAAGAAAGGATAAGCACTTTATCTTTCTTGTCATATTTTGGACATTACTACAATATTTGATTCATCGATCATTGATCGATTCATAAAAACTAGTTGTTGACTCAAGATGGACAATGACGGGAACATTATATGTGAATGTGTCTGTGTGTTTTGAAATGGATATAGTTACTCTAAAGGGGTACCCATGCTAAAATGAAGAGCTGAAAAATAGAGGAAATAGCTCGAACACTCTCTCTATAGGGTACTGTTTAGCAATGGATATAGTTACTCTAAGGGGGTACCCATGCTAAAATGAAGAGCTGAAAAATAGAGGAAATAGCTCGAACACTATCTCTATAGGGTACCTTGCCCTATATTTGAGATTTAATGGTGGGATGGAGTCCACTAAGATAAGCTCTTGGCTAGAGCTCTTGATGATACCTTTTACACGTGTATAAGTAAATTTCAAGGGATTGATAGAGCACCAACTCTTGAATGATCACTTGAAGCTTACTGGAATGACCTTGGAGACACATAGCCTTTCTTTCATACAAAGAGAGATGCGTATAGCTCAATAGTTCAGGTGATATTGGTATTATTGGCATACACGTTCTCAAAGGTTAGTGATTATATGTAACTTATACTTGTTTTTAGATGACTATTAATACAAATTAAGGCATAAAACATTCCATTCATATGCATATTATCATATTTTGAGTACACATTCATCATTATATACAATTTAAATTGTAATATCAAAATACATTATTTTAAGGGATAATCATGCATAATTAAAGATAAAAAATATAAACTAGATTATTCATATTTTATATTTGAGATTATAGTTAAAGCCTTTGAGCTGTCGATTAATTGGACCATTTCGAGTGTGACTTCGGGTTAGACTATGTGTTTTCCTCATAATCTTTCTTCATGTAGCATTAGATTTTAATTTTGAATCGTAGATTAGATTAATTTTAGATTTAATTTTGATTTTTCTCTCTCTTCGAGATTGATTTCCTACCTAATTTTTGCTCTTTGATTTCTCCGCAAATCTTGATCCAAATCGAGTGATTTTTTTATTCTGTGTATTTTTCTTGGAGTTCTCTTTTCCAAATCTACTAAAATCCCAATTTATTACCTCAATTCATTATCTAATTTTATCGAATTTCAATGAAACCTAAAAAATTTCCTTATTTCTCTATGAATTTCGACCATTATTCACCACTATATTCTTTAATGCGTGATTATAAGTTTAAATTAGTGAGTTTAGAACTTGTTTTGACACGAGTTTTTGTGTATTCAACGACCATATAAAATCATCTTGTTGATGAGATCTGAGGTCGATAACTTTCCAAATTTTTGATCAAAACATCAAATTCAGCGGAAAACATTGAATCAGACATTCAAAATACCAAGCCACCAAGAACAGATGATCCTATCATCTAGTATGAATGAGAAAAATATACTTACAGGGATTCCTTGAAGGAGTTCTTGAAGCTATTCAAGTGTCTAGCCTATAGCGAGTATCCACACGGTCTCCGGATGGTTGGATCTCCGCTTCAAAGCTCTTCACCAAGAGAGAAAGAGAAGAATGGATATAATTACCACAGGCTTGCATGGGCACCTTTCAGTTGTGATCGTCCTCTCCCTATTTATAGACATTTGGTGTAAGGTTTTTTCATAAAAACCCTCATAATTATGTCTATATCCACCAACATCCATAAACCTTATGTGTGTGACCCTCTAGGTCTATATATCTCACTAGTTAATAACTCTATAGACCAAATAACTCCTTATTGGTCAACCTTAATTAATTATCCATATCCACATATAGATTAATTAATCAAGGATCGATTTAACCCAATCGATAGGTTGAGTTGCCAGCCTGTTGGGTGCCAAGCTACACCACGTACACTAGGAGATATGGACTATATAAGAACTCACTTATGGAACCTGCCCGCCATCGATTACCATGTATGTATAATCCTTCATCCATATTAAATTCATGAATGACTTAGGGTATGGTCAACTGTCAAACCTAAATCGGTCACTCAAGTTAGTACTGATGCGTGTAGAAATCATTGAGAACTCCTTCTTCGATATTTTTACTACCTTGGCCAAAGATTTCATCGCATCTCTTTTCTTGAGTCAATCTCCTCAAATACCGAGGGTGGATGATCCCATCTTGATCACACAATCATCTTCGTGGACTTCATGTCGTATCCAATATATGACGTTTTAGATATCCCGTGACTAGGGATTCGTAAGTCATAATCAAAACACGATCATCCATCCACAAGATGTCTTTGGTGTCTCAAGTCAAAGGACCACATACATAACCATGACATGAATCAACCTGATTGACAGTTAGGTATAATACCATTCAGGGATTCATACGGATCAATTCAGTGAACTCTTTCTCTAAAAAGCACCCACTATCTATCCTTAGTGTCTCCACACCGATGGCTATAGGATCAGTCATACTCATCATATGAGTTGGATTAGATAGTGCTAATCTTTCCGGATAATTCGATGTCCTTCTCGAATATCCCATGAATAGGAATGTTTAGAACATATGTTTAAAGACTATTGATCACTATATTATGATCTCATCATAATTCACTTAGTCATTGCACATGCTCATGGACTTCATTGCAAACATCACACAATAATGACAATGAATTAATTTCATTTCAATGAACATAAACAAGATACATGAAAGTGTGATTGGCTTATAGGCCACATAATATCCATCACTTGTTAGTACCCATGCAAAATATAGAAGGGCACCAATATTTTGGTACCCCAAATTAAACATTGAAGGGCACCAAATCCTAGCCCTCTTAGGAGATTCAATACTAGGATGGAGAGTTTATCTCCACGAGGGGATATCTGTCTTTCTCTCTTGCTCTTTTCAAATGAGAAATTCATGATTTAGTTGCGACTATTCATTCCCCACAGTGCCATATTTTGGGATCTGATGCGCAAAAAGCTTTCAAATTTTCAATCAAAACATCGCCATCAAATATGTATCACCCATTGAATCCATTATGATACAAAAGATCTTTTCTCAAATTTTATAAGGGATTTTTGGCTCTCTCTCTAGGTGGCTAGATGAAGGAAAAGGACATAAATCAAGTCCCAATTTTATGCATGATCATGTTTGAAGATTTTTGTGGCCAAGATATGAGCACATGTTCAAGAGCCATGAAGAATTGAGCATTACTTAGCTTAGGAATAGCATAAAAATGTTGGGTCTGGAAATGTGTTGTAGTCCACTATATGTATAGGTTAAAACCTTCTTTTCAATCTATTATCTATTATTTTCTTCATCTCTTCAATATTTATTGAAATATCCTCTATTTCTCTCATCTTTCTTTTTCATTTCTTATCTTCCTTCTTCCTTTCTTGTTTCTAAAATTTTCCACCTCTTTTCTCTCCTATATTTAGGTGATGAATACCCTAATGATGCTCCATATAACATTTTGAAATATTCACCATTCTCAACATTTAATTGTATCTCTTTAAAGCTACCCAATCTCTTCTTTTCATCTACATGTCTTAACTCACACAATATGATTACTAAAACACCTTAACATATTAATCTTCTAAAAATATGAAAAATATCTTCTACACATATTGATATACCAATAATATTTTAAAATTTAATGAATAATTTCCATTATCCATAAAAGATATTGTCTACTCTTCCTAATTATAGGTGTCTCTTCTACTTTTCATCAATTCTCTAATCTCAATAGCTAAGCTCTCTTGGGGAAAAAACTTAGATGAAATTATCATAAGTTAGGAGACATAATTTTTTTCTTGAACTCAATACATAACTGTTACATGATTCACCCTAAAATTGAGTGTGTTAGCATGCACAAGCAATGCTACAAGGCATATAGATCTAATAGGCATGACCCCTTTGAGGGCCACCGGTTTTGGGTAACAAGGCATCTTGAATGGGCATGGGTGGAAGGCAATGGTGTTGTCATAGGTGCCATAGACAGTAATGTTGGGAGTACGCAATTGGGATGGGAGCAAGTGACAAGGTATGATCATGCGATCTTTGAAAATGCATGTCAATGCATAAAAAATAAATCTAAATTCACTCATAATGTAGATTAATCAAGTTTAATTTAGTATAGAGGTGAGAAAGGGTCGAATCTACAAAGGATTAAGGAGTGTTCTTGAGAAGATTTAGAATTTGATCAAATAAGATGAAATAAGAATAGAATAAATATTTAACTCCAAAATAACTAAATTCACTTTTAAAAAGTAAAAGTAGATATTTCAATATGTATCTGAAATTTTTTTCTTATTATATTGCATTTTAAACTCAAGTAAAATCTCAAGTAAAATTCACTTTTAATTAGGCTAATTCTAGTTTAAAAATTCAAACTCATTATTTATCATGCTTAGCCTTTAAAATGATGTATTTTGAGATTATTGAAATAAATTGAATGGAACAATGAAAATACACTCAAAGCATGATAACATGCATTAAAATGATATGAACTATGATTTAGAATGTATTAATAATTATTTAATTTCTGATATACATTTCATTTTATCAACTCCTCAAGCAACACATGGTGCATTATGGAGCATTCATCATTCATCACGATTATATGATGATTTTCAAAGGCATCACAATGTAAAAACATTCTAGCCCTCCATCCCAAATTTGACAAAAAAAACTTTAGGATATGACATAATTTGAACCATTGTATTCAAGAGGCACCTTTGTCCAATGATTACACCCAAATTCCTCTCTAGAAATATACTCTCCACACTGGAAGCTATAATCTTGGATAATTTTGGTCAATGATGCCTCTTGATTGAAAAGTGTTCTACACTCTTTTTTGTGTCAATTGAGCATTTAAAATCAAGATTTTGATGAGAGAATCATGATAATTTTCTAGTTGACCTTCAAATTTTTGCTAAGAGCATGTCTAGACAAAAAAAGCCTAGATGTAGACGTTTATTGAGTCATTTTCTAGGTGGTTTTGGGATAATTGAGTATGATTTTTATTAATCTTTTGTCATTTGGTAGTCAATTTCAATTGAGAACAATATATAAAGAGAATTTCACCTATTTGACCATTTGGTAGTCAATTTCTTTGCTTGCAATTTTCTCACTGATTTCTCACTTTGATTTCTCCTTCAAATCAATTATTATTTGTGTTTTTATGAATGATTTCCAATTAAATAATTTTCCTTAAACTCTCACCCTATTTTTTTATCCAATTTAGAAAATTCTAAGACATCTTAGAGTCAGCTCTATTTCTTCATGGATTTGGACCCAAGTTATAATTAAAGTAGTCATCAATTAAGTGTGTTTGGAGATTAAGTAATCATCAACAAAAAAAAACAAGTGTTTTTGTTTGGATCTATGAATTTTTACAACATAAAAATTCAAATTAAAACTTGAGTGTTGTATAACATATTGGAATCGAGGATTCAATACATGAAATACCATTAAAAATGATCATACCATTTAGTGCATATCAAATCATTACTTCTAGGGTTCCTTGGAGGAATTCTTTCAATTTATTCAAATTCTTAGCATCTAGTGTCCACAAGACCTCCAGCTAATTCGATCTCCTCTTGCAACTCTTCTTTAATGTTTATTGAGATCCTTGATGATCATCTCAGCATATAGTCTCATTAGATCACAAGAGGAGAGGCAGATAATGTATGAGTGGATGAGAAGAGAAGTGATGAACTAAAACTTGCGTTAATTTATATCGTTGTTGAGTTTTAATTCATGCAATAAATTTATAATACCTCACTTAGGACAGTAGTAAGCAAGGGTCGATCCTTAGGGAATCTAGGTAATGAGGCTTGTGACTAAGGTAGAAGAAGGGAGGGATTCCTATAGTAGGGAATATTAGAAGTTAGAAGAGAAATTTATAGAGATAGTGAATGTAATTGGATAGATTAGGTTTCTATAGTTTTAATTAGAGGAGAAGGAGAATGTTTTAAGAGTTTTTTTAGAGATTCTAACGGGGAATTTTCCTATAGGAGCATTCTATCGAACACCTTTTGGGTGAGTAAAGATTATGGAAACAAGAAGAAGAAAAGATGAGAGGATGAATAAGAAGTAAGATGGAATTAAAGATACTACTACTTTAGGAAGGAGTGGTGATTGGATGGAATAGAGATTGAATGATGATGGAAAGAAGAGATGAGAGGAAGAGAGTAAAGGTATAAGAGTATAGAGAAGAATGGGTGATTTAGGTAGAACTTATGAAGACAAAAGGATCATCCTATGATTTAAGCAAACTAAAATGAACTACATTAACCTTGGAAAGGTCTACAAGCAAAACTCTCATCAGAATCTTCACACAAACCCTGTTTTTTCGGTGCCAATCCTAGGCTGGGTGGTGCTTGATCCACTACGATGTCGAGCTCCACTTGCTTCCCTTCTCTAGAGAAAACTCGGGCATTCCACGACACCCAGCTTGGGCCTAAGCTTCTCCCCTCTTCCTGCTGGTGACCTGGTGTCAAGAGAGAGACAAAAGACAAGAGAATTCAGAGTGGGAGGAGGGGAACTTTAGGAGTTAGGGCTTCCAACCAAACCGACGGACGGGACTGATTTTTAGAATCTTCAAGAGTTCGATGGAAAATTCAACTGTACGGATGGAAAGAGCACGGTGAGATTAGCTTCCTAATCGGACGGCTAGATCAGAAGATATTGATAATAGGCAAAAGTTTACTCTAAATCATACATTTTATTTGCGTTTTGATCATTGAATGTTTTAAATCAACAATTATTTTGCATGTTATCATGATATTATGTCTGGAATTAACACTTATCATTACACCTGAGTAATTACAAATAATTAGGGCCATTATGAGAAATTTCAAGAATAATTACTTTAAGAAATGGCTACCTTAATAGCCATTGTTGGACAAGATTATTCATTACTTTTATAGCATCTATTATAAAGAAAATAATTTGTTCCTTACACAGCAATTAGTACCTTCATTAAGTTTTGGTTTATGTCAATTCATTTTATTAATGCCCTTAGTGGGCCTATTGTTACTAATGATTTTCGGAGCACTGTTGGACAGGATTTGCACGTGACTGGTATGAACCAATCACAGAAAAGAGCAAGAGGCTGCGTACATCGCGACATGTATCCAATCAAACTCTAGCTTACCTTGGGGGTATGCGGTGAAGACATACTCAAATCGCCCTCCACCAATTAGATGAAAGAAGACTAGATGCCGACCAATCACGGCTTGTGGCGCAGACGCGTGTGCGAAGCGATGAGCACGAAGAGACACAACAAATTTGCAAAAGAGGAGGGCATCGCGATTTTGAAATCTTTTTTAAGGAGAAGAGGAAAGCGGGGAGAGGCGTCTTGATTTTTTTGCTCCCAATGTTCGATTGGCCTGGAGGACACAAGCGAGAAGATCGGATCAATGATTGCTGAAGATTTCAAGAAGTTCGTCGAGTTGAAGACGTCAATTTGAAACTTCGAGGTTCGTTAGAATCGATTTAGGTTTAGGAAATCGTTTTGTTTTCTTTTTCTTTCTATTGGAATCGAAATTAATTCTTCTTTAGATTCATCGATAGAGATAGATTCTTGTAGAAACCAATGTAATTTGTTCTTTCTTTGTTTCTCTTTGATTTCGATTTAAATCCGATTTTAGGAATTATATGTTCAGCTTGTTGATTTCGTCCGATTTTTCTTTTCTCTTCAAATGTAAGAATTTCTTTACTGAATTTTCTGACAAAAAAATACTTTCCTATAGCAGTTATCATTTGTGTTGTTTTTAAGTATCTTGTTGAAATGGATTTAATTCAATTCTAGGTTTATACTGTTACTTCTTTAATTTAGTTAGTTTTATCCTTTCTTTTTCTTTCTTCTTTCTTTGGCAGAAAACAAGAAGATATTAAAGCAATATAATCTTTCTATTATGTTATTTCATGTTGTGTGTAGATCCATTTAGAAGATTCATATGAGTATTCTATTTTTTTATGCAAATTAGACTTGATATAGGCTGAGAAGATTTAGAAGCATGCAGAAAGTACAATTAGTCCTTAGTATCCTTTGAATTTTGGATTCAATTGAGATTTTAGGTTTCAAATTCTTAGTTTGTTATTGCATTCATGGTTATTCTTTTCTTTTAAAAAGAAAATGAAATGAAAATTAAAGAAATTCAGTCTTTAGTCTCTTGTTTCCATTTTTGTGGTGAATTCATTTAGAAAGTTTAGGTTAGTTTTCTATTTTAGGAAAATCAGATCTGCTACAATTTGAGATGGTTTAAAAATCAGATTGATTTTCTATTCAGAAGCTATAGTAAGAGGGAAAGTGATCATTAAATCAGAAAAAGAAAATTACAGAAATAGAGAAAGGAAAATAAGAGTTAAGTAAATCATTAAAGATAAAAAGAGAATGAATTTGAATTCTAGATCAGAATATAAAAGAAATTCTAAAAAAATAATATAAAAAAAGTTCTTAATCTCTCTTTCAAATTTTAATTGAGAAAGTAAACTTTCTCAATAGAGTCTATTTTCTTTTCTTTAGCATAACAAGTGAAAATTGAAGAAAAAGAGAATGCGGGGAAATAAAAAAAGCATTCACAATTAGACAATTACGGAATTTAGTTGGATGAGAAGTTCTGAATTTAATAAAAAAAATAGACTTTGCCATATCCTCCCTTGAATCGACCCCTTTTACTAAGCCTTGTCTTCAAATAGCTAGGAGTTAAAGGGAATTTTTTCTTTAGATACACTTTTATTGATTAAGTCCAAATAAAGGCATAACGACACAATTAATTAGGATAATTTGGACTTATCAGATATCAACGTTTTTGTTCTGAGCATTTTTGGTTGTTGATCTTATGATCTCCTGCATCAGCAGCCTGAGATCCCGCCATGTCACCTTAGAGCCGACTACCGGATTTTCGCCACATCACCTGCACAAGTAAGTGACAAAACGACAAAAAAAATAAGGTGAGTCACGAGCCTCTTCTTCGCGCGAATAACAGAGCACCACGTCGCTCTCTTATTCCTTTTGCGGTCAAAAATGACGACGCGAGATAGGAACTCCACATCACCTGTGTAGGTAAGTAAAAAAAAAAGATTAATATAATCCTAAAAAGGTTAGGTGAGAGGAATCTGTGGTGATTAATTTCGCCACAGATTCCTTCTTTTAGCGCAAATAAGAGAGCGCCATGTTGCTTTCTTATTTTGCTTTAGATGAAAAATGACAAAACAGGAATACAAAATGACAAAAAATGAAACAAAAAATGACAAAATAAATAATTAAAAAAAAACTTACGCTTTGTGGCAATTTAATTTGCCGCAGATTCTCTCGTTTGCACGAATAAGAGAGCGACACGTCGCTCTCTTATTCCGCTTAGGGTCATTGAAAGCAGCGCCACTAGATTGCGAAACCTGTCGCGATCTGGTGGGCTTCATCTAGTCTACCTTTTTATAACCTATAATTTCATTTATGCCCAGCGACAATTAAAATTGCACTTTAACCCTTGACGATGTTAATTTATAAATAAATCCCATAGAACTAAGAAGATAAGCTCACAAATATGTCTAAAAATGTCAAATAATTACATTTATGCCCCTGACACTGATAAATAAGCAAGAAATGATTAGAATAATTGGAAATATATCCCCAAAGTGCTCTAAAATTCATTTAAATCATTTGTAAAATCCAAAAAAGATGTGTTTTGCCTTAAAAATTCAGTTCCTTGTTAGTTTATAATTTGGAGGAAATATTCAAATATCACACAAACTAGGAATTAACACAAAATCATAATGAAGGCAAAATTAAGCAATTTTAATCATGATAACATGCAAATACATTCATTTTAGGCCACACATGAATGCAATAAGCATAGTTTACAGTCATAAATTTGTGTGTTATCAAGAAGGTGGGCCCTCATCAAGGCTCACAAGATCTTCTCTTATACTACGGGCAGATTATTCCATATTTACCACCCAATCATATTTGAAGACTTCATGTCATATCTATTATGAAATTTTGGAGATGTTGTGCTTAGGGATTCATAACTAATAGTCAAAGCATGATCATCATCCACAAGAGGTCTTTGGTGTCTCAAGTCTAAGGATCACTTGCATAAATGTGATATGAATCTACTTGATTAATAATTAGGTATTGATAAACTAAAACTTGAGTTGTTTTATATTGTTGTTGTGTGTTTTAATTTATACAATACATTTATAATACCTCACTTAGAACAGTAGTAACTAAGGGTCGATCCTCAGGGAATCTAGGTATTGAGGGTTGAGACTAAGATAGAAGAAAGGAGGAATTCCTATAGTGGAGAATATTAGAAGTTAGGAGAGAAATTTTATAGAGAAATTGAATGTAATTGGATAGATTAGGTTTATGTAGTTTTAATTAGGGGGAGAAAGAATGATGACTAGATTGATAGAGATTGAATAATGATTGAAAAAGATGAAGGGAAGAGAATAAAGGTATAATAGTTTAGAGAAGAATGGAGGATTCACGTAGAACTTATGAAGACTGATGGAATATTGGCAAAGCGTTTTGTGCGGTCATTAAAATACACAAACGTCGGTCAAAAAAAATTTAGAATACCGAACTCACAATGACAAAGATATAAAATCATGTAAAGTGTAAGTATCGGGTCGATCCACAGAGAACAAGGTTGACTTTTATTGCAGAGTTGACTTGGTCAAACTTAGGTTTAAAAGAGGTTTTAAAGAAGTAGAAATTAGATTTTATGAATAGAAATGATGTAAATATAATAAATAGGGAATTTTAAGATTTAAGATCTCAGACTTGACAGAGAAAAGTCAAAAGTCAATGTCAAAGCACAGACTTTGACCAACAATCGAATTTCTGTAAAAATCAGAGAATCAAAAGATGTCAGAAGATTACAAAAATTATATATTCAAAATCTATAGAGAAAATGAAATTTATTGATATAAGATTTGTGATTTTTCAATAAGAAATAGATTTATTATAAATTATTGAAAATCAAAGATCAGAAAAATCCCGAAATGAATACTTCAGAGAAAATCTTCAAATTGACTAGTCAAATGTTATCCAAATCTTGCACTGGATATATCAATAGAAAGCTAAGAACTAGAGGATTCCAGAGAGACCAAAATTATCAAATTCCAATTTATATTTTGAAAGTAATTGATCCTGAAAGTCAACGCCCAAATTTGGATTGAAAATGAACAAGTGCTCGTCAAACGTTAAATTGAGGGATCAAATGATCTCGGAATTTGATGAATTTGCTATCCACTGAAAGCTGATGAAATAAGGAATCCAATGAAACCAAAATGAAGTGATTCGGAAAAATAATCAAAGATATATCATATTTTCAAAATAAGTAAAATTTCAGAATGAAATTGGGTAAAAATGAAGAATGCAAAGGCATAAAACACAAAATTAATGATCTAAAACTAATTAAAACTCACATTGCCGTCAGAAAATCGATCGAATCTCCCTACTAACCGGATTTTCATGAAGATGGTGCTTGAATTCACGCGGATTGAAGCGAATTTGCACGGTTTTCTCCTCATGGACATTCGACGTTTAAGGGGAAAATTCGATGAAATCGATGGAATTTCATGATCAATCCCACTCCGATTGGATCACAATCGAGTCTAAATGCGGGGGGGTCATGAAGAACTCAAGATATTGCTCAAAAATCGCTTAATTCCTTCATGATTCAATCAAGATTAAGAAATAAGGAGAGAGTTCATCGGTTTTTAAAGGGGATTTCGCCCAAAAACTCGGACCGTTTGATGCAGTGACAGGGGCCGATTGATGGCCATGATCCCACGATGATCGTGGGCCATCAATTGCACGACAATCATGAGCCATGATCGCACTGCAATCGTGAGCCACGATCGCGCAAAGATCGTGAGCCACGATAGTGCGAAGATAGTGAGCCACGATCGCGCAACAATCGTGAGCTACGATCATGCGCCACGATCTCATGAGAGATTATCTCCGCCGTCCGATAGCCATCATCCGATGAAGATCTGCACGATCGTGTGCTCCTGATGCGTCCAATGAAGATCACACGGTGTTTTCCCAATCGCGCGTCCGATGAAGATCGGACGCTCCCCAAGCGTCCACGCGTCACCAGGCAAGCCGTCCGATCTGTCCTTAAAGCTTCTTTTAGCGCACGTGCTCCTGATGATGATCGCGTGGACTCAAGTCCACGCGATCGATGCCCCGCGATCTCATTCGACGCCTGCGATGCCGCCACGTCGCCTGCATTTGAAAGATTCCGCGGGAACATAGTCCCACACGGAATAAAAAACATGGAAAGTATAAGTATAAAAGCTGGGGCAGCTTAACGCATTTGCGTTACCGCCCCAAACTCCTAACCAGGACCCACTAACCCGGTGGGCCCTCCATATGCCAGCCCCCCCGCCATGTGGCGCCACCCTGGCATCTGCGTGGACTCGCATGGCCCACGCCACGTGTCCACGCCACCTATGCGCCACATGCGCCTTGCGTGGGCTCGCGCGGCCCTACCACGTGGCCTTGCGTGCCTGATAACATGCATTTATAACTTGAATTCTTATCCTAATTAACTCATATTCATGCTTATTTTATGTGAATATGATGCATGTTATCATACTTTTTAGGAATTTTCTCCATTGGCATGCCATTTCATTAAAGTTGATATTTATGCATAAATTAGAGATAATTTCATGCTTAATAGATGATTAATCTTTTGTTTAAATTAATAGAAGTTAATCTTTTTTATTGAATGATTTTTGACTTTAGTAAATGTTTGGAAGGATAATTTCAAGATGAATTTATGATTTAGAATGTTTAATGAGAAATGATTTAAGAAATTATAAGTCATCTTGATTTCTTCTTTCTAAATATATTTTAAATGGCATAATATTAAAGAGGAAAGAAATTTGTGATCCAATGGAGAAAATTTGAGATTAAAAGGAGTTGTATTTTGAGAAATACGAGTTTCTGAAGTTTTAGCCCTTTTTTCTGAATTTTATCTGATTTTTAAATGAATTTTTAGATTAATTTCCCTGTTAAAATAGCAAAAAAAGGGGGTAAGCTTACCGCAGGTGCTGACGTGGCGAGCGGGCCCAGGCGGCGGCTGACGTGGCGCGCGGGACTACCTCGGGGTGCGACGCGGCACTGAGGCCACGTGGCAGAGCCCGAGTGGCCCACGCGGGGCGCAGGTGGCGCTGACGCGTGGCAGGGGGGCCACGCGGGCGCCCGTGGGGGGGCGCCACGTGGCAGGCAGGTGAGTGAAGGGCCCACGGGTATAGTGGGCCCTAGTAAGTAGTTGGGGGCGGTAACGCAAATGCGTTACCGCATCCCAATATTTATACGCGCCTCTTCCTTCCGTTTTCTCCGTGTGGGACTAAAGTTCCGTGGAGCCCTTAATTTGCAGGTGACGTGGCCGCATGGCACGCGTCGGAGATCAAGGCAAAGGCACCGATCGCGTGGACCGGAGTCCACGCGATCTTCATCAAAACACGTGCTATAAAAATTGGGCATAAGTGAAGTGATCAAGAGGCTTACCTGATGACACGTGGAGGCACCAGGTACGACGGATCGCCATCGCGGTTTGATCACGGCTCCATCGGACGGCCAGCGGTGGATTCGCCTCACGATCGCGGCGCATGGGATCAGACCAATCGCGATCGTCCATCCAGCTGGAGCATCATCGGACGGCGCAGACCAGACATGGAAGATCCCCACGATCGCGGTCCGATCGAGCAGCGATCGCACGCCTTCCGCCGCGGAATCGATTCTACTCGAGCCGACGATGATCGATGGAGCTCCAAGATCACGATCGACGCACGATCGTGGCCCGATCGCGGCGCGATCGTGGTGCGATCATGGCAAAAAAATTTGAGGCTATTTGACCGTTAAATCCGGTCAAAATAGTCATGGAATTGAAGCCGCGTCCTCGCCAAGTGAAACCGCCCCCACGACCGCATCAATTGCCCACGATCTTCGGGCCAATTTCCCTCTTTAAAAGCATGTATTTCCCTTCTTTGTTCTTCAACTTTTGATCGTCTCGTGAAGCAGTTAAGCGAGTTTCGAGGAAGATCTCTAGTTCATCGTGTTCCCCCCGCGTTTAGATCGATTGCGAAGCAATTGAGCGGGATTGATCACGAATTTCTCCTTGATTTCATCGAATTTTCCCCTTGAATTCCAAACGTCCACGAGGAAGAATCCGAGCAAATTCATTCAATCCACGAGAATTGGAGCCCCATCCTTGCGGAAATCGGGTTAGTAGTGAGATTCGATCGATTATCAGGAGGTAATTTGAGTTTTTATTAGATTTAGAAGTTTAATTTTGCAAATTAGTTCATAGTGTTCTTCATTTTCCCCAAATTTGGGTCCAAAAAGTCACTGATTTTGAAAATAGGATATCTCTTTGATTATAATTCCAAATCACTTGATTTTGCTTTTATTGGATTCCTCTTTTCATCGACTTTCCGTGGATAGCAAATTCATCAAATTCCGACTTCATTTGGCCCTCCAATTTGACATTTGACCAAGGACTGTTCATCTTTCATTAGAAATCAAACGTTGACTTTCGGGGTCAATTACTTTTGATTTACAAACAAGAATTTGATAATTTTTGGTCTATTTTTGGATTCCTCTTGTTCTTAGCTTTCCATTGACATAGAAATTGCAAGATTTGGATTTCATTTGGGCATTCAATTTGAAGATTTCCTCTCGGGTGTTAATTTTGGGGATTTTTCTGATCATTGATTTTTCAATAATTCATAATAAGTCCATTTCTTATCCAAAAATTACGAAATATATGTTAATAAATTCCATTTTCTCTCTAGTTTCCAAATATATACTTTTCGTAATCTTCTGACTCTGTTTGATTCTCTGATTTTGCAGAACACCTATTGTTAGTCAAAGTTAATGCTTTGACTTTGACTTTTGACTTTCTCTGTCAAATCCGAGATTTCAATTCTTAAAACTTCTTATTTACCTTATTTATATCATTTCCATATCTTACATCTTATTTTCTCTTATTTAAAACTCCTTTTAAACCTAAGTTTGACCAAGTCAACTCTACGATTAAAGTCAACCCTACTCTCTGTGGATCGACCTGATACTTACCCAATACTTGATTATTATATCTTGTCTTTGTGAGTTCCCTTTCTAAATTTTGTTTGACCATCGTCTTTGTGTTTTAACGACGCACGAAAACGACACGTCAGTGCCGCGTCGCATCCGCATGGGTCTCACGCGCCACGTCAACTTCCCTTGTCACATCAGCTCCGTGGTCCGTGGTCCGCGGTCAAGAAAGCATATAATTAGCCCTAATTTATGCATAAATATGAAACTTTAGTAGAATGGCATACCAATGGAGAAAATTCATAAAACTAAGATAACATGCATTATAATTACATAACATAAGCATAAATATGAGTTAAATAAGATGAGAATTGAAGTTATAAATATATGTTATCAAATATCCTAAGAACTAAAATTAAAATGAACTAAATTATCCATGGAAAGGTCTACAAGCAAATCTCTCATCAAAATCTTCTCACAAACCCCATTTTTGTGGTGCCAATCCAAGGCCGGGTGGTGCTTGATCCGCTATGACATCGAGCTCCACTTGCTTCCCTTCTCCAGAGCAAACTCGAGCATTCCACGACACCCCGCTTGGGCCTAAGCTTCTCCCCTCTTCCTGCTGGTGACCTGATGTCAAGAGAGAGCCAAAAGACAAGAGAATTCGGAGTGGAGGAGGAGAACTTTAGGAGTTAGGGCTTCCACCCAAACTGACGGACATGATTGATTTTCGGGACCTTCAGACGTCCGATGGAAAATTCAACCATGCGAATGGGAAGAGCACAATGAGATTAGCCTGTCATCAAAATTTCAGCCCAATCGGATGGCTAGATCATAAGATATCAACATTTCTTTTTCGAACGTTTCTGGCTATTGATCGGATGATCTCCTGCATCAGCAGTCCTCCATCAATAAGCTCCCGAGATCGCACCACATCATCACCACGCCGACCGTTGGATTTCCACCACGTAACCTGCAAGGTAACTAACTATTAATAAAGTCCAAAAAAGTAAGTGAGAGGAATCTGTGGCGATTAACTTTGCCGCAGATTCCTTCCTTTAAGCAAATAAGAGAGCGCCACGTCGCTCTCTTATTTTGCCTTAGGTGAAAAATGACGAAATGATAACACAAAACGACAATACTTACAAACAAGAAAGACACACTTTTAACTAAACAAAACGAAAAAATGCGATATAAAATGACAAAACAAAATACTCTTACAATCTGCGGCGATTAAATTCGCCGCAGATCTCCTTTCTTCGTGAGAATAAGAGAGCACCACGTCGCTCTCTTATTCTGCCTAAAGTCAATGAAGACGATGCAAGAAAGGCAGCTCCACGTCACCTGTAAGCGAACAAAATGAAAAGGATCAATAAAATTAACGATACATCAAAGGACAAAACGGCACAACGAAAGAAAGAATGAGACAAAACGACAAAAGAGAAGGCAAAGAAAATGACAAAAAGGGGGGGCGTAAAATAACGACTTGCGGCGATTTCTTCGCCGCAGACTCCCTTTATCGAGCGAATGAGAGAGTACCACGTCTCTCTCTAATTCCTCAGGCCTTCAAACATGACAGCGCGCCGAGGGAGCAACTCCACGTCACCTGCGCGAATGAGTGATCAAAACAACATAAGTAAATTAAAATTGAAGCTACCAGATCGCGACACATGTTGCAATCTGGTGGGCATCATCTAGTTTACCTTGTTATAACCTATAATTGCATTCATGCCCAGCGACGATTAATATTGCACTTTAACCCTTGACGAGGTTAATTTACATATAAATCCCAAATAACTAAGAAGATAAGCTCACACACTTGTCTAAAAGTGTCAGATAATTACCTTTATGCCCCTGGCGCTAATAAGTTAGCATGAAATGATTAGAATAATTAGAAATATATCCCTGAATTGCTCTATAATTCATTTAAATCATTTGTAAAATCCAGATAATTGTATTTTGCCTTAAGAGACTCATTCCTTTGTGAGTTTATAAATCTAAAAGAATTGAACAGTGATTACAGGAAATCAAGAATTACCACAGAATCATATTGAAGGCAAATTTAAGCAATTCAATCATGATAACACACAAATATGTTCCTTTTAAGCTATATATTCATGTAATATGCAGAGTTTAAAATCATAAATTTGTGTGTTATCAGGTATAATACATTTGGGGATTTCTATGGATCAATTTAATAAACTCTTGCTTCAAAGAGCACCTTCTATCTATCCTTGGTATCTCCCACACCAATGGTCATAGGATTCACTATAATCATCATATATGTCAAATTAGGGAGGCTTATTTTTTAAGGGTATTTTAATGTCCTTCATGAGTATCCTTTGAGTAATAATGTTTAGAACATACGTTTAAAGACTAGCAACAGATGCATTATGATCTCATCTTAATTCATTTTATCAATACATATGTTCATAGACTTCATTACTAATATTACACTATAATGACAATGAGTAAACATTCATAAGCTTGTGCCTTAGTTTACCTACTTTTTAATTAAAAAATGTGATTAAATCACAATAAAATTTCTATTTTATTTTAATAAATTATTTTAGGTTTCATGATTATGTAGAAAAAGAATTTCTCATCTGATGTAGAAAATTATAGTGAAAAAGAGAGTGTGCTTTGAGAGGAACAATTTTCATAAGTCTTGAAAATTTATAATTTTAATGAATGTTTAAATTTTCAAAAATCAGAAATTCGGTCTACTTATGGCAGTAGCTGATGTGGCAGTTCTCAAGTGATCTAATGTAGCACATGTTTTGGCCAAGGGGTGCACACATAGGCACCACATAGTATGGTGACATTCATTCATTTTTCAAATCCCAATTGTCAATGAGACTTTTAAATGCCATTTTTCTTTTTTGAAAAATGCTAATGTACGGTTAGTGAAATTTTATAATATGACACAATGCGGGCTGATAATGCATTAATATTGTACATTTTATGCATTTCTTCTTATAAAAATAATTATAAATGTATATTATCATGGTTTAAAATGATTAATATGATGATCTCTTTGTTTACAAGGTTATTCCTGATTTTTCATGATTTGATGACGTTTATGAGAATTTTATGATGTTGATTTATCGAGAAAATAATTTATTGAGACACAAAATGAATTTTAATTTATAATTTACAAGATATTTATTTACGAAAAAAATATGAATGCATGATAATAGGGTTTAAAATGATTAAAATTATTTTAGAAGATACTTCTGATTTTTACAGTTTTTTTATTGTTTAAAAAAATAAAAAAATATCCCTTTTGCTCTCGTTGTGCTCAGATGGAAGAAAAAATTTGTAGCGGAAGAAATTTTCTTTCACTACTACCTACTCCATGGAAGCGTCTCCTTCTTTGTCGTATTCTTCCTTCTCTCCTACTCTCTTGCCATCCCCTTTCTTCTCTCTCTTTGTCTCTCCCTCCTGTGCCTTCCTCTCCTTTCTCTTGCATGTGAGGTGGAGAAAAATTTTCTCTACTGCTCTTTTTCTTTCCTCTCACCGCCCATCTCTCTCCTTTTCCACCTCTTCTTTCTCTCTCTTTCTACCTCTCTTTTTCTCTGCATTCTTCCTCTCTATTTGTCTTTTTTCCTTCATTTTCTTTGCAGCCATCTTCTTCTCACGCACCCAGTGGAGAGAATTCTTCTCCACCACCACTTCTCTCTTCCTCTCCATCTTTCTATCTTCCTCCCTTTTCTCTACTGCCATCTTCTTCTCACATGCAAGGTGGTGAAAATTCTTCTCCACCATTGCCTCTCAAATTATCTTGCATCTCCATTTCTCTCTCTTTCTCACGCCTCCTATTTCTCTTGCCTTCTCCGCTGGGATTCTTTCTCTCTCTAAGGCACACATCGCTCTCTCCCATAAATCTCTCCTCCTCCTCTCCTTTCTTGCTCATCTCTCTTGCACATGTGCATGTTAGAATTCTATCTTCCTCTTGCACATGCTTCCTTCTCTATCACTGCCCTTCTCACAACTTTTTTCTCTCTTTTTTCCTCGATCTCTCTCCTTCTCACTCTCTCTTTTCTCTCTTGTGAACCGTTGAAATCTTAACTCTAAGGAGAGAGAGCGAATATTTTGGGTTGATTTTAGGTTTGAACCGGTGTAGTCTAACCAAAGCACTTGAAACATAATTGACATGGAATTAGAGGCGGATGATGAGGATAGAGAAAATAGATCAATGGTTCAGATTGCTTCAAATTAAAAGCTTGGTATCTAATGATCCTAAATTTTGTGGGCATAATTGTCAATTTGTGCTCTTTCTATTTGTACCCTTGGATTATTAAAAGGGACAAAAATTTAGGTTTTTCAATGTTTTATTAGTGGCTTCTAGTATTGGCTAGCTAGAGGAAAAAGAGCACCGATTAATCATTCATCGTGTACCGAACATCATTTTTAGTGAGTTTCTTCTATTTTCTATTCATTCTTTGCATTGGATGCAAGCAGCCAAGTCTGGGCGAGATGTATAGGCTCTTGATCACCATTCCATCATCTAATCAAGATTTTTTGATCTTCGATAGGAGATTTAAGGCATTTGATTGGTTCATCACATTTCCTACATACATCTCCCTCTTTAATCAATCACTTCTGCTTTCTTCATTTAAAAAATTACAAAAAATACTCATTCATTTCAATCTTTTAACCATTATCCTTGTGGAATCAACCTCGACTAGACACTATTCTAAATTATGAGGTCAAATTTAAAGAATTGGGTATAATTTTTGGTATGTGAACTTGCACTGTCAATGACCATACATTTATACATATCATAGGCTATAGAACAAAGGACTTATAATGAGATATATTAAATGGACTCTATAGATCTCTCAAGTTCCCATATTAAAGCTATGGTGAACTGAATTGAATAAACCCATTGAACTTCCTCGAAGCAATTCAATATTATTTAGGGCTATCATCTTTGATTATATCACATCCAATGGATGTGACTCAATCCATACTTCATCTTATCATGGGTAATGTAATATTTGTAGAGTCATGAATTAAATAGATAAGGTTTAATGACCTAATTAGAGCATCACATGGTTTTTTCTCTTGGATCTCCATGGCACTCCTTGAAATGGTATTTCTTCTTCTAGAAGTGTGGCGTCCTTTAACCACCCAATTTTCTCTCTCTTATCTAAAATTTTTCCAACATGTGCTTCCCTAATGAGTTTAATCTATACTATATAGCCTAAATGCTAATCACATTTCTTTATCTCCTTTATATTCATATAAATAAAATTTCTAAATTGTTATTCTTGTGTGATATTTACAATGGAGTGTATGAGCATATGAAATTATGATGAGATCATAATACATCAATCATTAGTCTTTAATCATATGTTCTAAATATTCTTACTCAAAGGAAAATCAAGAAGGACATTGAAATATCCATAAAAAATAACCTATGAAGTGACTTATATGATGAGTATGATTGATCCTATGACCATTGGTGTGGAAGACGCTAAGGATAGATTGTGGGTGCTCTTTGGATAAAGAGCCCATTCAATTGATTCATAAAAATCTCCTACTAGTATTATACTTAATTATCAATCAAGTAGATTCATTTCACTTTTTTTAAGTGGTCTTCAGACTTGAGACACCAAATACCTTTTTATGGATAAATGATTATGTTTTGATTCTGACTTATGAATCCTTTACCACGAGATCTCCAAAATTTTAAAGACTAGATGTGTCATGAAGTCCTTGAATGTGATTGTATAATTACATTGAGATTTTTTGTCCTGGGTATTAGACTTAAAGAATAAGATGAGATAAAATTCTCACCAAGGTAGTAGAAATATCGGAGAAGGTGTTCTTAGAGATTTTCTCCACGCATTTATATCAACTTAAGTGATTGATTAGGGTTTGATAGTTGACCGTTCCCTAAGTCATTCACGAGTCTTACTTGAACGAAGGATTATATGTACATAATAATCGACCAAGATAGTGTTTCAAATGAGAGTTCTTATATACTTCATACCTCCAAAAGCACAGGGTGTAGCTTGGCATCCAATGAGCTAACAACTTAACTTTTCGATTGGGTTAAATCGATCTTTGATTACTTAATCTATTTATTGACATGGATAATAAAAAATTTTAACCAATAAGTATTAAGGGTCGCACACATAAGGTTTCTAGATGTTGGTTGATACATATATAATTCTGAAGGTTTTTTGTGAAAAGTTCATAGACAAGGTCTATAAACAAGGAAAGAATAATCAAAACACAAAGTGCCTATGTGAACTTTATGAAAACTCTCTCATTTCTTTTATTTCTCTCTTTGGTAAAGAGCCTTGAGGAGGAGATCCAATTGTCCAGCAATCTTGTAGATACCACTAGATGTTGGACTCTTAAACTATTTTGAAAACTACTTCAATGAACCCGATACGTATGGATTTTAATCTAAATTAAACGATAGGTTGATCAGTTCATGGTGCCTTGGTGTTTTAAATTTTTTATTCAGTTAATAGATATTATGTGACCTAATAGACAATCATACTTCCATGTATCTTGTTTATGTTCATTAAATGATATTTATTCAGTGTCATTCCTATGTCATGTTTGCAATGAAGTCCATGAGCATATGCAATGACTAAGTGAATTATGATGAGATCATAATAGAATGATCACCAGTCTTTAAACATATGTTATTAAAATTCTTGATTGTGAGATATTCGAGAGGGACATCGAATTATCCAGAAAGAATAGCACTATCTGATCCAACTCATATGATGAGTTTGGCTGATCCTATAGCCATCGGTGTAGAGACACTAAGGATATGTAGTGGGTGCTCTTTAGAGAAAGAGTTCACTGAATTGATTCATAGAAATCCCTAAATGATAATTATACCTACCTGTCAATCAGGTTTATTCATATCACGATTATATATATGGTCCTTTTACTTGAAACACCGAAGACATCTTGTGGATGGATGATCGTGTTATGTGTTGAGGATCTTTAAAATAAAAGAGTCTAAAGTATGTATTCATCTAAGCTTAAGTATCCACCAAGAGTCTAGGGATGAGATTAGACAAAACCCACTAAAAAATTGGAGAAAATAACCTTATTAAATGGGATGACAAATGTTCACAATAGAGGTCAAAACAGCTAGGACAAAAGGAGGAAAGAGAACAAGTTTACTAAAGGGACTAACCAACAAGAAGAGCCACACTTGTGTCACCTCTTCACAAAGCTTCTTCCAAAGATGCTATGTTGCCCTCTCTCTTTTCTCCAACTATCCAAGTAGCTTGACCCTTCCTTCACAAGGGTTTCACTCCCTCAGGATGCTCTTGAGTTGCTTCCTTTTTGGTTTCTCCAAGCTTGGGGTGAGCTCCTCCTTTTATAGAGCTCCTTAAAAGCTTCTAGAGACTCTCTCTCTAGAAGATGTCCATAACTTTCTAGAACATCTAGAAAGTTCCACAAGCTTCTATAATCTTCTAGGGTAATCTAGAAGACTCCACAAGCTTCTAGGAGAAGCATTAAATATTCTAGAAGTATCTAGAAACATCTAGAAGATTCTAGAAGCATCTAGAAGATTCTTGAAAGCTCTAGAACATTCTGGAAGCTTCTAGAATAGAGAGCTAACCAAGTCAACCCTCACATTATGAATATGACTTATGAATCCCAGCCACTGGATATCTAAAACATCATATATTGGATACAACATAAAGTCCTCAAAGATGATTGTGCGATCAAGATGAAATCCTTGGCCAAGGTAATGGAAATATCAAAGGAGTTCATGATGATTTCCTACACACATCAGTACTAACTTGAGTGATTGATTAGGGTTTGACAATTGACCATACCCTGAGTCATTCATGAGTCTCATTCAGATGAAGGATTATCCATACATGGTAATGGATGATATAAAGGTTCTATAAGGGAGTTCTTACATACTGTATATGTCCTAGAGTACATGGTGTAGCTTGGCACCCAACGGGTCTGGCAACTCAACCTATTGATTGGATTAATTAATCTATATGTTGATGTGGATAATTAATTAAGGTTGACCAATAAGATATTATTTGGTCTATATAATTATTAACTTGTGAGATATATGTGATGGGTATTATGTGGCCTGCAAGCCAATCACACTTTCATCTTTTGTTTACATTTATTGAAATGAAATTTTATTCATTATCATTCTTGTGTGATGTTTGCAATGAAGTCCATGAACATATGCAATGATCAAGTGAATTATGATGAGATCATAATACAGTGATCTCTGACGAGATGGGACCGCGAGGTCGTCAATTTCACATGGTCTCGTTTCAAAAATATTTCCGAACTTACCAATTTGATGATTTAATAGTGAATTGAGGGGTATAATGGTAAATAAGGGTCAAATCCACAGGGAAATAAGGAAATTCTTGATGTTTTCTTCGAAATTGATCAAATCGAACAATGAATTGATGATAGAAATTGGGGAAAATGGTAAATTGTGAAAGAGAACTTCAAATCAAATCCACGGAATCAAAAATCGTTGAAAATGATCTTGATTTCGCGGAGAAATTGAAAATCGAAGTGGGGAGAAATTTTCGGAATTGTAAATCGCGATTTTAACTAAAATTAACCAAAATTAAACTTCAATTTCTAATCTAAATTGAAATCAAACATAAATGGATGAAAGATTAGCAAAACCTGCTTCCACTAACCACAAATAACGATCGGATTAACGCAACTAACCCGATTAATTGTCGAAAATATCGAAGAACGCGATCGTGAGTTCAAGCGTCGATTTCTACTGATCTACACGGCCAAATCTCGATCTCAAAGGCTCCGGAGGTGCGGAAATGAGTGTAGAACACAATGGGATTGAGAGACTCAAGAGGGGAGGTGTCTAGATAGATCAATTGCTTTGATTTCCATCTCAAATGCTTAGAACATCGAAGAACACCTCTATTTATACAACTTTTGGGCGTAACCGTCCGATCGAAACGATCGACGGTTATGATGAAATGGTCCATCGTGGACCGTTTTGATTAAGTCACAGCCGTCCGATCTTGATGGACGATCCAGATGAAGCTTGATGAGATGCGTTATAAAACGCATGAGTTTTCGCCCCTTGGATCGCGATACAACGGTCCAAATGTGTAGCGCGCATTTAATCAGGACCGTTATAATCCCCTTAAATAGCCACGTGCGTGATCGAGATGCGATGGACCGCGGGTGCACTGGATCGACGCGCCACGATTGATCCGCCGTTCGATCCAAGGCCTCAGCTTCTCCCACGTGTCCTGCAATCATAAAAACCGTGTGGAACTTAGCCCCACACGAGAAAAATTAAAGAGACGATTCAGTTTAAAAGGTGAGGCGGACGTGAAGGTTTATAATCTCTTCCGATAATTGGAAGACTATATGTATTATAACCTAATATATATGTAAATATGAATAACATGTCACATCACCGCGTAGGCGCCACGTGGGCCCGCATCGCGCTGCCACGTGGCCATGAGTGCCACGTCGCATCCACGTGGCCCGCGGGAATATTAACCCCCTTTTTGTTATTTTTAAATCGTTTTTAATCTTTAAAAATCGAAAATAATTTAGAAAAAAATCCGGAAAAATCCCTAAAAATTAGAAAATTCATAACTTTTAAAATATAACTCCAAATTAATCCAAATTTCTTTCATTTGATCCGAAATTTAATTATCTGTCATTCTAAAGATTTAAAATTAATAAATAATGAGAGTTTTAATTTTCATTTCAAAAATACATTTATTTTTTAAGGATTTTAACTTAAGAAAATATAAATAAATTTTTAAAAAATATTTTCTCTCATTATTTTAACGTTAAAAACCTCTATAATCTCAAGTAAAGATGGGTTATTAATTATTTATCTTTTAAATCATCATATTTAACCCTAATTTAAAGTGTTTTTGAGATTATAATTACTTTTTCATGGAATGATAGAAAAATACACATAAGTATGATAACATGCATGGAAATGAAATCATTTATGCCTTAATATGCATCAAATAATCATGTTTTATCATGTTAATTTAGCATGTTATCAATCTCTAGTCTTTAAACATATGTTCTAAATATTCCTATGCGTGGGATATTCGAGAAAGACATCGAATTATCCAAAAACAATAGCACAATCTGATCTAACTCATATGATGAGTATAGATGATCCTGTGGCCATCGGTGTTGAGACACCAAGGATAGATAGTGGGTGCTCTTTGGAGAAAGAGTTCACTGAATTGATTCATATGAATCCCTAAATGGTATAATGCCAAATTTTCAATCAGGTTGATTCATGTCATGGTTGTGTACGTGGTCCTTTAACCTAAGACACCAAAGACATCTTGTTGATGTATGATCGTGTTTTGACTTTGACTTACGAATCCCTAGCCACGGGATCTCTAAAACATCATAGATTGGATACGACATGAAGTCCTCGAAGGTGATTGAGTGGTTAAGATGGGATCATCGGCTCTTAGTATATGAGGAGATCGACTCAAAGAATGAGATGCGCTAAAATGCTTGGCCAAAGTAGTGGAAATATTAGAGAAGCTGTTCTCAATGATTTCCTACTCGCATCAATACTAAATTGAGTGACCGATTAGGGTTTGACAATTAACCATACCCTATGTCATTTACGAGTCTCGTGTGGATGAAGGATTATACGTACTCGGTAATCAATGACGAAAAGGTTCCATGAAAGAGTTTTAATATATTCCATATCTCCTAGAGCATGTGGTGTAGCTTGGCACCCACCAGGCTGGCGACTCAACCTATGATTGGGTTAAATCAATCCTTAGTCAATTAATCTATATGTTGATATAGTTAATTGATAAGGAAGACCAATAAGTGTTATTGGGTTGATAGAGTCATTAACTTATGAGATATATAGATCTAGAGGGATCACACACATAAAGTCAATGGACGTCGGTGGATATAGACATAATAATAAGGGTTTTTATGAAAATTTCACATTTTGAAAGTCAGAAATAGGGGAGAGAACGACCATAATAGTGGTGCCCATGCAAGCCTAGTGGAACTTCTCCTCTCTCTTCTCTTCCTCTCATGGTGACCAGTGTTCAAGAGGAGATCCGATCGTCTAGAGACTGTGTGGATACCACTAGAGGCTGGATGGTTGAATGTTGAGGAACTCTTCAAATGATCCATGTAATTATGAATTTCATTCTATACTAGATGATAGGATCACCTAGAATAAATGATAAGATCATCTATTCTTGGTGCTTCAACTTTGTTGAATGTGTTGATTCAACATCTTCCGATGCAATCATTGTTTTGGTTGAAAACTTGGAGAGCTTGTCGAGCCTTAGATCCCAGCAATATGGACCTAGAGGGTCACACATATAAGGTCTATGTATGTTAGTGGATATAGACATAATTATGAGAGTTTTTTTATAAAAAAATCAGCATACCAAATGTCTACAAATAGGGGGAGAATGACCATATTTCAAGGTGCCCATGCAAGCCTTGTGACAATTCTCTCATTTCTTCTCTTTCTCTCTTGGTAAAGAGCTTTGAAGAGGAGATCCAATCATCCAAAGATTGTGTGGATACCGCTAGAGGCTAGACACTTGAATAGCTTCAAGAACTCCTTCAAGAGAACCATGTATGTTTTTCTCATACATACTAGGTGATAGGATCATTTGTTCTTGGTGCCTCAATATTTTGAATATCCAATTCATTCTATTCCGCAAAATTTGATGTTTTGATCAAAATTTTCGTAGGCTTATCAACCTCGGAACCCAACATCAATTTTTTTAGGCCTATTAAGCATCACTTTCCATCATATAAAATGATTGTATGAATATCAATAGAGGCTTGACATTTAAAAAACTTAAATGACGCTCACAAGTATAAATTTTAATATTCACTAAATTATAGGATCGTTGATTCTTGGCGCTCAGGTATTTTGAATGTTTAATACAACGTCTTTCCATTACATTTAACATTTTGATCAAAATTTTGAAAGCCTATCGAGTATTAGATCCCACCCAAGTGGTTGTAATTCCCAAAATAAAAGGGGGATCTATTATTGATTTTTGAGATTTTATGTTGTCCATCATTCTTCCCAATTCTTCACCCTTTTCCTTCCCCTCTTATGATTTCTTCTCTTCTCTCCCTTGAGACTTAAGGAGATCTTTCTCCTTTATCTGTATCTTCTAAATCTTCTTTTTTATCCTCTTTTGTAAGGCATGACATTCCATTAAGAAGGAGGGCCTCAATCCAATACCCTAGGGTCTTCAAGGGATTCTAAATATTCACTTGGTACCCTCCCTTCTCTTTTTTAGGTGGTTTTTTTTTCAATCCCTAAATCATTCCATTGAAAATTTTCTCCATCAAGGCAATTAAAAATGATCTCTCCAATTCAAATTATGTAATTAAGTTTGGGAGTTTGTACCCCTACCTTGAATCTATTTAAAGTCTCTATCATAGTCCAATCATTATCTTGATTTTTGTGGAAATCTGATTTTTTTAATCATTTTTTCCCAATCACTAAACTTCTTCCTTCCACCAAACTGGTGATTTGGGCATATTCTTCTTTTGTCTTAGAAATTGAATTCTAAATCCTTGTTAATTGGCTTTGGGCTTGTGGAGGCTAGAAGCCTAGATCTTGGGCTAACAAGGCCATCTTCTAGGCTTCTTCCAATTGGTAAGTGTCTTCTTTGCATTTTCATAGTTTATTAAGGTTATATTATTTTTAGATTTAGAAGTTATAAGTTAACTATTATCATTTTTTTCAATCTGCCATTATTTTCTCTTCTCAAATCATGACAAAGGTCTTTCTTCAATTTCTTTATTGGTTGGTCTATTTGTCTTAAATTAGCTTTATTTTATTCATCCCTTAATCATAACTACATATATTCCATCTTTCCTAGCTTTGACCCAATATTTTTCACTTTATGTACAAATTTGATCTTGTCTTTATTGATCAATGCCATCAACCCAATTCCTATTGAATTAGATAGTGTTCATCATTGTACTAGATTTTAGTGATAATTTGAATGGTTTATTTGATATGACTCTAAGCATGAGTTTTGATGAGAATGCATTTCCATCTCAGATATGCCTTGGAGAAGGAAATGAGACAAACAATGTCATGGAGATACGAGAGCATGAAACGCCTAGGACACAACGGTGTAGCCAAGAATTTGCTGATAGATGGAGGAAGAGACAACAGCACAAAGCTGACTACAAGGAGATGACTATAAGGAGAAGCTGAACATATTCTGCCATTGGAGGGAGGTGGGTGATTGACAGCTTGGAGGTAGGGAGAGCATGCCCACCCTACGAGGAGAGATATGCAGGTGAAAGACCTACAACCTAAGATCTGATAACAAGTTAATAGATAAAGAGGAAATACACGGATGATGTTTGGGCACACGAATAGAGCCCGTACCTCCTTTGTATAGGGAAGACGATGGAAGGAGAAGAGGTCTCTGGATATGAAGATGGTCATGGACGTCAATCGAGGCAGTGATCGAATTTGAGCAAAGTCCAAGTCGGCGGACAGCAAGGTTCAATCACCTTTCCCTTGTCCGCTCAAGCACAATGCCACAACTCCTCCGTCAGCTTGCAGAATCCTAAATTCATCGCTTATTCCCTCCGCAAATGAGCAGTCTCCTCACTGCAATGATGGTCAACGGTCAACTGTTCTTACCGAATAAGGTTTTTAAAAGGGTAAATAGCCCCATCTATCCCGAACTTTTATAAGTTTTCCCTAATCTATCCCATACTTTTGTTTTCGCCCCATCTATCCCATACTTTTTCCTCTTTCCTCAATCTATCCCAGCCGCTGACATGGACTGAAATTTAGTCCAGTTGGCGCCCGCGTCGTGTCCACATCAGCCAACGTGTCCACGTCAGCCGCCTCCCTCCCTCCCTCCCTCTCTCTCCCGCCTCCGTCTCTCTCCCTCCCTCCTCCCTCTCTCTCCCGCCTCCGTCTCTCTCCCTCCCTCTCTCCCTCCCTCTCTCTCCCAGCCTCCCTCCCTCCCTCTCTCTCCCTCCCTCTCTCTCGCGGCCTCCCTCCCTCCCTCCCTCTCTCTCCCGGTCTCCCTCCCTCGCTCGCTCCCGCGTCCCGCCCTCCCCCCCCTCCCTCTCTCTCTCCCTCCCTCCCTCTCTATCTCTCTCTCCCGGCCTCCCTCCCTCCCTCTCTCTCCCGGCCTCCCTCCCTCCCTCTCTCTCCCGGCCTCCCTCCCTTCCCATGCTGGGGTTTCTATCAGCCCTCTATGGATAATAATTGGTCAAAGCTTCATACTCGTCAGGTGCCTTGACAGCTCCTTCCACGTGGTAAGAAATTAGAGTAAGCTCCCGCACTTTTATTTCCGCGCTTACGCTCTGCAGTTGCGAAGATAAGTAGAGTAGTCGGATGTTCGTTGAAGGTCAACGGGGATGTGGAGGTCGTTCGTTAAACTCGGCTTCTTATCGTTGTTTCTCCTGTGTTTTCGTTGTTAATTTTCGTTCGTCGTCTTTTGGAATCTTTTGATGTTGGTAGTTGACGCGTTCTTCTCTCGCGGGGGGGCAAAGTTGATGGGCGATACCACTGACGCGTACAAGTCGACATTTTCTCCAAGATATGTTATCTTTATGTTCCATCCAATTTCACAACCGATGATCGACGGGAATGGACGCAAGCTCTTTGTGTGCGTTTATACGCGTGATCGGCTTTCCCTTTGAGCGCTTCCAACTTTCCTTGAAATCCGATTGCTTCCCGAGGTGAGTTGAAGAGGAGAATGAGGAACTGGTTAATCTCCAACTGGGAAGAAGGTTTCCTTTGTCGGCGTGACGAGAAGGGTGAGGTGAGCGTGAGACGCTTCTTTCCTCATCGAGTGTTGACCAGCGACTTTGCAGGTGAGTTCGCACGTGGAACAGGCGGCCGTTACGTCGACAAAGCTTCCTGCTGAGGACTGAATGTGAAAATGTATCCTCTTGTTGACTAATCGTTGTTGCTCGCATGACAGTGATGCAGAGATTTCTGTGAATCGTCTTGATGACTGGTGACAGTTGTTGGCAACGTATTGATCCGGTAGAGGGAACTAGAGAGAGAGGGAGGGAGGGAGAGAGAGGGAGAGGGGGAGGTCGGGAGAGAGGGGGAGGGAGGGAGGCCGGGAGAGAGAGGGAGAGGGGGAGGCCGGGAGAGAGGGGGAGGGAGGGAGGCCGGGAGAGAGAGATAGAGAGGGAGGGAGGGAGAGAGAGGGATGGGGGAGGGGGGGACGCGGGAGCGAGCGAGGGAGGGAGATCGGGAGAGAGAGGGAGGGAGGGAGGGAGGGAGGGAGGGAGGGCGGGAGAGAGAGGGAGGGAGGGAGGGAGGCCGGGAGAGAGAGGGAGGGAGGGAGAGAGACGGAGGCGGGAGAGAGAGGGAGGGAGGGAGGGAGGCGGCTGACGTGGACACGTTGGCTGACGTGGACACGACGCGGGCGCCAACTGGACTAAATTTCTGTCCATGTCAGCGGCTGGGATAGATTGAGGAAAGAGGAAAAAGTATGAGATAGATGGGGCGAAAACAAAAGTATGGGATAGATTAGGGAAAACTTATAAAGTTCGGGATAGATGGGGCTATTTACCCTTTTTAAAATAAATTTTCTCAAGGGCCAATGATAGGCCTCCACGTCATCCAAAATCTCTTTCCCTTCCTCCTCTGTTGCTGACATAAACCGGCGGTGCGATCGCTGCTTCGCACTGAGCCAAGCCTGCGGAGACTCGTCGCTCTCTCCCTATCTAATAAATCCCACTAAATTAGTCTAGAAAAACTCCGTCAGTCACATCCCGTGACCGTCCATCTTCCATCCGACGGTTAGAGTTTTTCAATGTACGGGTGAGGTACATTAAAGTCCATACTAACTTTACAAATGAATGCCCTCGTTATGGGGTATTTGACGTCGTTATGGGGTATAACTGTCATTTTCTATGTGCCGTGCCGTACTTACCTGGCAGTAAATATTAAGAGGCGCACATGCCATCGGTCGCCGTGTCAGAGACCTGGACGGCTGGATGTGTCAGGTCGGCCGTGTGGACGGTCCGGATCGAGTGGGCCCATCACTGCCGCCAATCTCGGGATTTCAGCTGCTGCTCCACTCTGCCAAAAAGCTAATTTTTGTTGAATATTTTGGAACTAAAAATGTGGGGCTTTTTAGAAAATTACCATTGGTCGACCGAAGATCTAGCAAGTCGTTTTAAAATTACTCAAATTAATCAATAATAAATTATTCCATAGTTTCTCTCTCTATCTGACTCCCTTTTTCACTGACGAGAGTGGAGGAAGTACTCAGAACTCTCCGATCATGGGGAGAGAGAGAAAGGGAAAGTCTCAGGTGTGGAGCTCAAATTTCTTTCCCAGAAACTAATCAATGGAGTCTCTATTCAACTCGAGGATTTTGGCATGCGTAAGTCTCTTATTCGAAGCCACCCAGTAGCCTTCAAGTTTTTCCGTTCGACATTAACAGTGCAGAGAATAAGATTTCCTATTAATGAGACGCTTAAGATGTTGGATCAATTTACGATTTTTTTCTCTCTGGGTTCAGTTGCATATGTTGTAGAGAGCAGGATCAACTCGATGAAGCTGGGTACGTCGGATGTGGGCCAGCGAACGCTGGAAGGTAGTAGTTTGTCTTCCCTGTTTCCCTAAAGCTTACATGGTTCATTGATCATGGATGTCGGCTTATGAATAATGCTAGGAGCGGAGAAAAGGTGCTTGAATTCGGAGCTCTGGCATGCTTGTGCGGGTCCTCTAGTGTCCTTACCAACGATTGGTACCCGTGTTGTTTATCTTCCTCAAGGTCACAGTGAGCAGGTATGTGGAGTTATACATTTAAACTTTTTATTTGTGTTTTTTTAACCTTTTCTGCTGATTGAAGTAACTGTTCTGCTCTCATCAATTCTCATGAATTTATTTAAATCAAGGTGGCTGCCTCAACAAATAAGGAGGTTGAGGGACGTCTTCCCAACTACCCTAACTTGTCTCCCCAGTTGATTTGTCAACTCCACGATGCAACGATGCATGTAAGTGAAGTTCGTTTTCTTTGATCTTTTTGGGGGTCTGGCTACTGGAGCTGACTCCTTGAACCATTCAGGCAGATCCGGAGACTGATGAAGTTTACGCTCAAATGACGTTGCAGCCTCTGAATTCGGTAATGCTGAAATACATTGACGGAAAATGACACACTTTCTTGAAAGTAATATTTTGAAATTTTCAGCAAGAGCAAAAGGATACATACATTCCAACTGAAATCGCTAATCAGAGCAAGCAGCCAACGAACTATTTCTGCAAGACTCTAACTGCCAGTGACACAAGCACTCACGGTGGATTCTCTGTTCCCCGTCGAGCGGCGGAGAAAGTCTTCCCACCATTGGTGAGTTGCTTCTTCTCATTGTCAACTTTTGTTAATTTATCAGCAGATCAATTTTTGGAAATTTTGATCTCTTTTTATGTTTTTCCTTTATTACATTAGTTGTTGTTGACTTTTTTGTTGATTTAGGACTACAGTCAACACCCACCAGCTCAGGAACTAATTGCCAGAGACCTCCATGATATTGAATGGAAATTCAGACACATTTTTCGTGGTAAATTTTCTCTTGCCTTTTTTATCGTTTTGATTTCCCTTTATTACAGAGTCTCTATGCAATCTCATGAAGTTTTTACTGAAAACTCACAATGCATTCTGTTGATGTAATTTTTACCTGAAGGTCAACCAAAAAGGCATCTTCTTACGACAGGGTGGAGTGTATTTGTCAGTGCCAAGAAACTGGTCGCTGGAGATTCTGTCCTTTTTATCTGGTATGCATGAATCGACTTTTCTTGGATTATCTTTTTTGTGCCATTTTTGAATTATAATCATCTGAGTAGATCAGCTATACTTCATAATTAGGAACGAGAAAGGCCAATTACTGCTCGGAATAAGACGTGCCAATAGGCAGCAGACGATGATGCCATCATCCGTTCTACCAAGTGACAGCATGCATATTGGGCTTCTTGCTGCAGCTGCCCACGCAGCAGCGACAAACAGCCGTTTCACCATATTTTACAACCCAAGGTTGAACTTTTAATACACTTGTTCTCTACGGGTGTTTGACGTCGATCAAAATTTTTCAGGACAAGCCCATCTGAATTTGTGGTGCCTCTATCAAAGTACATGAAGTCTGTGTTCCACACTCGTGTATCAGTTGGTATGCGCTTCCGTATGCTTTTTGAAACAGAGGAATGCAGTGTTAGGAGGTATGTTACAACTGATGGTCTTCTTTCAGGCATTCATTGTGTGTGGCCTTACGTTGATGATGTGTATGAACCAGGTATATGGGAACTGTAACGGACATCAGTGATTTAGATCCTCTGCATTGGCCTAATTCCCATTGGAGGTCGGTGAAGGTATGGGGATAGACTAGGGTTTATCCAGAAGAGCATTTGACTTTCCCACTGAATATTAATTCTCTTTTCTGCTTGGACCCCAGGTCGGTTGGGACGAGTCAACTGCCGGAGAGAAGCAGCCTAGGGTTTCATTGTGGGAGATTGAACCTTTGACCACTTTTCCCATGTACCCATCACTCTTTCACATGAGGCTTAAAAGGCCTTGGTACCAAGCAGTCCTCCCCATTCCTGGTACATTTATCCCAGCCCAAGTTAATATCCCCAAGTTAATATTTTCCACAAATTTTTTATTCATTTAGTTGTTTTCAGATAATAGATGTGATGAAGGTTATCTGGGAGAGCACAGCCTTCAAGCTCATGGATTTCACCCATATCCCCAGCAAAGACTTGATTTTGACCAGTTCCAGGTAAGTCCCTTTTGATGCGAATTCATAAAACTCTGAGAAAACCCTTACATTAGCATTTTTTTGTTGCCCTTTAAATAGATCGCCCAGCAAATGGGCCCACAGTTTTTCCTCAATTTCTCGCACCAGAATCTTCAGAGCCAAACCCCCCCACCAATGTACACCGAAGAACTCTTAATTTCGGGAAATCAACCTTTTGCTTCTGCCTCCCAGAATCAAATTCCTGTCGCGGATTTCTCCATTTTGGGTTCCTATCCCTGTGAAGAACGCTCTGCAGCAAAGCAAACGTGGGATCAGAAGTTTGTACCTCAGGAGATTTCGAGTTACGACAACGGGACTTCGCTCGTTCCATTTCCCGGGAAGGTTGACTCCTTTCAGCAAGAAAATCACACCCTTTTTGGTGTGAACATAGACTCTCCTCCTCTCCTCCCCATCATTAATCATTCTGCAGAGTATCAGAGCACTTTCTACGGTGCGGACGAGTTCTCCACTGTACTACAGAATGCAGTAGAGACTGATCCTCCAAGAAAAACCTTTGTCAAGGTAGGGATATGGTCAACTGGAGTGATCTAGTTATGAGTATAATGGGATCAACTTTTGTGCAGGTTCAAAAAACAGGATCAGTGGGTAGATTACTGGACATTACCCAGTTTAGAAACTATGGAGAGCTAAGGGAAGAACTGGGTCAAATGTTCGGGATCGAGGGTCAACTGGAGGACCCTCTAAGATCAGGCTGGCAGCTTGTATTTGTCGACAGGGAGAACGACGTGCTTCTCCTTGGTGACGATCCGTGGGAGTAAGGATCTTCCTTTAAACTTGTACTCTATTTATTTTTGATGATTTTAATTTATTTGAAATTTAATCCCTTCAAATTTCAGTGCTTTTGTGAATAATGTCTGGTACATCAAGATACTTTCTTCGGAGGAAGTGCAAAAGATGGGGAAGTAGTCTTGACGGTATCAATTAGTTTTGTTCTCCGGTATTGTTATTATCATTTTTATTACTGTATTTGGTTGACTTTTTAAAAGTGTCTGTCAACTCCCCCATGTACCAGGACTTCCCCCCCTCCCTTAGGCTCTACGGCAACTTGGTTGCAGCAGTTGGCTTTACAGTTTCTGCCTTTTACTCCGTTTGGTGTGTGTGGTTGACTTTTTAGAGTATGTTATAGTCTATTTAACCTAGCGATGACTAGTGGTCTTGTGTCTGGGACACTCTTGACTCTTCTGATGTCTTTATTTACACCTTTTGAATGGAAACTGCCTTGTTTTTTGCTGTTTCTGAGAGAGGGTGATAGAGCAAGAGAGATCTTAGATTTAATTTCTTCTGATGTGATTAAAATTTAAGAGCCGTTCATTTAATCTACAAAGATTCCCTCATTATGCACGGCTATAACATGTGCAGAGACCAGGTCTAATCAAATTAAATGATGGACGTTACAAGAGTAAGTCCCAAAAGGATTGGGTTCCGTCCTTGGATCATGCACCGTTTTTGGAATCACTCTCAGAGCATGATTAATAGTGGTCAGAATTATCTGATGGCGTTCAATTATAGCTACTCGTCTTATTTATCTGATGGATTTCCATTGTTGATAAGGGGCGGTCTAAAGCAATGTATTGAGAACTACGCCACTGATACATGATAATAGACAAATATCTTAAGCACAAATTATATATATATATATATATTTTCCCCATCAAAAAAACAATTGTACCATTGAAGATTGAAGGATCAAGAAATAGATTAACCTTCAAACCACGTTTTTTTATGGGGATAATAGATCTAGGAAAATGTAATCATATAGATTTAGGACTATGTGATTAGTGTAAATAAGGAGATTTAAGGGTTTAATGAGTGCAAACCATCTAGAGAATGAACGCAAATAGATGTAGACATTTTGTCAAGACGCTTCCATTTATAAAGCAATTGATACCTGCCTATTCACATAGACGTTAACTACAAATGTAGATAATGAAATCAAAAATAGATATACATACAAAAAATATCGACCGATATAATTCTTAGGTAAAAATTTATCTTTAAACGCACTTTAATCTGAAAAATCTAGGGAAAGCGAAAAACTTAAAAATTATTGAGTTTGCTTATAAGGTGGACATGATAATGTTATTCCAACACAAATAAGTCTTGGATATAGTTTAGAACAATGGACTTTTGGATGTGAACTAGAAGTATCACGAGTTGACTCATAGGTAAATAGTTGGAATGTTGATACACAATTGATTAGTGATATTAATCCATATCAGAGGTTGATCGAAAAAGGTGGTGATTTCTTTGACTGTAAGGGATAATTGTGCATAAATCAAAGATGAATTTCTAAAATTGATTATCCTCATTCACGTTTGAGATTTATTTGAATGGTAAATATCAAATAATAAGAGAACAATATTTTTAATACACTCTAAGATTATTTAGTTTTATATTTCTTGAGTACTTGAGTATATTTTTGAGTTAAAAATTCATTCTCTTGTTATTTATTTAATTAAAATTCATAAAATGATTATTTATTTATTTATTTATAAAAGGGTTAAAAAGGAGTTGTATTTTGAAAGTTATGAATTTTTCTAAATTTTAGGGATTTTTATAGAATTTTCTGATTTTATTTTGAATTTATTTTAATTAAAAATATTTCAAAAATCAGTTTTAAGTGTGTGCTGATGTGGCATGCGCACGTGTCTCACCACGTGACGCATGCATGGGCGCATGTTAGTTCATCATTTGTGACTAAGAGCCCTTAATAGGCATAAGCTAACTCACTAGTGCACTTCTTTATTTATATATGCTGATTTCTTTAATTTTTGTAATGTGGGACAATGTTTTTCTTTATTTTATGTAAGTGACGTGGCGCAATAAGAGGTGTTAGATCGCGCGATCGAATATAGAGCATCAATTTCCACTTACTCTAGTGAATGTAGTCGTTGCATTTGATTCGCCTGTGTTTTTTCTCTCTTGGCAATATAATTGCGATCATAGGGTTTTGGTTGGACGGCTGATTGATATTCCAAACAATTCCTCTTCAAAAATGGCATGACATGTGGCAAAATCCCGTGGCTCTCAACCATCAAATGTTTGATCGGATGGCTAACGATGCTCTTGATGATTCATCTTCAGCAAATAGCCCACTAAGGACGACTTGGCCCTAGAAATCTAGGCTGTCCAACGACCTAGAAATGCATGATTGAAGGGCTGGGAGTGTTTCTCCTTATTTTAAAAGGTTTTTCCTTGTTTTTTAAGGATGTTCATGTGTTGAAATCTCAACATTTGCGACCTTAAATTTTAGATCAAATGGTTGAGGCTTAATGATGTAGGACGGAGTGGGTCAACTCTCGTACTTGATCAATATAACAAGGCTGACTGAGGATAGGACGGATCAGCCTTGCCAACGGGTAGGAAAGTCCTAGACTCTTAAGTGTGACAAGCAAGCCTAGGTGCAAGCAGACGTACCAATTTGAGAGGTCAACCTTGGGTAACTTGGGGAAACTCGTGGTGATGGGTGGGCTGAGTCCCTCTCGTTCCATGTCCGGAGGGCAAGAAGGCTCGTCATGGGTTAGCCACAGGCTGTAGCCCATGCTCAGTGTCGGACCGGACATAAACGTCAAAAGTCACGATCCTATAGGTCTGCTCTACCCTACCTATGATCGTCCGAAGGCAGTGGAGGCGAGGGTAGGAGAGCTTCGAAAAAGTAATTAAGCTTAAAGTGGGAGGGGATTAGAGCTAACCTTCAGGACATAATGTTTGGTGGATCGGGGCAGACGGAGCTCCGACAATAACAACGGCGTTTGTTGATGAATGTAGCGGGCGAGAGCTGGATCGAGGCAACATGCATTTGCAGTGGGAGGGCGTGTGCAGGCCGTCCGGGCATCCGGAAAGTACATGAGCAGGTGGTCGGCGCGTGGATTTCTGGCAAAAGGTGCACGTGTGTCGATAGGTTTTGCACGACAGCGCGTCGCCCGTCGAGAGGTGCACGCGTGTCGCTCGAAGGGCTTTAGGAGCGTTAGGTGGAGGTGTGACGTTGACAAATCGAGACAATATGGTCGTTGAAAGCACACGGTCAAGGGTCAAAATAATATCCAAACTTACCAATTTTAAAATTAAATCACGAATTAAGGGGTATAATGGTAAATAAGGGTCGAATCCATAGGGAATTAGGGAATTTTTTTATGATCTCTTCAAATTTGATCAAATTGGATGATAAAATTGAGATAGAAATTGTGAAATTTGATATTTTGAGAAAGAGGACTCGAAGACGAATCAACAGAATCAAAAATCACTGAATTTGGATTTGATTTCGCAGAGAAATCATCAAATGAAGAGGTGAAATTTCCAAAAAATAAAAATCATGAAAACTGAAATTTAGAACAAAATTAACTCACATTCTGATTCTATAATGAAATCTAAAGCTATACAAAGATAGATTATGATGAAACACGATCCCTAACCCACAATTGCCCTCGAATTGATCCAATTAATCGCCAACATCAAGGATATTCATCAAAATTCAGAAAAATACGATCGTGGAGTTCAAGCGTCGATTTCTTCCTCGTTGATTGTCAAAATCTCACTCTCAAACACTCTGTGGATGTGGAAATGAGTTTAGAAGCGATTGAGAACAAGAGATTCAAGAGATTTGGTGTCTAAATAGTTCGATTAAGTCGAATTGCTCTCAAATGCTTTACAATCTCGAAGAACATATCAATTTATAGGGCAATTTGGGCATAACCGTTTGATCGTCATTTAATTCACGATCAACGGCTCTGATGAAATGCATCAGATGCGAATCATTACCGTTAAGTCATGACCATTGGATCTTAGATCGAGCACTGAGACGAAGTCACGTAAGGTGTGTTATAAAAACTCATGAAATGCTCGCCGTCGGATCGCGATCGGATGTTTCAGATACGTTACCGTCGGTTTATTCTCATCTGTTATAACTCCTTTGATCAACGACTGAGATAAATTGTTTAGAAAATGATTCGCTAACGAATCAGGATGCACCACGTACCCCTACGCTTAAGTGAAGATCAACGATTGCGATTTAATTGCGCGATCGGACGTCCCACGATGTGCCATGTCACCTCTCGCCTATGATCATCGATCGCGATTGATCGAATGCTCCAGATTGTGCCATGTCACCTGCGCGCTAACAATAATCCGAAAAATCGAATTTTAAATTAGAAAAAATTGATTTTATATTCCGAAAAAGCCTGAAAAAGTCATTAAAAATTCAGAAAAATTCAGAAAAAAATATGTAGAAAAATCCCTAAAAATTAAAAAATTCATAACTTTCAAAATATAACTCCAAATTAATCCAAATTTCTTTCATTTGATTAGAAATTAAATTATCTATCATTCTAAAAAGTTAAATTTAATAAATAACTAGAGATTTAATTTCTATTTTAAAAATATATTTATTTCTTTTAAGATTTTAAAACTTAGAAAATTAAATGAATGCATATAAAATGATTCCTCTCATCATTTAACTTTAAAAACTACATATAATCTCAAGTAAAGTTGAGTAATAAAATTATTTATCTTGAATTCATCACAATTAACCCTAAATTTATGTATTTTGAGATTATATTGACTTTTTCATAGAATAATAGATACACACTCGTAAATATGATAACATGCATAAACAGGTCCAAAAAGTAAATCTAACACACACACATAGGTTTAAGAGTTTATTGAGTCAAGGGGGAGTGCCCAATAAACCCCAAGAAAAGGGAAAGAAACGAAAGGCAAAAGGAAAGAGTAGGTGGGCCCGCTAACATATAGGGCTCTTAAGATTAGAGAAAGTAAATAGTGTAGCACGGATGGAAAGACTCGGTGAGTTTGGCTTGATGTCGCTGCGGAGATAGGTGGGATCCCGGAGGATCAAGCCGTGTATCGAAAACTTGGTGCCTTTGCCTTCGCACATCGATCGGGTTGAACTCGTACCGCGATAGTCTCCTGATCTGATGGGGGCGAATCCCGCTCACCATCACTTAAAATGACCCATTAAAGCCATTATAAAGCCCAAAAACCTATAAATGGGATCCTCTCCCCCCATTTTCTCTTGTGCTTGAACATATGAGGCCTTGTTCTTGGACAAAAATGTTTATTTTCACCCCATTCATGATAGCTTTTCATTTCTTCTATGATTTTATGGGAGATATGATGAAATTATCATGAGTTGCCCGTTCAAATGTATGAGGTGTTCATGCTTGAACGTTGACGATTGTCTTGAAGAAATGTTCTTGATAACATGCAACTTTATGCATTAATATCATGCATTTTATGCTCTTTTTCATAAAATTATGATCATAAATGCATGTTATCATGAGTTAAAATGATTAAAATGATAATCCTTATATTTTAGAGGATATTCTTGATTTTTCATATATGATTAACACTTTATGAACTTTTAATGACATTGATTTATCAATAATCTATTTTTTTTACATATAAAATGAATTGATATTTTTTTGGATTTTTAGAATTTTTATGAAAATTTTAGAAATTAAAATTATGAAAATGATTTTAACATAAAAGTAAAATAAAATAAAGAAAGAAAAAAAGAGAAGAGAAAGAGACTCTCTCTCTCACTCACTCACTCTCCCTCTCTCTCTCTCTCTCTCTCTCTCTCTCTCTCTCTTGCGACGGAAAATTTTTCCGTCGCGAGGAGAAGCGATCCTCTCCTCTCCTATTCCTTTTTCTTATTTCTCCTCCTTCCTCTTTTCCTCCTTTCTCTACTCCCCTTCTTCCTTCTTTTCTCCTCCTCCTCTGAACCTTCACCTCTCTCCCTCACTCCCGCGCACACGAGCGTGCATGCGTACTGGAGAGGAGGAGATTCTTCTCATTCTCCACTGTCTTCTCCTCTCTTTTCTCGCACTTGTGTCCATGCATGAGTAAGGGGGAGAAAATTTTCTTCCCCTCTCTTCCTCTCCTCTCGTGCACACGTGTACGTGGGAGGAAGAGATCCTCTTTCCCCTATCTGAATTCTTCCCTTTCTTTCCTCTCCCGTTTTCCGTTCTCCCTTTCCCCTTACTCTCTCTCTAGTGTGCGTGCACGAGCTTATAAAGGGAAGAGGACAAAAGAACAACTTCCATCTTCCCCATCACTCTCTTTCTCACTCTCTCGCGATGGAAAAATATTTTCCATTACATAGAGAGGTGCACCATCCTCTCTCATGAGAGAGAGGGGCATTGATAAAACAATTAAGTGCGGTCATTGAAACACACGGTCGTCGGTCAAAAAAAATTTATAATTCTAAACTCATAATGATTTAAAAATCAGAACTCAAGTACATCAATGAGAACGGGTTGAACCACAAAGAGCACCGTTGACTTTTACTCGAAAGAGTTGACTTCGTCAAACTTAAGTCTAATTAGGGTTTTTAAGGAATGAAAATGATATATTATCAATATAATTAGTAATAATATATGAAAGAAGATATTTCAAGAATTTTGAAAAAGATTTGGAGAGGAAAAGTCAAAAGTCAAGGTCAAAGTGTTGACTTTGATGAGACTTTGACTTTCTATAAAATCAGAGATGAAAAAGGTGAGCAAAATATTATAAAATTTTAGAAACTAGAGAGAAAAAGGAGAATTTTGATATAAAAATCGTGATTTTTAGAGAAGAATTGGATTTACTTTGATTTTTCCAAAATCAATAAATAGAAAATCACCTAAATAATAGTTTCGGTCAAAATCCTGAAATTGACTAATCAAATGATATCCAAATATAGAAAATCACATATGCATAGAATGCTTATGATCAACAGATTCCAGAGAAACCAAAATTGGATCTTGTATATTCGTAATAATTGCTCTCAAAAGGTAACGTCCAAATTTGGATTGATTTTGAACACTAGTTGGTCTAACGGTAAATCAAAGGGCCAAATCTTGATGAAAACTTATGAAAGCTGATTGAACAAGGAATCCAATGAAACCAATTTTTTTTTAAATTGGACTCAAGATCAAGGAGAAATCCTTGTTCAGAAATCAACAAAATTTGGGACTAAATGTGGGCAAGATGACAAAACTTTCGATTCCTAAAGTCTAATTACCTATCTAAATCTATTTTAAACTATCTAAATGCGAGGATTACGAAGGAATCACACTACTAACTCGATTGACGCGAAGATTGAACCTCAATTTTCTTTGATTGTTGAGAATTTCTTTGGTTCCTTCTTTGTTGTACTTTCAGTTTCAAGGGGCAATTTCCTAACACTTTCTCACAATGTTCGTGATTAACTTGCCTCAATATATGCGCGATTGAGTAGAGAAAGCAAGAGAATCATGAAGAAATCAAGATCTTCCTCCAAAAATGCTTAATTTCATGCTTAATCAAGAGTTATATTTCGGTAAGAGATTACATTGATTTATAGAAGAATTCCCGCTTGATATCCGAACCGTCCATTTCGCTTAAGGAGCTTGAATGGCTCAAATGAAGCCATGTAATGCGTGATAAGTGGACCACAATTCCACAAAATGGGCCCACTTCCTCCTTGAATTTTGCCGTTCGATCAGGACGTCCATAATTCGCCACGCGTCACGCCGAGTGCAGGATTAAGTCGCAGCCTAGATTTCACTAATGCGATCGACGGCTCTGAATTAAGCACGTGCATCTGATCACGATCTGGTGGACCGAAATCCACTAGATCAACACGCGTCGATTTGCACACTTTAATCCAATGCTCCACGTGTTACCATGTCGCCTGCGCACATACAGAAACACTTAGTCCCACACGGAAGAAATAAACATAGATTATCACCTATATAAGGGGAAAGCCTTATAAGCTTTCGCGTCACCCAATGGGCCTAGTACGCCCCCCTATCTCCTTGATAATCGAGCCCACTATGCCCATGGGTCCCAATGTGCTTAGCCCACTTGCCCTTAGGCTGCGCGCCACGTAGGCGCCCATGTGGATCCGTGTTGACTCAGATGGCATGATAGCATGCAATCTTAACATGCAAATACATGATTATTAATGCAAATTAAGGCATACAACATTCTATTTTTATGCATGTTATCATACTTTGAGCACATATCTATCATTTCATGCAAATTTAAGTTATAATGTCAAAATACACTATTTTAGGGATAATTATGTATTTTTAAGAATATATTTTTAAAGTAGATTATTCTAATCTATATTTGAGATTATAATTGAATTTTAATGCTAAATAATAAGAGAAAATACTTTTTCTATACTCATTTATTTTTTTTAAGTTTTAATTTTCATAAGAAGTGAGAGTATTTTTAAAATAAAAATTTATTCTCTGGTTATTTAAATAATTTGACTTTTCACAATGATAGATAATTTAATTTCAGATCTAATGAAACAAATTTTGATTAATTTAAAGTTGTATTTTCGAAAGTTATGAATATTCTAATTTTTATGGATTTTTTCAGATTTTTTTCTAAAAATTTTTTTCAGAATCTTTCTGAATTTAAAATTGATTTATTCAATTTAAAATTGATTTTATAATTGCGCAGGTGATGTGGCAAAATCTGGAGCATCCGATCGCACGATTAATCGCGACAACTAACGGAACAATTTAGTGGGGTCATTGACACACACGATCGTCCGTCAAACAAAAATTTATAATTTCGAACTCACGATGATTAAAAATCAATAATCAAGTACAGTGATGAGATCGGGTCAAAGCACGGAGAGCACGATTGACTTTTATTGAAGAAGCTGACTTAGTTAAACTTAAGTCTAGTTAGGGTTTTTAAGATTAGAAAATGATATATTTGAAAAATGATATATTTTTTAGGTCTAATCTCTATTAAGTGGACATGGTTATGTATTATTGTAGATTAGCTATCATTTAATCCCATTAAGTGATTCAAGCATGTTTAATCTGGGGATTACGACATTCACTGATGTGTGTGGATGTTAATTATGTGTAGAGGTAGTAAAATCAGTTATTAGTCATTAATAGGCTGACTAATGACTGATTAGAGGCTTAAGCTTTCCTCATCTCTATAAATAGGAGGCCCTAGCCCACTTGGATAACTTGATGCTCATAACCCTCAAGAGAGAATCTCATTTCCTCTAGAGATCAGGAGGTTACATCAGGGATATTCAAGAAGACTGTTCTCCACTTCAGCAATCTACTTTGGATGAAGATTAATCCGATGAATGCACGCACACGCTTAATTCCGGTTTATAAATCTGATTATTCTGATGAATCATAATACATACTCAAAGTTTCTAGAAATATTATCAATGAAATTAATACTAATATATGAGAGAAAATATTTTCAGAATTTTAGAAAATAATAGAACAAGAAAAGTCAAAAGTCAAGGTCAAAGCATTGACTTTGACCAGTTTTTGACTTTTTGTAAAATCAGAGAGGAAAAAGGTGAGAAAATATTACAAAATTACATTTTTAGAAACTAGAGAGAAAGAGAAGAATTTTGACAAAAAAATATGTGATTTTTAGAGAAGAATTGGATTTACTATGATTTATTGAAAATCAATAATCACAAAAATCCTGAAATGAAGATCTCAGTCAAAATTGTTAAATTGACTTGTCAAATGATATCCAAATGTAGTAATTCATGTATGAATAGAAAGCTTATGACTAGAGGATTCCAGAGAGACCAAAATGATCAAATTTCACCTTGTATTTTAAGATTAATTGCCCTAGAAAGTCAACGCCTAAATTTGGATTAAAAATGAACAGTAGTTGGTCAAATGAAAAATTGAGGGGCCAAATCTTGATGAAAATTGACGCATCAGATATCCACGGAAAGCTGAGTGAACAAGGAATCCAATGAAACCAAAATCAATGATTTGGACTTAAAATGAGGGAGAAATCCGTGTTTGAAAATCATCAAAAATCCGCGATCAAATTTGGGCGAAAAATCCACTAACAAAATGAATTGATGTGGTCGTTGATTACACACCAATTTGTGTCAAAACTAATACTAAACTCACCAATTCAATGATTAAATGACGAATGGAATAACATAGTGGTGAATAAGGGTCGAATCCACAGAGAAATAAGGGAATTTTGAGAGATCTTTTAAAATTCGATCAAATCGGACGATGAATTGAGGTGACAAATTAGGGGTTTTGATAGATTTTGAAAGAGAAATCACAGAAAAATCCACGGAATAAATAATCACTTGATTTGCATCAAGATTTGTGGAGAAATCAAAGAGCGAATTAGGTAGAAATTTTTGAACGTGAAGAGAGAGAAATTCAAAATTCAAAATAAAATTAACTTAATCTACTATCCCATATTACAATGTAATGATACATGACGAGAGATTAAGAGGAAAACACATAATCTAACCCGAGATATTGAGCCAAATGATCTAATCAATCGCCGGATTCAAGGCTTTTCATCCCACGATTTCGAAGACGATCATCGGCATTCAAGAGGCAAATTCTCCCATATTCAATTGACAAAATCTTACATCCAACCACTCAGTTGAGGCGGAAAATGAGTCTAGAAAGCCATTGGAAGCAAGAGATTCGAGGATAGTAGTGTCTAAACAGTTTCGATTACTCGAAAACATCGACAAAGACATTATAATGTCGAAGAACATCTCAATTTATAGCAAAGTTGGTGTAATCGTCGGATGAAGCGTTTGATCTCCGATCAATGGCTCTGATGAAATGCATGAATGTGAATCATTATGGTTTAGTCATGATCGTTGGATCGGAGATGGACCGCCAAGATTTCGCCATGTCGTGCGTGAAGAAGAAATGCATGAAATGCCATCCGTCTGATCTTGGATGAAATGCATGAAATGCTCCAGATACGTTTTTGTCAGTTTTAATCTCAACCGTATAACTCCTTAGATCAACGGTTGAGATTAAATTGTTCTAAAAATGATTCACTAACGAATAAGATTGCGCCACATATCCCTCTCCCCCCGGACTTAAGTGACAATCGACGGTTGATAACATGAATATTTAACTTGAATTCTTATCATATTTAACTAATATTCATGCTTATCTTATGTAATTATGATGTATATTATCATAGTTTTATGAATTTTCTCCAGTGGTATGCCATTTTACTAAAGTCTATATTTTTGCATTATTTAGCTTTTCGTGGATAGCTAAATCATATAATTTCATCACTGTTTGACCCTTCAATTTAACGTTTGACCATCGACTATTCATTTTCAATCCGAATTTGGGCGTTGACTTGCGGGGGCAATTACTCTTAAAATATAAGGAGAATTTTGACATCAAGTCAACATCTGATCAAAATCAATACTTTGACCTTGAATTTTGACTTTTCTTTGTCAAATCATTTTCTATATTCTTAAAATATCTTCTCATATATTTATATCATTTCCATTAATTATATATCACTTTCATTTCTTAATATACCTAATTAAACATAAGTTTGACCAAGTTAACCCTTTGATGAAAGTCAACTGTGTTCTCTGTGGATTGACCCAATCTTTACACTATACTTGATTTCATGTCTTTGTTATTGTGAATTCGGAATTATAAATTTAGTTTGATCGACGTTTGTGTATTTTCAACGACCGCATAAATTGTATCGTCACCTACCCTAGAGAGATCATCCTTTTCAAATAAATATCCGCATGGTTGATATAAACCCCATTGCTTGGATCACTCCCTAGTGCCCTCAATGCACTACAAGAGTTTTGCTTCTACATCCCTAGTTCAACGTTCCTAGGTGAAAGGAATCATTAAGGTGGGGTAAGTTACATGAAAATCATTTCGTGAGCATGTACATCCCCCGCCGCTTTATTTATTCAAATAGCTTGAAGAATTTTGTTTTTGCAGATTTCAATGTCTTTCACCATCCCTCCCCCACATTGAAATAAGCACTGTCCCCCATGCAAGAAAATAAGAGAAGGCACATGCCTCATGTGAATATGTCATTGAAATGCAATTTTTCATAGGGTTGGCTCATCAAGCACCTCTTTTTGGCATAAACTAATTATCCCTAGAGAAAGAGGTTTCCTATAAGGAAAATAAAGCAAAGAAAATGCAAGGAAAAGTAAAAAATAAAGGAAATGTGGAAATTGCAACATGAGTTCACAGAATTTTGAATTCTTTTATGAGATTTTCAATGCCCATATGAATAAATGTGTATTTCAAAATTGGCTTTGAGAATATGTTTATACACTTTTTTGATGTATCAAGGAAAATATTACATTTAAAAAATATTCTATTTGTTGGCAAGATGATTTTTCTTGCCACAGCAAGGACATGTCAGAAAAGACTTGTGGTCAAGCCCATGAGGAGGATGACTACCCTCACAACAGGGAAGGAGACCATCACTATAAGGTTGAAGAGTTAAGACTACCATAGTTGAGAGAGGAGTCGCATCGCTTGGAACAAAATAGCGAGTGGAGAAAGGCGTACTAGTCGTGACACAAAGAGCAACAAAAAAATAGTAGTGATGCAAGGTACACAATCACCAAAAAGAAGAGATCCCCGAATATGGGACACGATTGAGGAACGAAACCTACTCAAGTAGATGGCAAAAAATAGCTCTTTGCGATAATGCTTCAGCGTCACCAAGTTTCTAGTGGGTTTGATAACATACAATTTTAACATACAATTATATGATTATTAATATAAATTAAGGCATAAAACATTGTATTCTTATGCATGTTATCATATTTTGAGTTCATATCTATCATTTCATAAAATTTTAAGTTATAATCTCAAAATGCACTAATTTAAGGATAATTAAGTATTTTAAAGAGTATATTTTAGAGTAGATTAATCCCATCTATATTTAAGATTATAATTGGGTTTTAATATCTAATTTTGGAGACTATATATTAAATATATTTGAGACTATATGTTAAATATTAAGAAAAAATAATTTTTAAATACTCATTTATTTTTCTAAGTTTTAATTTCTAAGAAAAATGAGTGTATTTTTTAAATAAAAAATTATTCTCTTGTTATTTGAATAATTTGATTTTTTTAGAATGATAGATAATTTAATTTATGTTAAAAAAAATTGGATTGATTTGGACTTGCATTTTGAAAGTTATGATTTTTCTAATTTTTAGGGATTTTTTTAGAATTTTTTTGATTTTTTTATGAATTTAATTTGATTTATTTTGAAATAAAATGAATAAAAATAATTTTATTATCACGTGTGATGAACTAAAACTTGGTTGATTATATCGTTGTTGTGTGTTCTAATTCATTCAATACATTTATAATTCCTCACTTAGAACAGTAGTAAGCAAGGGTCGATCCTCAGGGAATCTAGGTAATGAGGGTTGAGACGAAAGTAGAAGAAGGGGTGAATTCCTATAGTGGAGGATATTAGAAGTTAGAAGGAGAATTAAATAGAGGTAATGGATGTAATTGGTGAGATTATATTTCTGTAGTACTAATTAGAGGAATAGAGATTAGAATTGGAAGAGAAGAGATTGATGGAATGTGAGAAAAGAGAAATGAAGGAGAGATAAGAGAGGTGAAATCGTGTATAGATAGATGATATGGTTTGGTAAGATTTGTGAAGCAAATGCAATAACATACAATTAGAATAGAAGAAAAGATCCTACATTATCCATGTAAAAGGCTTACAAGAGAATCCCTCCTCAGAATCTTCCCACAAACCCCGTGTTGGTGCCAATCCTAGGCCGGGTGGTGCTTGATTCGCTACGACGACGATCTCCTCTTGTTCTCCTTCTCTAGATCAAACTCAAGCATCCGATGATGCTTAGCTTGGGCCTAAGCTTCTCCCCCTTTCCTGCTGGTGACCTGGTGTCAAGAGAGAGCCAAAAGACAAGGGAACTCGGAGTGGAGGGGGAGAACTTTTAAGAGTTAGGGCTTCCACCCAAACCGACGGACGAGATTGATTTTCAGGGTCTTCAGGTGTCCGATGGGCAATCCAACCATACCGATGAGAAGAGCATGGTGTGAGGAGCACGTCATCAAAATTTCAGCCCAATCAGACGGTCGGATTAGAAGATATCAACGTTTCTTCCCCGATCGTTTCGGCCGTTGATTTGGTGATCTCTTGCGCGGCAGCCCCTAAATCGGTGGGCTTCTGTGATCGCGCCACGTCACCGCAGACTAACCGCTGGATTTCCGCCACGTCACCTGCAAGGTAAGTGGCAAAACGACAATTTAGGTGAATCACGGACTCACCTTAGCTTGAATGAGAGAGCGCCACGTCGCTCTCTCATTCCTTCCACTGTCAAACATGACGGCGAGAACGAAGGTTCCGTATTTCCTGCGCAGGTAAGTAATAAAAAATATTATTCTAATCCCCAAAACTATCACCTACGAGGAACCTGCGGCGATTAATTTCGCCGCAGGTTTCTTCCTTTGGCGCAAATAAGAGAGCGCCACGTGGCTCTCTTATTTGCTTTAGGGACAAAATGACAAGATCGAAAAGCAACGAAACGACAAAAGACAAAACGACCAAAATTGAAAGAAGACAAAACGACAAAACAGCGACTTCCGCATCGATGGAATAAAATATTATTTAATATAGGCTTCGATTCGAGAAAACGACAAAGAAAACTAATTAGATAAAATGACAAGACCAACGCTCTCCGATTAAATTGGGCGCGCAAGTAGGGACTCGCCACGTCACTTGCAGGGTAAGAATTAAAAACGGCGAGCGGTGATTCAACAAAACGACGAAACAGGTGTACAAAACGACAAACGAGAAGCGCTAAACGACGAAAACCGCAAGGCTAATCGAACAAATGAGAGAGCGCCACGTTGCTCTCCCGTTCTCCCTTAAGTCAACTATTACGGCTACTCGCCACGTCATCTGCACGGTAAGTAAATGACAAAAAAAACGTGATGATTATAATAATAATAATAATAATAATAATAATAAAATCAAGAGAAAATCATTCTAACGACGCTGCTACCAGATTGCGACACGTGTCGCGATCTGGTAGCGTCTATCTAACTTACCTTTCAAAACTGAGATTTGTAGATATGCCCCTGACGCCCTTAATTATGCAAGTATCATTAGATTAATTGGAAATAAGCCATGAAAATTCATTTAAATCACTTATAAATCCAAACAAAAAATATATTTTGCTATAAAAATTCATTTCATTGCTCATTTATAATCTAAGATAGATATCCAAATATTATAAAGTTCAGGAAATACCATAAAATCATAATAAAGCCAAATTAAGCAATTTTAATTATAATAACACATAAATATATTCATTTTAAGCCCAATGTATATGAAAAATTCAGAATTAAAGGTAGTAAATTTATGTGTTATCAACGTGCTGATGTGGCAGCTGATGTGGCACAGACAAAACGGCAGCGCCTCGTGGCGGCGTATGAGAATGCCACATGTCACACACATGTACATGTGCACGCGTGTGAGTGCACTTGGGTGTGCGTGTGTGTGTATGAATAATGAGATAGCACCCTTTTCTGGATTTTTGCTATCTTGTTATAAAGACATATTTTATATACGCGCGCATTCCTCTGATTTTTCATCATGTGGGACTATCTTTATGTTTTTATGTGCTTAGGTGGCGTGGTGTCGTGTGGAGCGTCCAATAGCGCAATTTAATCACGATCGTCGATTGTCACTTAAGTGAAGGGGTACGTGGCGCACTGTGGTTTGTCAAAGAACCATTTTTAAATGATTAAATCTAAGCCATTGATCTGAGGAGTTATAACATCTGAGATTAAAACGACGAAATACATCTGGAGTGTTTGATCAAGATCAGACGATGAGCGTTTCACGTGTTTCTTCTTCACGTGCAACGTGACAAAATCTCGGCAGTCCATCTTTGATCCAACAGATGTGATTTAAACATAAAAATTCACATATATGCGTTTCATCAAAGCCGTTGATCAAAGATTAAAATGCCAAATCCGATAGTTACGCCCAAATTGGCCTATTTATACGAATGTTCTTCAGCGGAAAATATATTCTTGGATGTTTTTGAGTAATCAAATTATCTAGACATCACCATCCTTGAATCTCTTTCTTTCTTCTTCTTCTAGACCCTTTTCCGCGTCAACTGAGTTGTTGATAGTGAGATTTCGTTGAAAGAATACGAAGAATTCACCTCTTAAATGCCAACGATCGTCTTCAAAATCATAAAATGAAAAGCCTTTGATCTGGCGATCAATTGGATCATTTCGATTGCTATCTCGAGTTAGATTATGTATTTTCCTCATAATCTTTCATCTTATATCATTAGATTATAATTTCGAATAGTAGATTAGGTTAATTTTAGGTTTTATTTTGGATTTCTCTCTTTGCGTTCAGAAATTTCTACATGATTCGCTCTTTGATTTCTCCGCAAATCTTTATCAAAATCGAGTGATTTTTGATTTCGTGGATTCACCTTTGAGTTCTCTTTCCAAATGTATTAAAATCCCTAATTTCTCCCCTCAATTCATCGTCTGATTTGATCAAATTTCAAAGAATACCTAAAAATTACCTTTATACTCGGTGGATTCGACCCTTATTTACCTCCATACTATTTAATTTGTGATTAACCTTTAAAATTTGTGATTTCGGTAAATTTTTGACACGTATCCGCGTGTTTTCAACGACATTATGGATTCACTTTGTTAGGGTGGTTGACAAAGGTTGACCTCTTTCTAGTGGGAAAAATGAGCCTAAAGAGAGAGAGATTGCCTTTGTTACAGGTGAGAAATGACTTGAAGATCTTGACCACACAACTGATGTTCGTCTGGTTGGCATACATGGTCTCTAGGGTGTGAAAAAAGGAGCACATTGGCTTAATGTGCGTGAGAGACTCGAAAATTCTTTGCTAAATGTTGTGAAGCATCCAAGTGATGATGTTCAAGTCTAATTGCAACCAAGAAGCATAAGTTGGGTTGAAAAGTGGCTGAGATGATGAAGAAAACTGTGAGACTCAAGGAAGAGCTCAAAACCAGAAGCCCACATCACGTAATTATTTCGGCTAAAATTATAAGTAAGCCAAGTAAATTGTATCGCGATTAAAAAATGAGGTGGGAAGTTAGTGATAACATGCAATTATAACTTGAATTCTTACCCTAATTAACTCATATTCATGCTTATTTTATATGAATATGATGCATGTTATCATACTTTTTAGGAATTTTCTCCATTGGCATGTCATTTCACTAAAATTGCTATTTATGCATAAATTAGAGATAATTTCATGTTTAATAGATGATTAATCTTTTGTTTAAATTAATAAAAGTTAATCTCTGTTATGGAATGAGTTTTGACTTTAGTAAATGTTTGGAAGGATGATTTTAGGATGAATTTATGATTTAAAATGTTTAATGAGAAATGATTTAAGTAAATTATAAGTCATCTTTATTTCTTCTTTCTAAATATGTTTTTAATGGCATAATATTAAAAAGGAAAGAATTTATGATCCAATGGAGAAAATTTCGATTAAAAATGAGTTGTACTTTGAGAGATATGAATTTTTGAAGTTTTAGGCCCTTTTCCAAATTTTATTTGATTTTTAAATTGATTTTTACGAATTTTTCATATTTAAATTTCAAAAAATTGGTTTCTTACCTGCAAGCGCTGACGTGGCGAGCGGGCCCAGGTGGCGGCTGACGTGGCGCACGGGACCGCCTCGGGGTGCGACGCGGCACTGAGGCCACGTGGCAGAGCCCGAGCGGTCCACGCGGGGCGCGTGTGGCGCTGACGCGTGGCCGGGTGCCACGCAGACAGGCCACGCGGACGCCCGTGAGGGGCGCCACGTAGCGAGAGAGGTTGGTAAGTGGAGGGCCCACGGGTTAGTGGGCCCTGGTTAGTATTTAGGGGCGGTAACGCAATAGGCGTTTACCGCCCCCTAATTTATAGGGGCGCGTTTCTTTTTTCTCTTCCGCGTGGGACTATGTCCCACACGAGACTTACCGACTGCAGGTGACGTGGCGGCTTTTCAGCCGTTGGATTTAGTCAGAACGGCGTTTGATTAATGCATTTAATCAAATCGAGACGTGTCAGGGAGAAAGGCGGCGGCCAATAAAAAAAAAGGAGGGATTTTTCCCCGCCTAATAGGACAAAAAATGCATTTAATGCTTTCTTTTTTCAGGAGTAATGGTCGAGGCGACGTGGACCAATGAGAAAAAAGAACGGTTTTTCCCCGCCTAATAGGACAAATTTGACGGTCAAAGCTCGTGTGACGCATTAATTGCGCCGCAATCTCAGACGGCTGCATTAAATGCACGAAACCGCGTGCATTAAATGCAACGTGGTTTCAACTGTGCCTCTCGACGTGGCCGCTCCGGATTCGCTGAAAGCGAATTTGATGACGCAGCCACATCATCGATACCTGCATTTAATATATGAATTTATTTATGAACAGTGTCTTTTTCTTACTCGACGCCACGTGGAAGAGCTGAGAGCGTCCGATCTTCGTCGAGATGGACGGCTGGCGATGGATTTATCTTTCGATCGTGATCTGACGGCTATGATGAAGACCAGATTTTCTCTCTCTTCGCTGGAATCTGGAGCGTCGGATTCCAATCCGACGGCGTAGGCGACACGTGGAAGAACACCACGATCGCGGTCCGATCGAACCGCGATCGCGGCGCGATCGAGCCGCGATCGTGGATCTTGCCGCGTGGAATCTATTCCACGACCTTCGATCGTCATTTCCGGAGCATCTGGAACACGATCGATGCTCGATCGTGGTCGATCGTGGTCGATCACGCGAAGATCGTGGCCTACTTTGAAGCTCTTTTTGAAGCGAAATTCAAGCCAATTCGGCCCGGATTTGAAGCCACAATGCTGCTCAGTGCAAACCGCTCCCACGACGCCTTGATTCCGCGCCCATGACCGCCTCTATCACCCACAATTTCGGGCCAATTTCCCTCTTTAAAAGCATGTATTTCCCTCTCTTGTTCTTTAACTTTTGATCGACTCGTGAAGAAATTAAGCGAGTTTCGAGGAAGGTCTTAAGTTCTCGTGATCCTCTGCTTCCAAGAGTGTAGAGACGCAGCCATTGAAGCATGATAATCACGATTTCATCTCTTGATTTCATCGAATTTTCCCCTTGAATTCCGAACGTCCACGAGGAAGAATCCGAGCAAATTCGCTTCAATCCACGAGAATTGAGGCCCCATTCTTGCGGCAATCGGGTTAGTAGTGAGGTTCGATCGATTATCAAGAGGTAATTTGTATTTTTATTAGGTTTAGATCTTTAATTTTGCAAATTAGTTCATAGTGTTCTTCATTTTCCCCAATTTTAGGTCCGAAAAGTTGCTGATTTTGAAAATAGGATATCTCTTTGATTATAATTCTAAATCACTTGATTTTGGTTTCATTGGATTCCTATTTTCATCAGCTTTCCGTGGATAGCAAATTCATCAAATTCTGACTTCATTTGACCCTCCAATTTAATGTTTGACCAAGGGTTGTTTATCTTGCATCAGAAGTCAAACATTGACTTTCGGGGTCAATTACTTTTGATTTACAAATGAGAATTTGATAATTTTGGTCTTGTTGGATTCTCTAGTTCTTATCTTTCCATTGACATAGAAATTTCATTTGGGCATTCAATTTGAAGATTTCCTCTGAGGTGTTAATTTCGGGGATTTTCTGATCATTGATTTTCAATAATTCATAATAAATCCATTTCTTATCCAAAAATTACGAAGTATATATCAATAAATTCTATTTTTTCTCTAGTTTCCAAATATCTACTTTTCGTAATCTTCTGACTCTGTTTGATTCTCTGATTTTGCAGAACACCTACTGTTGGTCAAAGTCAATGCTTTGACTTTGACTTTTGACTTTTCTCTGTCAAATCCGAGATTTCAATTCTTAAAATTTCTTATTTACCTTATTTATATCATTTCCATATCTTACATCTTATTTTCTCTTATTTAAAACTCCTTTTAAACCTAAGTTTGACTAAGTCAACTCTGCGATTAAAGTCAACCCTGCTCTCTGTGGATCGGCCCGATACTTACCCAATACTTGATTATTATATCTTGTCTTAGTGAGTTCGGCTTTATAAATTTTTTTTGACTATCGTCTTTGTGTTTTAACGACGCACGAAAACGGCACGTCAGTTAGCAAAGTAGGAAGCACTATAGGTGGAAGAATCACCAGAGTGTCAACGTGAGGTGCCAAGACAGGTAGTAATGAAGTATCGGAACCTGAAGCTGAAGAGGCTGGAGAGAACATATAATCCCTAGATTATGTCATAGATTATTAGTAGAGATCTGATAATATGTTGGAACGACGGATGTAAGCATCATCAAGTGCACCGTTCATAGCAAAGCCGATCATGATTCCCGTCCGAGGCAAGGTGATTCTAGATTCACTGTGATCATGATCCTTCACTTCATTTCACCTAAATGATGACACAAAAAAAATTATGTACTTGGGCATTGACCTCCTCTCCTTTCCCTTCTAATAGCCTGATGTGAAGAGAGAGCCATAAAGAGAGAAGAGAGAGAAAATCAAGGTTTAAATATGAGGGTTTAAAGGTTTGAGGGGTAAAATCATATTTTCAATAAAATCTTTTAAAAAATTTGTTCAATTTTCAGATAAAAATTTGAGTGTGTAGAGGATGAAAAAACCAACCTACCCATAAATTTCAGCTCAGAACTCTTTCTATATCATGTGATAGCATGGTTTCAAGTCAAGGAATTTCTAACCATCTGATGAAATGCATCAGAGTGCGCAACCTAGTGCACTCTGATTGAACTCAAAATAGCTGAATAAACCATCTTGTAAGCATTACAAATTTGGGGCCATCCTATGGTGCTCAGACCATGCAAATATATGCACCATGTGTCTAACATTTGTTAGAGAGAAAGCCACTGGATTGATCTGAGCCATTTGATCCAAATTTCTACGCCCACTTATTGCCACGTAATGGTCTGATTGCTCATAATAAATAAAAAGTGGTGCCTCCCTTTTAAAAATCAAAATGCCAAGATGTTGTCATACATCTTCTAGTAAAGCCCCTTTTTAAGTCCAAGATGGGTTGAATTTTATAGATTTTTTAGTATTGAGTATAAACAACATTCAATCACTCACCTTTACAGGCATGTTACGCATTAAGTATATATCTCTTAACTCTCTCCTACCTATGTGGTGCCACATAGACATGCCATGCATGTTCTTGGATCCCACACACATGACTTGTGGCAAGCCCCCTTGTGGCACTACGTGTTGTGCCTAGTTGTTCACCCTTATGGTGCAAGAGAGTCGCAACCTTTTTAGCCACAACATTTTAACCCTTTTTGGTCCCCTTTTTAACACAAATTAAATTTCTAAAAAAATCTTTTAAAATCCTCAAAAATAAAAAATAAAACCCTAAAAATTGAAAATTGATTATCCCAAATTACAACTCTTCTTTCTGCAAATTTTCTCTATTGGATCCATAATTTAATTCTCTATTTTCTCATTTATAAATTCCTAATCTCATGAACAATATTAAAGGGTCATTTGAGAAAGTTCAATATAGTTCAACCTTCTTTAAAATGATGTTGACCAGAACTTGACTTGCATATCAATAGAGGATCATCCTAATACATAGGATGACCCATTAACTGAATGCAAACAGTATTCAACACTTCTTTTATGATGATAAGGTTTCCTTAATATTAGAAGTTGGTGGAGACTTTTTTATTCATCTCTCTCATCATTATTTGCCTCTATACTTTCCTATTCACATACCTATGTCCTTGCATCCATATATCTCATAGAAGATATGATAATACAACCATTAGACTTCAAAGAAGTCAAATGAGGTTAATCTCATGATATAAGTGACGTTAAAAATATACAGAGATGTGTCAAAATGATTTCCAAACTCACTAATTTAATATTATAATCACGAATTAAAGAGTATAATGGTGAATACGGGTCGAATCCACCGAGAATTAAGGTATTTTTAAGGTGTTCTTTAAATTCGTTCAAGTCGCACAAATAATTGAGGTGAGAAATTATGGATTTTAGTAATTTTAGGAAGAGAACTCCAAGAAAAATTCCACAGAATAAAAAATCACTCGATTTGCATCAAGATTTGCGGACATATCAAGGAGCAAAATTCAGATAGAACAATTTTTTTGTAAGGAGAGAGAAAATTGAAAATAAATCTAAAATTCGACTAATCTACGATTCAAAATTAAAATATAATGATACAAGACAAAACATTGGGAGGAAAACATATAAGCTAACCGGAAGTAGCACTCTAAATGATCTAATTGATTGCCACGTCAAGGACTTTTCATTCCGTAATTTTGAAGACAAAATTTGGCATTCAAGAGGCAATTTCTCCCCTATTCTTTTGACAAAATCTTGATTTCAACCACTCCCTGGATGTAGAAAATCAATCTAGAAGAAGAAGAAATAAAGAGATTCAAGGATGAGATGTCTAAATATTTTGATAGCTTGAAACATCCAAGAATGGTTTACATCATCAAAGAACATGCGTATGTATATATAAGCAAAATTGGGAATGTTTGTTGGATTTGACATTCCATCTTCAATCAACGGCTTTGATGAAACTCTTGGATGCAAATTGTTACATTTAAGTCATGTCCATTCTATTGAAGATGGAGCACTCAGATTTTGCCACGTCGTACGTGAAGACGAAACACCACGTAATGTCTGCCGTTTGATTTCAATTAGACGCTCTCGATGTGTACACGTGTCCACGTGAGTCCATCGGCCGCTTTTAATCTTAGCCATTAGAACTCCTCAGATGAACGGTTGAGATTAAGTCATTTTAAAATGATTCAATGACGAACCATTACTTGCATATGTCCCCTTTTGTAAGTGAAAATCGAAGATCACAATTTTTTCATGTGATTATACACTCCAAAATGCGCCATGTCACTTGTGCATAAAAATAAACATAAATAGTACCACATGATAGAAATCAAGGCAAATCAATGGGTATATAATTAGAGTGCATATAGTGGGTTAGCTATTAATCCTTAATGGATACTTAACCCCCTAATTACACACACGCACATATGCACACACATGCACAAGCGTGCGCCACGTGGCATGTACATATGTTGCCATATGGTGACATATTATCACCCTAACATGTCATCTGCCATTTCTCTTAGAAATTAAAACTTAATAACATAAATGAGTGTATCAAAAATTATTTTCTCTTATTATTTAATAATTCATAATCATCCCTAAAATAATGCATTTTGAGATTATAACTTAAAATTGTATGAAATGATAGATATGCACTTAAAGTATGATAACATGCATAAGAATAGAATGTTTTATGCCTTAATTTGCATTAATAATCATATAATTACATGTGTAAATTGTGTATTAACAATAAGCAATACAAAGAAATGATGCATGCTTATACCGAATTAGCATTGCATCAATGCCAACTGAGTATATGAGTGAAATGACATGATGGATGCAAAAAATTTATAAAAACATGATAACGTGCATCATGATAATGATGAAAATGAACGTATCAATGGCACATTCTCAAATATTCATTCTCATGATATGGAAAATGTGTCAAGGGCACCCTAGAGCTCATACATCCCTAATTTATGCAACTCGATGATTTTCCAAGAAAGAGGAATAACATGAAACTCGATACTATTTCATCACTTTTATTGATTATTTTTTTACTTTAGATGGTTAAGTGTACATACGATGTCTTTGAGAAATTCCGAGAGTTTAAGAATGAAGTAGAGATTCAATCTAAAAAATGTGTCAAGGCATGCCAATAAGATGGAGGGGGAAAATACTTAAGTATAGAGTTTACATAGTTCCTAAAGAATAATGATATCCTCCATGAAAACTCTAAGAAAGGTTTTTTCCCCATGAGACATGAAGTTCAAATATCTAAGTAAAATTTGTTGATAACTCCTAAAGATAAAGAGTGAATGGAAAATATCCCAATTTGGATCGACGATTGGATCTATTATTATATGCAATATTGTGTACAAGACTAAATGAGACATTTTCTCTAAATGTTACATGCAATTTAGGCTGACACAAGTGAGCAGCATAAGGAAGTCATGAAATGCATCCATTAGTACTCAAGAAGGACTAAGGATTTATTTCTATTCTATGGAGAAGAGAAGCTTAGACCCTAGGGTTACAGTGACTCAAGTATTTAGTCAGATTGAGATTATTCTTGGTATTTCATCATTTTGAATATTCTATTCAATGACTTCCATTTCATTTGATGTTTTGATCAAAATTTTGGGCTTATTGAGCCTCTGATCTCATCACAAGTGGCATTTTGAGAGTGATAGCACGTAGTTTATATAAAATAAAGTTGACCATTTGGGGTAGCTATAGGGAATGGTTCAAAAATGTGTGTATGTATCAAATTTTGTGACATTTAAGGCTCGATTTGCTATTATTTTTCTCATGTTTGTTCATTTTCCCTTGATGCATTTACAGAAATTTTAATATCCTTATGATCTATAGGGTTAGAAATTCCATCAAACACAAGATGGTTGATTCTCATTTGAGAAATATGTACATCATTCTTGTGCCATAATGATAACATGCATCTCATTATATGCATCTACATGCATTTTAAATACTTTTTATGCATAATTTCAGTCTATATGATGCATGTTATCATTTTAAAATGGAATTTTCTTCAATTTAAGGCCAAATCACTTAATTCTATATTTTTCACCAATTTGAGTATTATTACATGTTTTAAGTGCGTTTGACCCTTTTGAGGGTCAAACCACTTGTATTTGACCTCAAATTCTTGGTTTTAAATGGTTTAGGATTTAAGTGATTGCATGAAGGTTTAAGAAGAGGAAGAAAAAGGCTTAAGAGTAAAAGAAAGAATTAACTTAGTTGACTCAAGAAAGTCAACTAGGAATTAATTCACTCATAATTCTCTTTTGTATCTAATATTTTATTTCAAGGCATAAATTTGAAGAGGATCAAATTCTTGATCCAATGAAGAAAATTTCAATCAAAAAGGAGTTCTAGAAATGAAGCAATGAATTTTTGAAGATTATTTATTTTTGTAGATTTTTTAGGATTTTTTCTGAATTTTTTAGAAATAAAAAAAAAAGAGAAAAAGAAGAAAAAAGGGCAAAAATTTGGTGCGTGACCCGTGTGTAGCTGACGTGATGGCGCACCAGCGAGCCAACTTGGTGCATGAGTCCATGCGTGCGTCTACGTGGTGCATGAGCTACATGGTTCGAAGCATAGGTGGCCCATTAGTTAAGTGGAGAGAGGCATATGGGGCCCATTAAGGTGATTCAAAGATAATAGGAGGCCCCCATTTATAAGGGCCTCCAATTCGCCAAAGTTTTCGACGTGAGACTAATCCAAAGTCTTTTATTTTGCAGGCGGCGTGGCAGCTCGTGAGGCGTCAAATCAAGCGCGAAAATGACTTGCGTTAATCTAGTGGACCGTGGTCCACCAGATCTCGATTAAGCGCACGTGGGAAAATTCATAGCCGTTGATCTCATTAGTGAGATCCAATGGCTAGGACTTAATCACGCAACAGGCGAATCCTAGAGCGACACGTGGCAGCTTGTGGATGCTCTGATGAAGATCAAACAACATAAATGAAGATAGAAGGTGGGAACCGCGTAGTGGGGATTGTGGCCAACTTCTCCCATGTGACGTAGCCCAATCTATGCCGTCCGATTTCTTAAAAGAAAATGGACGACACAGATTAAATCGCCAAATCCCCTTCTAAATTCATTTTCTCTCTCTTATGGTAAGGAACTCTTGATTAAACGTTGAATTGAGCTTTTTTGGAGGAAAATCTTAAGTTCTTTATGAATCCCTTGCGTCCTAGACTCGATCACGCACGAATTGAGGCAAGAAATTCACAAAAATTGTGAGAAAATGGAAGGTAATTGCCCCTTGAATGTCGAAATCACGACGGAGAAGAAATCGGAGAAATCAACAAGCAATCAATGCAATTAAAGGCTCAATCTTCTTGAAAATCTGGTTACTAGTGTGATACCGCTGTAATCCTCACTTTTTAGGTCATTTAGATTAGGTTTAGATGGCTAGTTAGAGTTTTAAGAGCTGAAAATTCCTCATTTTCATGAATTTTTGCCTTTTTTCAAACAAGGATTTCTCCCTGATCTTAAGTCTAATTCTAACGAATTTGGTATCTTTTGATTCCTTGTTGAGTCAGCTTTCTGTTATGAGGTTTGACCCTTAAATTTTATGTTTGACCAACTACTGTTCAAAATCAATTCGAATTTGGGCGTTGACTTTCGAGGGCGATAACTACAAATCTAGACGTAAAATTTTCCAATTTTGGTGTCTTTGTAATCCTCTGATCATAAGCTTTCCATGAATAGGTGATTTTTCAAAATTAGATACCATTTGACATGTCAATTAAAGGATTTTGACTGAAACCCTAATTCTAGGTCTATTTCTGTCTGTTGACTTTGAAAAATCAGAGTGAATCTAATTGTGCTCTAAAATCACGATCTTTATATCAAAATTCTCCTCTTTTTCTCTAGTTCCAAAATCTAATTTTCTTAATATTATCTCACCTTTTTTTCTCCAATTTCACATAAAGTCAAAGTAGGGTCAAAGTCAATGCTTTGACTTCGACTTTTGACTTTTCTTCTCCAAAAAGTTTCAAAACCTAAAAACATCTCCTCTCATATATTAGTACTATTTAAATTAATTATATATCATATTCCCCTCTTAAAAACCCTAATTAAACTTAAGTTTGACCTAGTCAACTCTTTTGATAAAAGTCAACCGTGCTCTTTGTGGATTCGACTCAATGGCATTATTGTGCTTGATTTCTGATTTTTCAAACATCGTGAGTTTGGAATTATATCTTTTAACTGACGATCGTGTGTTTCAACGACTGCACGTTTAATCGACCGTCACATAATAAAGCAGAATTCTTATTAGTTAACTTTCTCTTTGCACCCCTTGTACTTGTATGCATGATTTGATTTGAAGGGACAGTGGCATCAGGTTTATATAGGTTGCTATCACTTTAAAAATTTCACTTTTCCACTAAATTCAGTTCCTCATAGAGAATAAATGTACTATTTCTAAATTTGTCCAAAGTTAGAAATAAAAATCTAATTACATCTAAATGATGGTAAAACGAAAGTCTTGTTCAAATATAGATAATGGCTTGTCCTTAGGTGTAGCCTAAATGTTATAAATGTCCCCAATTGCCTCCACCTCAATAGTATTGTCATTCCCTATTTAGATGACTCCTTTAGCATCATTTGGTTTCTGATTATGAAGATAACACTGATTTGACAGTAACATGAAAGGTTACTCCAAAATCTACCTGCGATGTGTTTAAGTTGAGGGAGGCAAGATTGACCTTAGAGAAAACAATAGCAATCATATTACCTTTCTTTGCACGAAAAGAATAATACTCGATGCATTCTTTCTTCACATGCTCACCATTCTTGCAACAAAAGCAAGTTGGAGTTGTGTCTTGCTTGTTCTTTGGAGACACAATCATAGATTGTTTGCCCCTTGACCTGTAAGGCATAGTTGAGATCTAGGCATTCAAGAGCAAGCATCATTTTAATCTTCCAAGCTTTGAAGTTTTTCAATGTTAAATAAAAGAATTCGATTTCTCATGACTTTGATGTACTCTTTGTGCATGGGTTGCAAGAAAGGATAGATATTGCCACACATAAAGAATTGACTTGACAATGAAGTGCATTCGCATTGCAAGGCCTTGTTGCAAAATGAATGCTTTGTCTTTGGAAAGTGACACTAATTGCAAGAGATATCTTGGTATGATAAATAACATTAACTGTCGATTTTTTCGTCAAATAATAAGCTTTGGACTTTCTTGTCATTTAAAAGAAAAAATAAACAAAGAATTGTCACATTTTGTTATCTAGATTGTACATAATCTGGTCCACCTAATGGCGACTATGGATATTTATTTACACTTCATAGAATAATGAATTATCAATGTCCACAAGAAAGCCCACTTTGGTGGAGTGTTTACTTCAATCATCAACTCCAAAACAATAGACATGTACAAAATTCACCTTACTTTTACCATTTTCCCTTCACCATTTAGCACAATCACTGACTGTATAAACCTAAGGAAAAATAGCCCATCTATTTGAACCTTAAAACCCTTCAATTTTTAAAGTTCTTATCTGATGACATCAACGTGGCGTCATCTAGGGGTGGAAAAGCTCATCTTCGGCCGCTGGATGGCTTTGGGCCCCCTTCGTTTGATTTCACCCGCTTTGGACTAGTGTGTCCCGCTGTATACATGAGAGGTGCGCACCAATTGGCTTATTTGGCGCGCACCCAAAATCGTGCGCTACAAGAGCCATCCATCATAAGAAGCTGAACAGCCGTTTGACTGTCCGTTCACATCGTGACACGTGGAGAAATCAGTTAAAAATTTCAGCGAAACGTAGCCCTGAACTCGGCGATCGTTTTGCTCGAGAGTCTTGACCGGCGCCACAAACCCTAGCGGCGCCATCTGGTGCCCAAAGTATGTTGGCATGCCAGCTAGAGGCAGCACAAGCCTTGGGCGATGCCGCTGGCAGCGGCGACATCAGCACCAGCCGACGGCGCCAGAGACCCCAATGCGCCTCCGTTATGCTTATACGCTTCCCGACTGCCACCTAGGGGCCGTGATGACAGTAGCTGATGATGAAGTAGAAATTGTGATCTCTGATTTATAATTAGTTTTAATAATTTAGCTCCGACTTGGGGATGTAGCTCAGATGGTAGAGCGCTCGCTTAGCATGCGAGAGGTACGGGGATCGATACCCCGCATCTCCACTTATTTTGTAAAAATTTACCTGCAGAAGAATGACCATTTCTTCCGCCAAAAACTGACCTGGTCCCTTCTATGTCCCGTCCCGTCCCGTCATAGCTTTTCTCCCAAAACTCTCAAAGAAACAAATTCAACCATCCATCTATACAAACCCCAAATGTACATCACAGGCAACCCCAACTCTCCCCCCTCATCGACAGTTCCCGACAACGGCAACAAAGGGCACGAGCCTCTTGTAATCCTTGCGTCGGCCGACCCCACAGCTCTCCAGCACCCGAGCCAACAGCATCCTCGCGTTTTGCAGCGCCGCCGCCCGCTGCGCAGCGCCCGCTTCACCCGCCACCCCCACCATATGCTGCAGCGGTCCGCTCCTTCCTTTGAACGAGCTCTGCGTGGTCAGGACGAAGGACGACGCCGCCTTCTCCAAGCCCCCGCTCTCCGCCTGCTCCTCCCCACCGCCGCACCCCCTCAGAAGCGCCTCCAGCACGCTTAGCGCCTCCCTGCACAGCGTGCTCTCCACCAGCTGGGACACTATCGCGTATACCTGCGGACTCTGCACTGCGTCCACAGGAGTCTGCTGCAGAAGCGCCTTCAGTAGCACTAGCACCACTCTCTGGTACTCCACCGGACCCTTCTCCAGCACCCTCAGCAGATGCCCGAAAGCCAAGGACGAGTGCCTGGGGAACCACTCGCTGGCCACCGGCGGCGCCACCCGGGTGAACAGCTCCTCCGCGGTGGCGATCTTTCCATGAGAGTACGCCGAAAAGACCTCCGACAGTTCGTTCAAGCCCTTGGCGCGGGACCAGAGCGCCAAGTTGGACGCGACAGAGCGAGCTTTCCTAGAAGGAGAAGAAGCATCGACCACAAGCTGGAGACTTAGCCACGGGAGCAGCGCGGTGACGTGCATGAGCAGCCGGGTCTCGGCGTTCCCGAAAATGGAATCGCAGGAAGGGAGCGTGATGCGCGAGAGGACGTCGACGGCGGGATCGTGGCTGACGGAGGACAAGAGCCCCTTGAGAACCAGCGGCTGGACGCCTTCGAAAGACGGGACCTTGCCTCCGTCAACTTCCATGTCCGTTCTCCGAGACTCGGTCCTCTCCAACTCGGAGACGAGATCGTCGTCCCGGGGCATGCTGGAAAGGAGTACGTTCTCCGTCGTCTGGTCGCGGAAGGAGAGCCGATCGATTACTCGGCCGAAGAGCTCCAGCACTTGGCAGTACACGTGCACGAAGTCGGCGTGCATAAGGGCGACGCAAGCCCAGAAGAGCTGCGGGTAGAGGATGACCTTCTGGGGCTCCAGATTGTCCACCATGACCTGTAACGTGAGGAGGATCTCGATGACGAACCCCAGGACGGCGGGAACGGGGTTGATGAGGCAACGGTGGAGGCAGCGGAGGAGGAGAACGCAGGCATCGCTCTTGACGGCGGGGCGCAGCGCGCGGTAGATCTGGTGGGAGCGACAGGCCAGGTGGCGGGACGTGCACTCGGTGGCCCATTTGAGAGCCTCGGCGCCCCACGTCTCGCGCAGGTCACCCTGGAAGAAGATGGCGTCCACCATGTGAGAGACCAGCGCCGAGAGGAGGACGGTGCTGGAGAGCTGGGTCTTTGTCAACGTCGCGTCCTCGTTCTCCCACATGGTGGCCCCACGCTTGGACTGGATGTATTTGATGAGGCTGACTACTTGCTGTTTGTTGTTGTTTTCTCCGTTCTCGGTTTTCTCCGCGGCGTAGAGCTCCAGATGTCGCCCGGCAAGGGAGTAGAGGAGGTTGATGAGGAGGTGTTGACAGTGCTCTAGGACAATGTCCTCGGAGCTGTCCAAGGAGACGAGGGTGACGTGGAATAGGAGCGGGAGATTCTCGCGAAAGTCTTCGTCGTTCTCGTACGCGATCTCTGCCAGGAGTATCAGCGCGATGTCCGCGCGGGAGAGGAGGTGCTGGTGTTGACCTTGGAGCGCGGTGTGAAGCTCGCCGGAGTTGACTCCGTGGGGGAGGCCGTCGTCGATGGAGTTGGGGGTGTCGATGGGGTAGTCGGCGCTGTCTCGGGACACGTGGCGACTACGTAGGATCCCCGCGGAGTTTCGGGGGACGATCAGCGGCCCCGACATGTTGATCAGCGCCGCCGGGAGGAGCTGACCGGAGCGGCCCGCAGCAGTAAGGCCCATTTCTGGGGCGAGTGGGCTTAACGGGCCAGAAATGCTTCGACCCGCCGCTGTGGAGGTCCGCCAGCTGAGACTTCCACTGACGTTCCTTAATGGGCCATCCATGGAACTGCGGACAAGCAGAGGGGACATGTGGGCTTGGGTACTATCCACCAACACCGAGGCCAGAGCGGGAACTTGAACTACAGCCGGGGCCTGAGAGAACTCCAAGATAAAGCCCCCACCACCTTCACTGGTGGGTTTGACCGGCTGGTCAATACTCTCTTCCAGCATCCTCTGAGACAGCTCGAATACCAGATGGTCAATGGTCTGCTGCGGGCAGATGCGAGCGAGATAGAGGCTGACCCGCTTGGCCACAGAGAAGTACGTGGCAAAAGCTCCGCTTATCTCAATGGAGGAGTTGGAATCGCAGTCTTCGATCCCTTTAGCAATCAGGAACTCAAGGACCTGGCCGATGTTCCTTGGATTCGTCGCAATGGTCCGCCAGAGATTCTCAATCTCGTCGGGGAACTGGTCTCCATGGCGCCACGTCACGTAGTAGAGGCTCTTGAGGAGTCTCTCGCTCCAACCACAGTCCCAGAGCTTGACAAAGTTAAGGTTCTCAATCCAGGGGGCTATGCATGTCAACACCTGATGTTGGGCAATGATGTCAACAGCATCCAGCTGGCGTTGCATGATCTCTTCACACAGAAGCTCGCTGAGTTCTGGGTGGTCTTTTGCTAGCTTGCAGGAGAGCTTGTATTGGAACTGTTGGTATGAATCAGGGAGGTTGCCGACCACAGAGGCGCGGTAATGGGCTGCACCTTCAATGTCCTCCTCGGCCCATTCTCGGACTGAGAGTGTCTCCAGCATCTGAAGTGCGTCGTCACGGACTTGCTTTGATGGGTCAACGACTTTATACAGTATCAAGCTCAGAAGTCTCTGGATCTCACATTTGGGGATGTCTTGCTGCATGTAGACTTCAGCAAGGACCGTGAAGTAGCCATCCGCGATGGCTGGATCTGGCAAGTAACACTGCATAAAAGAAAGTCAATGCCAAAACGCACCGATTAGTGCATATAAGACATTGCACTCACCTGGTCAATGCAGGCAGGAAATAGATCAAGGTTCGTCTGGAGAAGATTCCTGAGAGCCGTTTTTGCCAAGAGAGTACGAAGTTGACGTTGCTTATCTCTTCCGCCACCAGTAGTGTACTTCAAATAGGATGGCGTACGTGGGTCTGCTGGGGAATAGCCAAAGGGCACTCTTGGAACTTGCTCCATGAATAAACTGTTGATCCATGTAATTACTCGTCCGGCCATTTTTCTCGAATTGTCATCGAAGCAAGGACCGTACAACAGAGAGGCCATAGCATTCATGGAATTCCACTGAATAGCTTCAACTAGCTCCATTGTCTCCCTGTCAAAGGACACCTTGTCGATTGAATCCCTTGACCGGCCAAGCTGACTCGATCTGTACCGTTCAATTTCACGGCGGTAATCACCACTGCTATCCTGATTATGCAAGCCACCGCTTTCGTCGCACCAGGAAAATAGCAGTTCAAAGTATCGCTTGCGGCTCCGAGGGTCAAACCGCTCAGACTTTGACTCCACCAGTTCGGGTGCCAAGAAACGAAGAACTGAAGCAAAGGCAAGGCGGAGCTGTTGCATATCCTGAAAACTTTCAGTTGAAGTTGTCAACTGGCGGTGTGTTTCTTCAATGAACTTGAGAAAATGAATCCGGAAAACAGGCATGCGACTGAGTGTTCCGGGCCAGACTTTCTCTGCAACTATACGATGTATGTTTGCAATGTGAACACGGAGCTCTTCTCGCCGAGGCTTTAGATTCTATGTTCAGATATATAACACGTTATATTGCTATAACTTTAGTGAAAGAAATATACAGGCAACAATGATAATAATACCTTCCATTTTGGTTTTGCTTCTGTCTCTGATGAAACCTCCTCAACAAACGATGCAAGCTCACTGAACATAATTTCGCAAGAAGCTAGATGCGAGTGACCAACAGCAATGGCCGCCAAATGCTACAACCAAATTGTACACCATTGAGAGAAGTTCAAATTCCAGAGAGAGAGGGGGTACTCACCGCATGAGAATCAGATGCTTGTCTCAGAGAAGGTAAGATCAGATGGAAGATTTCTCTTGTCATCTTGACGTTACCATCTTCTCTGATGTCGGGAGGGCAGGCACAGGCAAACATGCAATACATTACCCACTGGTCCAACTTGTTCTCGGCATCTTGTAACTGATTGGCCTTCCCTCCTAATTCCACTGGAGTCATTTGACCAAGTCGCCTCTTGACTTCCATCCTAAGGGAACATGAAGTCAAACTAAAGCAACTACACTTAAAATGCAATAATTATGCGCATAAATACCTTGCTTCATTGACAGAGTTAGGGCAGAGTTGACCAGCATATTTAACAAACTCGCTGAGACAGCGAGACCATCTGCTCTTATCTTGGCTCTCGAGAATGGATTGAAGTGTGACATCAGGTGGAATGACATCCAGCTCGCGTCGAAAGTCATGAGGACGGCCTGAGTCCCAGTAGCAGCATTGGACGATATCATCCTGAAAATTTCATGAATTTTGAATAATTGTCCACATAGAGTCATTATAAACAAAAACAAACAATGGATCTTTACCCCATTTTCTTCCAAGACGTCAATGATGAACATTGGTTCTGTACCATACGATATTTTACTATCGGACCCATTTACAGATAGACCTCTTAAGTCATTACTTAAAGCTCTGACACAGCGCAGCAATTCCAATGCTGTGTGTCTGATCTGAACATCAACAGAACTTAGGAAGACCAGCCCTAGTGCATCCATCTCCAAGGAGTGGAATTCGGATGGATCACCCAATTGATGGAAAAAAGAAATTTTGGGACGCATATGTGATCTGAGGTCATCATTTAAGCTTCTTTCATCAGCCAAACATTCTCTCCACAAACGCATGAGAACTAGCAAGCAGCCCAGAGATTTTTGAATGAGAAGGGGAAATTCATCAGAGAGATTGCGGACAAAGTTTGCCATTCCCCTAAGGACAGCAAAGCGCCGGTGAGGAAGGAATCTTGTGAACCGGTTCAGCACCTGAGCTGCTTCTTCACGGACACCTGGGTCAATGCTTATCCCGTGTTGTGGAATGAAATCTGTGATCTTTTCACCCCGACCCACTTCCTCGATCAGATAAGGTATGCATTTTAGAACAGACCGGAAAAGAGATCCCTGAGATTTCTCTTTGTTTACAGCATCTGAACAATAGAGCAGAAAATTAGGTTGCAATGGGTCATCAAATAGTGATATTTATCAGAAAAATCACATACCTATAGAAGCTTTTGATGAAGTGAGAAGTGCCTGACTGTAGACTCTATTACAAGACCTCAGGATTGATTCAATTGCAGACCTCACTTTTGGAATGTAGTTTTCTATTTCAGAACCTGGATCAAAACGGAAACATTTTAAATAAAAAACAAAAAGAAATCGGATTTTTCCCCCTTAATTCTTAACTTCTTCTACCCACCATGAATGAAGTATGAATCACCAGACTGATTTGAAGGGGACATGACTATGACAAGAAGAGTTTTCAAACCAATTACTTTAGCCTCGTTCAAGCTATCTGGTCTTAGAAGCTCTAGAATCATATGGTTCATGGAGAAGTCCAAGTTGCTCTCTGCCATAGTGACACAGAAGTCAACGACCTTGTCATGTTGGGAATCCAGTGTTAGCATTCCTTTTTTCAGAGCATTGAGCAGTTGTGACGTCACACTGTACAGACAATCCCATACGTGATCTTTGGATTGATTATGAGCATAAACATTCAGATAAAATCTGATAACTCTGTGAAGACAATCCAGTGCCATTGACCGATGGTTTCTGTCCTGTATGGCAACATGAGTTCACGTCAGATAACAACCAGATATAGAAGAAAGAAGAAGATAAAGAAGAAAAGTACCCTCAGGTGCTTGTACAAACATTCCATGTGAGTGATAAAGTAGCTTTCAAATGTTTGATGGTCCCCAAGGCAGAGCAGAAGGGTGACTAGTGGATAACCAACCTGAGGAAAGAAGGTTTTATTTCAAGGAAAGTTATGGACTCATGAAAGACAGAATATGTAAAAGGTCAACACAAAGCAAGGTTGAAATGGATTTAATACTCTGGACTCAGAAAACAGTAAGACGAAATGATAGAGTCTCTGCTGTTTTAGTTTTCCAACTAACCCATCATGCAGCAATTAGACAGGTAGATTATCCATTGAAAGAAGGTATAAGAATAACAGAAGAGTAACCTACAGTGATATGTTTGCTCTGTTTATCCATCCACTGCATAAGCTGAACTCTAATCTCTGCGACTGCTTCATACCAAATAGTTAATGCAGAATTGCCACGTGATGAAGGCCAATCGATCTTTCCACACTCTGCAAGAGGTGCCAATATGCTAGAAAGCATGATGCATAATGCATACTGGAGCTCACTTTTCCTTTTATGGGGAGCTCGAATAAGAGGGTTCGCTTTAGCAACAAAAGAAGCTGAGGCATTTAAAGCACCTTCTGTCTTCACCTGGTCAAAGTACAATAAAACTATAAGATAAGTAGAATACTGCCGTGTGCCTTTCTCTAGTTGATATGGCCCAAATTTACTGGGTAGAAAACTAAGTTGATAGCAATAGAGGAAGCTAAGGATCTAAGCATGTGAGGTTATTAGCTATAAGAAGACATAAATCAGCATGTCAGGTTGAGATCATCATGCTATGCTTGTGGATCAGAGCATAAGAAAGTCAAGGAACCACTTCCAAAGATTAAATGCAAGAAAAACAATACAGACTCTTTGACTATAACAACTGCTTTACAACATCAAGTGGAAATGGCAGGTTCGAAATTAGGCCAACCAATCAGACTCCAGTATCAATCCAAACTTTAAATTGATCATGGATGATATTCTGTACTTAAAGTCAAATAAACTGAAGCGTAAGAGTAAATCTATCATAATCCATTAATAGGTTAGCGACATAAACCTTTTACCTAGGTGTGAGAAGGCCTACAGGCCAATGGGCCCATAAGGCCCATGGTCTGTTTTACCCTCCGTAGAGGAGAGCTGTAAGGACACCCACCCATGGTTATTGTGATTTGAGGGGATTCCAACTGTGTTCTAGGGTTCTCGAGGAAGATGGTGGAGGTACGCACAGGAAGTAGAAAATAGGAAAGAGAAAAAGTTCTATTATTCCTTAACCGACTAGGGTTTTTATACCGAGTGTATATGACCGTTACACCTGTAATGGTTACTTAGTTCAACGGTACATTCGAAGGTTAAAAAGTAATTGACAAAATGCCATCTGTCTTGACAGTTATAAATAAGGAATTGGGTCCCTCTTGGGGATGGAAAGGTAATATAAAGTTGGTTATCTCTTGTATAGGGTTAAGCTCGACTCTCATCCTCTCCCACCCCTCAAGGGTGTTTCTCCTCTCATGCACTCTTGGAGCTAGGCACCACTCCTTACTCTTCCCCGCTGGCACCTCACCCCCATCTAGTCTCATGCACCCATGACACCTTATCCCAGCTTACATGTTTTTTTGTATATTCAAGGTTACAAACTGATAGAATTCCAATCAAGATCCATATTTTGACATGTAAAAAGTATGATAAAAAATCTGGTCAATAAATCTAATACATTTAGTTCCACGCAGGTAGACCATTTTCTCAAACACCAACAACCAAAAAATTCCAAGTATAGTATACCTTACCAGAAGGATAGATTCTTCAGAAATTCTTTTTTTGAAAAACAATAGATTCTACAGAATTAAAAATACTCTTAGAAAGTAGTACCAACAATAAGATATTTTTGGTACAGTGAAAAAAAATGGAATATATTGAACAAACCCCAAGTTTTAGGTAGCGCATTCCGTTGATTATGCTGAGTGTTTCACTCCTAGCAACACCAGTGTCAATATGTCGAGTGGTCAGTTCCATGAAGAAACGCTCAGTAACAGAACTAAATCTGCACAAATAGCACAATAAAGGGACTGTAATTTTTAATAAGCTGTCAAATGCCACAGGAAATAGTTTATGGCAGAAATTTCAAACTAATCCATTAAAACATGAATAATATGACCAGTCAAAAGGAAGGTTAGAGAAAGAGTGTATTGAGGTGAATGGGGAATAAGATGACGAAGAGTGAGCTGAGAGATGACGAGAGTGAGAGGAGGGGCCAGTTAGTATGATGAGATACATTCATTTACACTGGAACAGGGGTGAACAGCAGGGATAACACGGATAGAGGGGATTTTGAGGTGCCAGATCTCTTCTGGCACTTTTTTGAGATAGCTCTGGTATCCTCCTGCAGTGGTTGGCCTTATTCTTGATCTGCACCATAGCCTTCAGGTTTCTTATGGTTTCTGTCCCTCATTGGACAGGCCACTCAAAATACTGGCCAAAATGTCAAACTACCCAGGACCAGAAAATTTCAATTTCAGCTGGATGGACCCGGATGCAAGTTGAGCTCCATCCAGGGCAAAGTTGTGAGTACTGCCATCGAGGACCTGGTCTGTTTCTCAATAACATTTGAATTATAAAAAATTTCTATTTTATTTTTGGCAAGTCAGAGCATGAACTATTTCTCGAAAGAATGTTGTTTTTTCTTGAAATTGCATTTCAACAAATCAAAATTGAAGAACAGAGGATATGACATCTGAGAGATAAGCTGATATGACAGCATACCTTATACGGGACAAAGCTCCCAGAAGCTGTGCAACAAGATCCAACAGAAGACCTCGTAAGTCAACGAGTGAAGGGTAGTCTACCTGGCTAACAACCCTGAGACAGAATATTAAACAAAGTATTACTTTAGGTACAACTAAAAAAAGGGAACCTGACAAACGAATAATACTAGTTTCTCTTCTTCAAAAGAACACATTTATGTGTCAGTGGCAAAAAATCCAGCTCCTCAAGTTTTTAAAGAAAAGGTATCCTGAAAACCTACACCAAACCGGTTACATTGCAAGGAAAACTGAAGGCTGCTTAAATTCACGAAATTTATTTTTTTCCTATGCAGACCATCTTGTCTTTCCATTTAAAGTCTCCTTGTTCCATTGCCGTTTCATTTGCTCAGATGCTCATCGCACAACACTCTAAGATGACTCAACTAAAAACTTACTGCTGGGCAAAAGAATAATATGAAATAAAGCCAACCAAATAGATACTTTCGCCAAGGCATTTTGTCCTCTCCTACCACTAAAAAGATTCTTCCGTATGAAATGAAATAACTAGCCATATGATTATTAATATGATTTTGTCGGACAAGAAACAGGTAAGTGTGAAGTTTAGGTCTAGCCAAGAGGAAATGAAGACAGAGAGGAGAGAGTAGAATACTGATGAAGAATAGTGGACATAAAAATAGATTCATACACCGTTAAGATAAAATGTACAGAAGTATGCCCTTTTATAGGGAGAGAGAATTCGGGGTTGAAGTTAAGGAATAAAGCTAGCCGTTGGAACGGCTAGCTCTAACGGCTAGTAAACTAGCCGTTACAACGGCTAGTTTTCTAGCCGTTACCCGATCTGTTGAAAAATAACAGATCGGGTAAAATGGCCAAAATTAATGGGTTCATTTTAGCCCATTAATTTTGACCTTCTTAATCATAGCTAGTATAATTTCTATCTATTACAAATACACTCGGCCCATTCTGGCCCATTTAATACAATCATTTCTAACAGTAAGAGTAACTCCATCTCACCTATCAGCATTAATTAACCAGTCAAAAACAAAGTTCTCAAGTCCGGACCAAAGTTTTTCTGCTCAAGAAGATAAAACATGGAATCAGATTAGATCATACACAATAAATATAAAAGGAATAATAATGTACTAAAAATGTTACAGAATAAAACCTGTTATGCCCTCCTGAGGGCAACACTCCACAAAACGAATGCATGCAGAACAAAATATGCATTCCACAGCAAGCTGTACTGGGTAAGAATCAGAAAAGAACAGACATTAACATGAAAATAATAAACACTGTACATTGTACATAGGGAATTTCACTGTAGGATTTGGCTAGAGAGTGGGAAAAGATTATAATGATCTGATGGACAGTTTTTCACTCGCATAAATACTACTAGAGATTCTAGATAAACTGGAGAGCCTAATGAGCCAAAATAGTGTAAGCATGAAGAGGCCTGTAGAGTACATTTCAACACTGACAAAAGTAATTTCCATGCAAATATGAGATTAAAAGTTACCAAGGTCAATAAAGCATAAGGTAAAAACCAGATTCAAGTCCTAAGGAAAATTAAAAGTGAATCACAAATAACCTTTCTCTGGTAGGTAGAGGCATCATTTGCTCCCTTCGGAGATTCACTGACCAAAAAGAATGAAAAAGTGCATTATTTTGCATGGTCAAAAACCTGGTTGTATTTATACTAAACACTTTTGAATTTAGGGAACAACTAAACCCTGTCAAAGACCATGGCCAACATCTTAAAAAGCAAACGAGAATAAAAACCAGATCTGCAGAAAGAATAAGTTCTACGATTGTAAATTTTTCCAATTATTTTTCATTTAGAGGAAATGAAGACATATTGCAAAAAAAGCCACCTCTCTCTCTCTCTGTGTCTGAGTGCGTGTGTGTGTGTGTGTGTTCAACAAGTGTTGTTCTGTGCTCTGCATCAGAACTTAATTTTTCTGAATAAAAAGTGTTCCAGAACAGTGATTTTAAGACAGTGGCAGGGCAACATAATGATCCGGAACCTACAATCAAATCAATTCCAGAAATCTGGTGCATTTGAGACTTGGCAAAGGAAGAATAAAAAGGAAACCAAACACTATTCAATAATATCAGACAGCAATTAGCCTAATCAACAGACAGCCAATCCGGCTAACAATTGTAATGCACGGCAACCCAAATTAACAGAGGAGATCTTCAAGAATCCTTGGTTGAATGCAGCTCCCAGTTCCTCTCAAGCTCTCCTCTTGAAACCCTAAAATGCTCAGTACAACAATCTCTGTGTCTTTTCCCTTTCTCCCCCTCTAACTTTAAAAGCCCGACTCCTCAAAGTTTGATAAGCCCCTCTAAGTGGAGGCATGTACCTTTTTAAGTTGTGAAGTCCTTAACTCCTGCCTAACTGCTTGGCTTATGCTCCTCTTCCAACACTTGCTGCTTTTCCACTTTTACCTTCCGATTCCTCCTCACATACGTGATGAGAGGGATCATATCAGAATCCCAAGATGGATCTCAAGGCCATCAAATCCACTGATCATTAGAAAACTTAAATCCTTTTGAAACCATCTACAGGCAATATAGGATCAGTCTCTAGAGCAACTAAGAGACGGTTTTTCTTGGATGAAACATTTGACTCGTGTGACAAGAAAGAAGGGTTCCCATAGTTACAGTTTTATCCTTCTACACGGGTTCAGAGCCTTGGATTCATATTTTGGCCAAACTATGTTGCCAATGCAACCATTCAGCCACCCCCATTGTGTTGTACCCACTATGTTATCTTGCCATCGTCACTAGGTTCTGTTGCCACTGCCGCACTGCTATCTGATACAGTCCTAATAAAAGTATATGAAAGAAGGAAGAGAAATAAGAAAGAAGAGAGTAAGCCTCGAGACCCAGTTACAGCTGTGCTGTCAGCATAATTACCAGTTCTTGACTGGTAGTCATAGGAACGAATAAAGACGATATAAATAAGTGGAAGAGGGTTAGTTGAAGGGGGTCCTTTTTCGGAGAGGTATTCTTGGAGAGCAGAACCAACAGAAGATCAGGAGCTGTATTCACACGGGATCCACCTGGGGGAGCTTGTCTACTTCAGAAGTCTAACTGCAGAGAAGTCCACCTAGTACTATCAGATTTTAGCATCCATTAGGGATTGCTAACATTCTTGTAATCTTTCTTTACTCTTGAAGTAAATCCCATCTGGAACAGATACGTAACACTATCCTGCTGCCACTGACATTGTGCCACCACCACTATGTTGTTCTGCCTCTGCCGCCATCACTATGTTGTCTTGACATTCACCGTTGCCACCTTACTATTCTGCTGCCACAATCATTGTGCTGCTGCCACCTTGTTTTTTTGTTGCCACTACTCTTGCTGTCCTAAAGACATCGTCCTGCTGTTGGCACAGCTCAGCTGCCCTAGTCACCACCAGCAGTCACCCTGACACTCAGACCACAGTCGGCTGCCTCTAGAGCCCTGAACGCTCCTTACCTTGTCACCAGAGCTGTCCTTGCCTTGTTGACATGAGCCCCCTCTTCAGGCGCAGTGATGGCCACACAACACTGTCGCACACCCTCTCCTTACATGCAGCAGCAGCTAGGCAAGTCCATTTGCCACCCTGCTTGACTAGACAGAATGTCTTTCCCGAAAAAGGGAAAAAGATAGGAAAAAAGGGGAAATAAGAGAGCAAAAAGGAAATGCAAAAAAATGGAAAATAAGGGAAAAATAAAAAAAGAGGGAAAACAAGAGGTAGCAAAAGAACTTTTTTCTTTTCTTGTCTACTTGAAGGAGAGAAGGGGAGACCTCTATGATCACCTCCAGTTTCAACTGTATCTTTTACTGCTTCCTCTATCAAAGCTGTCATCATCATCATTATCATCATCATCTTCCATTCGACACCAAAGAGATGGGGAGACACTATTATGCCTCTTTGGCGATATGTTCATATATGTCACTGCTACTATCCCCAGATACTTGCTCGGGTGATGCTGCCATCATCTCTAGCACCTCCATGCACCTCTGCCAGCTGCCCTGCACAGTCTTGCCAATGTCTCTGTGTGCCTCTGCTAATGCTTTTGTGTGCCCCGTTGCTAGCACCTCTGTGCGAGCCCCTGCCACCATCAAGCAGCCCCTACCTCAAGCTTGACTTTGACTGCCTTCTGCATGCCTGGTCTATGTTGTAGCTCAACTAGCTCCCGCCCTACCAGCACTAATACAAAAATCTAGATCATCTCCTTGGCACTCGGTCAGTCCCGGGAGTAGAAGGCTCACCTACTTGTCTCAGCAGCATGTCTTAACAGATATTAACCTTGATTGTCGCTTCAGCCTTGCTACACTCCAATTTAAGGGAGAGAGTTAGAATGAGCCACTAGACCTGTCAGAGTATGGCCCAATAGGATTGACCCGTCAGGGGGCATTTGTCCTGCATGGGGCAAGCTCTTCCTTAGTCATGATCTCCCCTATATCTAGAGGTTGATAATCTCTTGTTTAATAATCTATGGATTAGGTGTTACCCTTTCACAGTCTCCTAACCAACCCCAATTAGTCCATCAAAGGATCTAGTTCTTCCTTTTTCAACACTTCTTTTTCCTAGCAGTGACGTTGCATCAGAATTTGGTAAAAAAAAATAGTGCCCCCTTATACCACTTTTAGCATACCTAATATTTACAAAAATTGGATACCATCGGACCTGAGGAGAAAAAGAACAGCCATTGTCTGAAATACAATGAATTGGAACCTATGGTTGTGGACCCGAATCAATTAGAATGGTATGAAGAAGTGAGATCCCTGAGTAAATGATTTGTTTTTTGAAATGCAAAAAGGAGATCACCTGAGGTCGGTGATCCCATGAACCCACTAGCATATGATGGAATGAAAAAGTCCTTTTGTTGTTGTGGAATAAGAAGCCTTCTTATCTTAAGGCATGTATTGGATTTATTTGGAGCTATTAGGACAGGATCCACTTTTTGGGGAATATGAGCTGAAGCAATGACAAGAATATTTCCATCTCATTCACATACAGATCAAGAATATTGGGATCCACACTAGATAGAAGACATCACTTTTGCTAATTTGAACTGAGGGGTGATATCAAATCAGTCAAATTTTGACATCATATACACTGATCATCCGGAAAACAAGATAAAGATGATTTCAAGATCCCTTAAATTAGATCCTCGATACCAATACTTAAAAGAAAGTCAACACGAATAAAAAGTATGAAATGAAAGACGTCAAACGAAATATATCATTCAAGAATAACAAATATGAAACCTTCTGTCCCAGAATGACAAGAATAACAAGACACTACCTTTCCCTCCAACGAAGAAGAGCCTCTAAAAGCGGGACAGGTGTATGTCGAGCCACCATAGCCAATGAATCTAACACTTGCTCATACGCAGGATCAGATGGTCGAAGGTATTGTCCATCCTACATATAATTGACGGGTGAGAAGAGATTGTACAACTAATGCCTCTATCTACACTTTAAAGCCCATTTCTTGAATTGACAAAGAATACAATATTTCAAGTCCAGTTTGAGATAGCATGGACCAAAACGTCACGACTTCCGCTGTAGAAGGCATGCATCCGACCCCCACCACCTAAATATCATTTTCGCAGAAAATTCTAACGAAACAGTTATTTCCATGAACCATTTGAATTGTCCTACGGTCCACGTCAATGAAATCCATATTATTCAGTATTCGAACAAGAAAATTTTCAAACAGTCGGCCACCGGCAAAAATTTCATACATAAGCTATCAAAGAACAATGCGCGCTCTCTCTTTCTTGAAAAAAGGAGGAAAATGCGGAGTACGGCAATACTCTACCTGAGCTTGCGCCGTCTCGATGCGGCGCCGGGCGAGAGGGAGGAATCGCTGGAGCAACGCTTCCACGATCAACTTGGCTGCACCTCCCGCGTTCATCACTCACACCAAGAACGAAAGCCTCGTGCTGCAAGATCATCAAATCTCTCCTTTTCTCTGCCGCTGCCGCCGCCGCAGCAGCATTATACTACCTAGAAGGTCGTGCTGCTGTAGTGGAAGACAGTTAGACAGTTGCCAATCGACGAAAAATGAGGTTGAATGGAGGAGAAAATTGGGAGTGAGAGAGTTAAGGGGTATGTTCCGCTCGGATCGCCCTTTCTTGCGTCTCCTGGAGTTGTTCTCCAGATCAATTCGCTGTCCGGGTACCCAGCACCAACAAATTGTACAGAAGCCCTCCTGTAACAGATCACCATCAAATCACGATATTAAGTTAAATCGCGATATTAAGACGGCCCCGCTGCTTTCTCTCGTTGACTTAGTTTTCTCCCTTTACACGATATATATACGTTCTAAAATCTTTCAAAATGGTGTGGTAAAGAAAGCATCTCATTCTTCTTAACATTACTCCGTTGTATTATCATTGACATTAATGTTCCTCGTTATCTTTTGTTTTATGCGATAGATATTATGTGGCTTTTAAGCAAAATAACACTTTCATGTATCTCATTTATATTTATTAAAATAAAATTTATTTATTGTTATTCTAATATGAGGTTTATAATGAAATCCACATACATATATAATGGCTCAATAAATCATGATAATAATATAATATACTGATCACTGATATTTAAACTTATGTTCTAAACATTTTTATTCGATAGATATTCAAGAAAGACTTTAAATTATCTAAAAAGAATAATAATATTTGATCAAATTCATATGATGAATTTTGTTTATCCAGTTGCCATTAGTATCAAGATATTGAGAATAGATGGTGGGTGCTGTTTGAAGAAAGAGTTCATTGAATTGGTTTGTATAAATCCGTAAATAGTATTACATATAACTATTAATAAAGTTTATTCATGGTGTGCTTATGTATGTGGTTATTTGGCCTAAGACATCAAGGACAGTAAAGGATACATTATCCTATTTTGATTATGACTTATGAATCTCTTGCTACGCCATCTCTAAAACAATAAATATTAGATACCGCATGAATTTTTTTAGGGTGATTGTGTAGTAAAGATGGGATCATTCGTCCTTTATATTTGAGGCAATTAACTCAAGAAATAAGATGTAATGAAATCCTTAGCCAAGGTAATATAAATTTTAGAAATGTTTTCAATGATTTCTTTTATGCTCTATAAATCAATATTGAAGTGACCAATTAGGATTTACTAGTTGACCATATCCTAAGTCATTCATGAGTCTCATGCAAAAAAAAGATTGCATGTACACGATGACACTGATGATTGGAAGGGTCTTATATGAGAGTTATTTGATTTACTCCATATCTCTTAGAGCATGTGATATAACTTGCAACTCAATATGCTAGCAACTCAACTTGTAAGTGGGGTTCAATTGATTTATAATTAGTTAAACTATATGTTGATATAGATAATTTATGAGGTTGACCAATAAGTGTTGTTGGAATTATTATCTAGCAAGATATATTGACCAAGAGGATCACACACATGAGGTCAATGGATGTTGGTAGATATAAATATAATTTTGAGGATTTTTATAAAATTTATGCATACTCAATATCTATAAAAACTATGAACTTCATAGAATTTTCTTTCTTTCTTCACTTTCTCTTTCGGTGACGAATATTGAAGAGGTGATATCGCTAGAGGCTGCGCACTTAAATAACTTTGGGAACTACTTGATAAACTATGTATTATGAATTTTAATGTATATTATATGATACCATTATCCATCCTTAGTGTCTCAATGTTTTGAATGTTCCATTCAATGTATTCTATTACATTTGATTTTTTAATCAAAATTTGAGAGCCTATCGAGCATCAAATATGATCACTAAAGATATGTATAGCTCTTTACTATCATATCTCTCTTCTCATGGCATCACTAAGAATCCTGATTTGGAATTCATACCCAATTTGAATGACCCATATAAGTCTCCATCTCTCTCCTTTATCCCCCATAGAAATTAGGTGACATGGACAAATTTTGGTCATCGTGCCCTCTTAAATGGGCGATTGAATGACTAGGACTCATTATGATCATCCCTTATAAATGATTTTCATCTTTTCACCATTTCATCATTCCTTAGAAAATGAGTTTTTTAATTCTTCTTGGAGATAACTTGTGGATATGAGAAGTCCTAATTGATGTATTGAGAAAGAGAGGAGTACATATGCTTATATAGAGAGAGTAAGATGAGAGAGAATATTTGGACACTTAGAGGGCTATATTGTAACACTCGTCCCAAAGATAGAGTGTGTAGACACTCAAAACCAACTTGATACCCAAGGATTCAAATGATACACCAATAAGGCTATTGGTAACGGTGTTCATGAGTTGGCCCAGTAAACTCATATGTGATGTTCTAATAACCCCCTGATAACATGCTAAATTAACATGATAAAAATTATTATTTATGAATATTAAGGCATAAATGATTTCATTTCCATGCATGTTATCATATTTATGTGTATTTTTCTATCATTCTATGAAAAAATCATTATAATCTCAAAAATACTTTAAATTAGGGTTAAATATGATGATTTAAAGATAAATAATTTAATAACCCATCTTTAATTGAGATTATAGATGTTTTTAGAGTTAAAATAATGAGAGAAATTATTTTATAAACATTTATTTATATTTTCTTAAGAGAAAACACTTAAAGAATAATTATATTTATGAAATAAATATTAAAACTCTCATTATTAATCAATTTTACCTTTTATAATGATAGATAATTAAATTTTGGATCAAATGAAAGAAATTTGGATTAATTTGGAGTTATATATTAAAAGTTATGAATTTTCTAATTTTTAGGGATTTTTCCAAATTTTTCTGAATTAAGTTTGCGATTTTTAATGTTAAAAATGATTCAAAAATAAGCAAAAAGGGGGTTTGTTCGTGTGGGGCCACGTGGATGCGACGTGTCACTCAGGGCCACGTGGCAGCGCCACGCAGACCCACGCGGTGCCTACGTGGCATGATGTGACATATTTATATTTATCGTAAGTATATGGTTTATAGTACATATAAGCCTTCCGATTATCGGAAATACCTAACCCTCATATTTCGCACTCATTATATACCCGATCATTTTCTTTAATTTTATCCGTGTGGGACTAAGTTCAACACGGTATTTTTAAGATGCAGGTGACGTGGCAAAAAGCGAGGCGTTGGATCACAGTCAAAGCGCGTTGATGAAGTGGACACGCGGACCACCGATCACCATCAGCTCACGTGTCGAAAAGGAAGGAGTTATAAAGGTCGTGATTGAAACCTCCGCGGTGCATCTCGACCGTCAGATCGCGATTGAGGGGCGCGATCAAAGGCGTTTATAACACATCTCAAACGGCTCATGTGGACGCTCCATCCAAGATCAGATGGCTGCAACATTTTTAAAATGGTCCACGATGGACCGTTCCATCGTAACTGTCGATCGTTTCGATCGAATGGTTACGCCCAAATACCCTATAAAAAGACATGTTCTTCCGATTTGTAAAGCAATCGAGAGCAAATCAATCCAATTGATCTGTTTAGACACCAATACTCTTGAATCTCTCGATCCCATCTTCTTCTACACTCATTTCCGCACCTTCGGAGGCTTTGAGATCGAGATTTGGTTGAGTGGAGAGGGAGAAATTGACGCTTGAATCTCCACATCGCGTTTTCTTCAGATTTTTGATTATCGGTGATTAATCAAGCTAATCCAAGCGCAATTTGGGATTAGTGGAAGCGGTTTTGCTAATCTATCATCCATTTATATTTAATTTTGATTTAGATTAGGAATTGAAGGTTAAGTTTATTTAAATTTTGTTAATTTCACGATTTACACGTTCGAAAAATTTCTCCACACTCCGATCTTCAATTTCTCCACGAAATCAAAGTCAAATTCGATGATTTTTGATTCTGTGGATACGATTTGAAGTTCTCTTTCATAAATTACCATTTTCCCAATTTCTATCATCAATTCATCGTCCAATTTGATCAATTTCAAAGAAATCATCATAAATTTCTTTATTTCCCTGTGGATTCATCCCTTATGTACCATTATGCCCCTCAATTCGAGTTAATTTCATCAAATTGGTAAGTTTGGAATTATTTTTGACACGAGACCATGTGAAATCGACGACCTAGCGGTTTCCTCTCGTCAAATGGCGTCGCTGCCGGGGATTTAAGGCAAATTTTTTATCAAATTAGTCAATTTTGACTTGGTCAACTCGGATTTTTCTCTTAATTTCTTAAAATTCACGCAATTCAATCGTATTTTGAGTGATCCGAAGTAGAAATCAATCTTTGAGATCCTTAATTCGATAAGAATAAGTGATTTCGCCCCTTTTCTAAGGATTACGGTCCATCACTTCTTCAAAATCGCGTTGAGAACGCGTAACTCTCACGGATACTGACATTCAGGTACAATTGATTACAATTTCTAATATTTTATAAGTATTTATAAGTTATTATCCATCTAAGTAGCCGATCCACTCTTCATGAGAAGACGAACAGCTTGGAGAGTACGGAATAATCCCCTAGAAATAGACCTCTTTGGACGATCCTCGCAATCTCCCGCCACCACCGAGACCGACACTACCGAGATTGATTCAAACGTAGATCCAACCAAACCAATAGAAATGGCCCGGAACAACGAGGGAAATGCTAGGAAACGCCTTAGTGACTATGCTAGGCCCGTTCTCCAGCGACCCGTCACTAGAATTCACGCACCCCTAACTAGAGGGGCTAATTTTAGAATTGATTCTCATGTGATGAGTATGCTTCCTATCTTTCATGGTAAACCTTCTGAATACCCATATAGACACATAGATGAGCTTTCCCTAGTGTGTGAAATTAATCATCTTCAAAAAGTCCCCCCCGACACGATGAAGATGAAACTCTTTCCCGCTACCCTTAGAGATAGAGCCAAAGATTGGTTTTTGAAATTAGGGAAAGAATTCACTAGTTAGACAGGGATGGAGGAAGAATTCCTTAGAAAATACTATTCCGTAAGGAAAACCACCTCAGTCCGAAAAGCCATCCGCGAGTTTACCCAAGGCTCGAGTGAATCGTTCCATGAGACCTAGGAGCGATTGACGAAGCGTTTTAGTGCGGTCGTTAAACACACAACACGTAAGTCAAACAAAATTTATAAAACCGAACTCACAAAGATAAGATATAAAATCAAGTAATGTGTAAGTATCGGGTCAATCCACAGAGAGCAAGGTTGACTTTAATTGCAGAGTTTACTTGGTCAAACTTAGGTTTAAAAGAGGTTTTAAAGAAGTAAAAATAAGATGTGATGAATAGAAATGATAAAAATAGACTAAATAAGAAGTTTTAAGAATTGAATTCTCGGGTTTGACAGAGAAAAGTCAAAAGTCAAAGTCAAAGCGTTAACTTTGACCAATAGTAGGTGTTCGTAAAAATCAGAGAGTCAAACAGTGTCAAAAGATTAAGAAAATTATATATTTAGAAACTAGAGAGAAAATGGAATTTATTAATGATCGGGATCAACATCTCGAGCATCCACCGTCCGATGGCGATCCATCGCCCGATGAAGCGTCCGCCGTCTGATGGCGATCGCCGCATCAAATGAGTCCACATGTCGCCCTTATTGAGTTCCAAGATCGCGCTGCATCGCGATCGTTCGATGAGGATCCAATGCTCCCTTTCGTCGAAGTTGCACACTCCTCTTAGATCCGATGTCCCGCATAAGGTCCACGATTAAACCCCAGGCGTCCGATCTTCAATTGGCGCATCTTGATGCTTCCACGCATCCACCCATGATACGCCACGCGGTGCAAGGTGAGCCCTTGATCCTTTCACTTAAGTGCGTTTTAAACGCACGTGTTGTGATTGGCGATCGGGTGGACTTCGAGTCCATTGTATCGACGCTTTTCAGTTGATACCCGTAAATCCAACGCCCGCAATGTGGCCACGTGTCCTGCAAAAGAGAGCTTCCGTTGGAACATAGTCCCACACAGAGTAAAAACAAGGAAATCGCACGTGTAAAAGTTGGGGCGCGGTAACGCATTTGCGTTACCGCCCCAAACTCCTTACCGGGGCCCACTAACCCGTGGGCCCTCCAAATGCCAAACCCCCCCCTGCCACGTGACGCCCCTCGTGCGCGTCCGCGTGGACCCGTGTGGCCTCCTGCCACGTGTCTGCGCCCTGTGCGCCACCTGCGCCTCACGTGGGCCGCGCGGCCCTGCCATGTGGCCTTGCGTGCCGCGTCGCATCCGCGCAGGTCCCGCGTGCCACGTCATCTCCTCGCCACTTCAGCTACGAGGTCTTGGACCAAAATACCCCCTTTTTTGTGATTTTAATAAGGAAAATTCAATTTAAAATAAAATAAAAATCGGGTAAAAGGCATAAACTTCAGAAGTTCATAACTTTAAATATACAACTCCTTTTTAATCTAAATTTTCTCCATTGGATCACAAATTTCTTCCTTTTTAACATCATGTCATTTAAAATATATTTTCAAAGAAGAAATTAAGATGAATTAAAAATTACTTAACTCATTTCTTAATAAATCTTTTAAATCATAAATTCATCTTGAAATTATCCTTCAAAACATGCACTAAAGTCAAAATCATTCAAGAAAAGAGATTAACTTCTATTAATTTAAACTTTACAAAAGACTAATTATCTATCAAGCATGAAATTATCCCTAATTTATGCATAATATCGACTTTAGTAAAACGACATACCAATGGGGAAAATTCCTAAAAAGTATGATAACATGCATCATATTCTCATAAAATAAGCATGAATATGAGTTAATTAGGATAAGAATTTAAGTTATAAATGCATGTTATCAGTGATTAAGAGACCTAACGAGGGAGTGTCCACACCATGGAGTGTCTAACCACGAATTAACACAAATATTTTATGACGGGTTAGGCGTGCAAGATAGACATCTTTTGGATGCAGCTAGTGGCAACACCTTCATGAGCAAATACGAAGATGACGCGATGAAATTCATCGAAACGGTGGCGGAAAATAGTCACCATAATGCGGCAAAACCATTTGGAAGAGGAGTAATGGCAAAATCTATCGACGCCAAATCAGCGGAGATAGGGATGCTCCTTGAGAGGATCGACAAAATGGCAGAAGACCAGAATTTGCTACTGGACCGACTCAACATCCGCAATGGTTCCGAAGGACTCGCCCTTGTCTCACTTCAAGAAGCGTCACCATGCGCGACTTGCTCAAGATTCGACCATGTCGAATTAGATTGCCCCATGATGGCAATCCAAGGGCAAAACATGTATAGACAAGGTCCATCGGGAGGACCAAGTCAACAGGGATGACCTAATTATCTAGGCACATATCCTAACTAGTATAATACCCCTGTTTTTAACAATTCTTCGCAGAATAACGGATATAGGAGGAACAACGATCAAACCCTATCCTCCACAATACAACTGTCAACAACAACAAATATACCATTATCAAAGACAATCGTCGTTCGCCCCGCCGACTCAACCGCAAGCCTTCACGCAAGCTCCACGCCGGCATCCGACCCGATCCTCGGCGCTATCTCGCAACTAATGGAGAAAGATGATGAGAAATGAACTCACGCGTAGACGAAATTCAAGACTTCGTCAAGACGAACGTCCAACCGACGACGGATAAAAAGGGTAAGCAAGTAACATTTACTAACCAATTACCCTTGCAGGCCACGGAAAACCCAAGGAATCAAGGGGCCTCATCGAACTAGACACACAACATTAACCATGTACACGTCGACAAGAAAGCCGTGAAAACAACATTAGCAATATCAAGCCTTCGGAGTGGAAAGCTCTGTCGGATCCATACAAGGATCATCCTTTTCACCAAGGCTCGAATGAAGAAAACCTACTAGTTACGGCTGAACCTAACCCTGAAAAATACAAGCCCCCTGTGCCTTATCCTCAAGCCCTTAATAGACCCAAATCTAAGAATAGTGAAACCGATGACAACCTACTAGACGCCTTTAAAAAGGTGACCATAACCATTCCTTTGATAGATGCCATCAAACATATCCCTTCATACGCTAAATTTCTAAAAGGTATATGTACTCCCCATAGAAATCCCAAAAGGATCCAACTTAGTGAGACGGTGAGCTCTATCATGATGAATTCCTTACCGATTAAAAAGAGAGATCCAGGAGCACCCATGATCACGAGTGAAATAGGAGGAATGTCCTTCACTAGATCCCTACTAGATACAGGAGCTAGTATCAACATCCTCCCTAAAGCCATATTTGATCGTCATCATGTAGGGGAGCTACAACCTTTCCTAGTAGAGCTTTTGCTTAGCCGATGGATCAGTTAGAAAACCCCAAGGACTAGTAGAAGACTGTTATTTCCTGGTAGACTTCCTAGTGATCGATATGAAAATGACTAAGGAGTTGAGCCAAGCCCCGATCATCTTAGGACGACCCTTCCTAGCTGCTGCAAAAGCCGTAACTGACTGGGGGAAAGGAGAAGTAATTCTCAAGGTGGGAGAGCACACTATGAAGGTCGACATCAATAAACTTATGAAATACCCTTCACGAGCTTCTGAAGACTTGGGCACCATTGACTTCGCCGACGATCAGGACATAGACGCCTGCGTAGAAGAAGTTATGATGATCAACGAGGAAGCAAGATATGAGGAGCTTCCTATGGACGAGACAACTTTGGAGCTCAAAACTCTCCCGTCCACACTTAAATACGCCTTCCTTGATGAGGAGAAAGCAAAGTCGGTAATTATTTCATCCAAGCTGGATATGAAGCAAGAGAAACAATTACTGGAAGTACTAAGGCGGAATGAAGAAGCAATCGGATGGACCCTGACGGACCTAAAAGGGCTGGACCCATCACTATGTACTCATCGCATCTTCCTAGAGGATGAGTCGAGACCCATTAGGGAAGCCCAGAGATGACACAACCCGAGAGTATAGGAGGCCGTGAAAGAAGAAATTCTTAAATGGCTCAACACAGAAATCATCTGCCCCATATCTGATAGCCAATGGGTGAGTTTGGTACACGTTGTTCCGAAGAAAGCCGGAGCAACGGTCGCGACGAACAAGAAGGGCGAAGAAATTCAGACACGCCTTTCGACGAAGTGGAGAGTCTGCATCGACTATCAGAAACTGAACTCTACGACCAAGAAGGACCACTTTCTGCTACCGTTCATCGACCAAATCCTGGACCAACTGGCAGGATCGAATTACTTCTGCTTTCTCGACGGATATTCGGGCTACAATCAGATTGCCATTCATCCCGACGATCAAGAGAAGACGATGTTCACATGTCCTTTTGGCACCTTTCGCCTTCAAACGCATGCCATTCGGACTGTGTAATGCCCCGGGGACCTTTCAACGATATATGACGGCTATCTTCTCCGACTTTCTTGGCGATAGCTTAGAAGTCTTCATGGACGATTTCTCCGTCTTTGAAAACGACTTCGAAAAGTTGTCTTGCTCACATGACGAAGATACTGGAGGTATACGTCAGGAAACGACTGGTGCTTAGCTGGGAGAAATCTCACTTCATGGTACGAGAGGGAGTAGTGCTCAGGCATATCGTCTCGGGCAAAGGTTTAGAAGTGGACAAGGCCAAGATAGAGGTCATCCAAAACCTCCCTCTACCAAGTACCGTTAAAGACTTGAGGAGCTTTCTCAGGCATGTCAGCTTCTATCGGATATTCATCCAGGACTTTGCGAAAGCCTCGAAGCCACTCACCACCCTTCTTTGAAAAAATAAGGACTTCATCATCGATGAAGAAGGGAAGCACACATTCACGATGCTGAAGCAAGCACTGATTGAGGCACCAATTCTACAAAGTCCTAATTGGGACTTACCCTTTGAGATCATGTGCGACACTTCAGACTACGTGGTGGGAGCGGTCTTGGGGCAACGACTTGACAAGAAGCTAATGGTCATCTGCTACGCAAGTATCGAAGCTCAGATAAATTATACAATCACATAAAAAGAGCTTCTGGCAGTGGTCTACGCTCTCAAGAAGTTTTGGCCATACATCATGGGGAGCAAGATCATAATCTACACTGATCATATGGCCTTGAAGTACTTGCTCTCCAAGAAAGAGGCCAAACCACGACTAATAATATGGGTGCTGCTCCTTCAAGAATTCGACTTGGAGATTAAAGACAAGAAGGGCAGCGAAAACTCGGTGGCAGACCACTTATCGCGTCTCCACATCTCGGGAGGAGAGGACATCGGTGATACATTTCCAGACGAGCATCTCCTCGTAATCTCGAGTCACGCCCCCTGGTACGCGCATATCGTCAACTTCATCGTCACTGGATAGATCCTAGAGCACTGGAACCGGCATCAAAAAGATAAGTTCTTCCATGAGTTCAAGTACTACTTTTTGGAAGAACCACTTCTTTTCCACCTAGGATACGACCAGATCATCCAACGATGTGTACTGGAGGAGGAGCAAGGAGATATACTAGCGATGTGTCACTCATCGACATGCGGAGGACACTTCGCGGCACGAAAGACCGCGGACAAGATCTTGCAGAGCGGCTTCTATTGGCCCTCCATCTTCAAAGACGCCCATCATTTCTACACAGAGTGCTTACAATGTCAAGCGGCGATAAACATCTCCAAGCGAGATGAGATGTCGATGCGACCAATCCTTGAAGTGGAAATCTTCGACCTTTGGGGGATAGACTTCATGGGACCTTTCCCACCTTCTGACGGGAAATAGTACATATTGGTGGTGGTGGACTATGTGTCCAAGTGGGTCGAGGCAATCTCCACTAGGACAAACGATCATATGGAGGTTCTGAGATTCATCACGCGATGTATCTTCGCCCGATACAGTTGTCCGAGGGCTATCATCAGCGACGATGACACACACTTCAACAGTTCTCACTTTCGGGCGCTGTTGAAGAAATACGGAGTACACTGCCGCATCACCACGCCATACCACCCCCAGGCGAATGGGCAAGTAGAGGAGAGTAATCGAGAAGTCAAGACGATCCTCAAGAAGATAATTTGTCCAGATGGGAAGGATTGGGCACACAAGCTTCCTGACGCACTATAGGCATACTGGACGGCATACAAGACACCCATCGTGATGTCTCCCTTCCGGCTTATCTTCGGGAAAGCCTGCCATCTTCCGGTTGAGCTAGAGCATTGAGCCTACTAGGTCATCAAAAAGCTCAACCTATCACTGGACGAAGCAGGTAAAGAAAGACTTCTCCAGCTTCAGGAGTTACAAGAGTTGAGGCACTACGCGTACGAGAACGCATCGATCTACAAAGAGAAGACCAAGGCCTTCCACGACCGATACATCCGACAACAATCATTCCAGGTCAATGACAAGGTCTGGCTCTACAATTTGTGCCTCAAGCTCTTTCCTGGAAAGGTGCGCTCCAGATGAGATGGTCCATACGTGGTTCTGGAGTTGTTCGACGGCGGATCGGTACTCATCTCCGACGCTAAAATGGGTCAACAATTCAAGGTAAACGCCCATTGTCTCAAGCCGTACCTGACCTCACAGCCACCTGCACCGGCAAATAAGGTAAATCTGCATCTTTCCGAGCACTCGAGGACGTGACGGTATCACCCTCAACCCATCATTAGTTGTAGATTTTTTTGTTTAGTCTGGCTAAAGACGTTAAACTTAGCGCTCTTGGGAGGTACCCCAAGATTATCTTACCTTTTTAGTTTTATGTGTTTTCAGTTTTTTTATAGATATCGGAGAACTACATTAGGAAAGGGCGCACCTGCACCGGAAATCCCACGAGCGTCACGAAATAATGAGCCTTTCTAAACCTCTCTCACCACATTTTATATTGTTTTCATGTCATGATTCGATGAGTTTTCACATGAGCATATAGTATTCATTGAGGGCAATGAAAAATTCTAGTTGGGGGGGTAAGGATTTAGAAAAAGCTGTACCATTTTCAAAAATTTTAAAATTCTACCTTCTAAAAACTCCTATTTTTCAAAACTTTGATCTAATCTACCCCACCTTAGAAGTCTTTTCATCTAGAGATCTGACCTACTAGAGATGCAGAAGTGAGGGCCTCATAGCCCATATGATTACATTTTGAGTAATAAAGCCATATGATCTAAAGAAACCATAGATTATACTTAGTGGTTGACTTCTTTGGGGTTGGGTACCTAACAGGCACCAAGGAAAAAGAGTAATCAGAGGTTGAAATGCTATGGGATTGAAAAGGAGAGTATTTGAGGGAAAATAAAATTCCATCCCCTACATATCATTAGCCAAAACTGCTTAGTATAAGGAATTTCTCGATTGTAGACTTTCCCTTTTAAAGAGTGTAATGATCCATAATTCTTGTAGCACCTATATTTCCTTATAGGCATGTAGTTTATCTCTTCCAAAGCAGTCAAGTAGTACACCACTTTGTTTTAAAACTTCACTTTTGATGATGACCACTCCCAAGTGACTCACATATCCATCTCACCTTCCATTTTCCTCCTCACATATACTTATACCTTCACTACACTTCAGTTGCTATATACTCTCTTCAGAAATCCTAAAACTCCTCCACATCATCATTATAGTCTTCTGAAATGCTTAAAAAGAAGAAGAAGAAGAAGAAGAAAAGAAAGAGTAGAAAAGTCAAAAGAAAGAGAGAAATAAGAAGTTACAAGAAGGAAAATAAGTGGGAATATCTTCTACCTTTATCTCTACCTCCACTATCATCTCCACCATCTACCCTATCCATCACCATCCACCTCACTTGGGAGTATAATCATCATAAGTGGTACCTTCTTTGTCTTTTATAATCCACTTTGCTTTAACAGCATATTTGCTTTTAGCCAAGTCATACCTTTAGAAATAGTATCTTTTATTTCCTTTAGCCTCTTCACACGATGCATCCAAAGATAGGAATCCTTTTGAACTGCACTCTTTTAAGGAGGAAAACGAGTTGAGGGGAATTCTAAGTACTAAGTAGCCTCCATTTTTTAGGGAAGGAGTGATGTATTTATGGAGAGGGTAAGGAATTACATGCACTCATGAGAGAGTGAGTATATTTTCATCACCATAACATCATACCTTAGATATGCTCACCTTGATTACAATCAAGAATTAGACTTGAGCATTAGCCGATGAGCACTGCACTAAAGAAGTCAACCTAGAGATGGAATCTAGATCATAATGGCCTAAACTATGAGGAAAACGTGATCATACATTCATACACTTCACCTTTTTAGTAGTAGGATCAAATGATGAAAAGACCTTCTAGGGAGATCATATAGTGAATTGCTAAGAGACTAGTAACAATTTAAGTTGGGGGTGTGATAACATGCTAAATTAACATGATAAAACATGATTATTGATGGATATTAACGCATAAATGATTTCATTTCCATGCATGTTATCATATTTATGTGTATTTTTCTATCATTCTATGAAAAAGTCATTATAATCTCAAAAATACTTTAAATTAGGGTTAAATATGATGATTTAAAGATAAATAATTTAATAACCCATCTTTACTTGAGATTATAGATGTTTTTAGAGTTAAAATAATAAGAGAAATCATTTTATAAACATTTATTTATATTTTCTTAAGAGAAAACACTTAAAGAATAATTATATTTATGAAATAAATATTAAAACTCTCATTATTAATCAATTTTACCTTTTAGAATGATAGATAATTAAATTTTGGATCAAATGAAAGAAATTTGGATTAATTTGGAGTTATATATTAAAAGTTATGAATTTTCTAATTTTTAGGGATTTTTCCGAATTTTTCTGAATTAAGTTTGCGATTTTTAATGTTAAAAATGATTTAAAAATAAGCAAAAAGGGGTTTTGTTCGTGTGGGGCCACGTGGATGCGACGTGGCACTCAGGGCCACGTGGCAGCGCCACGCGGACCCACGCGGTGCCTACGCGGCGTGATGTGACATATTTATATTTATCGTAAGTATATGGTTTATAGTACATATAAGCCTTCCGATTATCGGAAATACCTAACCCTCATATTTCGCACTCATTATATACCCGATCATTTTCTTTAATTTTATCCGTGTGGGACTAAGTTCAACACGGTATTTTTAAGATGCAGGTGACGTGGCTAAAAGCGAGGCGTTGGATCACAGTCAAAGCGCGTTGATGAAGTGGACACGCGGACCACCGATCACCATCAGCTCACGTGTCGAAAAGGAAGGAGTTATAAAGGTCGTGATTGAAACCTCCGCGGTACATCTCGACCGTCAGATCGCGATTGAGGGGCGCGATCAAAGGCGTTTATAACACATCTCAAACGGCTCATGTGGACGCTCCATCCAAGATCCGATGGCTGCAACATTTTTTAAAATGGTCCACGATGGACCGTCTCCATCAGAATCGTCGATCGTTTCGATCGAATGGTTACGCCCAAATACCCTATAAAAAGACATGTTCTTCCGACTTGTAAAGCAATCGAGAGAAAATCAATCCAATTGATTTGTTTATACACCAATACTCTTGAATCTCTCGATCCCATCTTCTTCTACACTCATTTCCGCACCTTCGGAGGCTTTGAGATCGAGATTTGGTTGAGTGGAGAGGGAGAAATTGACGCTTGAATCTCCACATCGCGTTTTCTTCAGATTTTTGATTATCGGTGATTAATCAAGCTAATCCAAGCGCAATTTGGGATTAGTGGAAGCGGTTTTTGCTAATCTATCATCCATTTATATTTAATTTTGATTTAGATTAGGAATTGAAGGTTAATTTTATTTAAATTTCGTTAATTTCGCGATTTACACGTTCCAAAAATTTCTCCACACTCCGATCTTCAATTTCTCCACAAAATCAAAGTCAAATTCGATGATTTTTCGATTCTGTGGATACGATTTGAAGTTCTCTTTCATAAATTACCATTTTCCCCAATTTCTATCATCAATTCATCGTCCAATTTGATCAATTTCAAAGAAATCATCATAAATTTCTTTATTTCCCTGTGGATTCATCCCTTATGTATCATTATACCCCTCAATTTGAGTTAATTTTATCAAATTGGTAAGTTTAGAATTATTTTTGACACGAAACCATGTGAAATGGATGACCTCGCGGTTTCGTCTCGTGACCCCCCCCTTAACACCTTTGCGTTAGTCAATCTCATCGTGTTTGATGTTCTCGCGAAATGCAAGGCTCCCCATAATAAAGATAGCCATTGGCAATCACAGTAAGTAAACACATGCATTTGAGATGTAAAACAAAACTCACGTAGAAAGCATTTTAACCATACCATCTCACGAGTAGTGGCCGCCATAGCTTGCAACTCAACTTATGCACTATAATAAGAAACTGCATTTTGGTTTTTAGAACGTCAAGTGACAGATCACCTACAACACATGTGCAATAGCTTGTAGTTAATTTTTGGTCTCCTTTGTCCCGTAGCATATTGAACATCAGAGTAGGCCTCAATATGAAGCTGATTGTGGTGTTGATAGATAAGCCTTTTTCTAGGGAGCTTATTTAATGTATGCAATGAATTATAATGCACCCTCCCTTAGAGTACCATATGAGGTTCCTCCATAAATTAACTGAGAATACAAAAAATAAGCAATATCATGGTGAGTGAACACAAATAGGTCAACTTTCATTATAGATGTTGATAGTACTTGTCATTCATCAACGTTACTTAGTTAATGCCCCTAAACCTCATCCAATGGTGAGGAGGTGAGTTTAAAAATAAGTAGCCTTATCCATTGGAGAAATCCACGATAGAATTCTTCTAAGAGAGAGCTAACTTACCCAATTGGCAAGCAAACTTAATGAACTCAATTTTGGGATATTTTTAATCATTGTTTTAAATCAGTTTCATGCAAAAATATTTATAATTCCCACTTTGTATAATGGTACAGTAAGGGTCAAATCCTCATAGAGCCTAGGTAATGAGATTAGCGCTTTTAGGGTGTAGAGATACTATTATAAGGAAAAAAACAGTAGAAGGGATTTTTGAGAAATATGGAAGGACAAAGAAATGGAATATGGTATGAATAAAATTTTATATATATATATATATATATATTCTATAATAAATAATGAGGAAAATATTGAGAATGGAATGGAGAGATGAGAATAATAGAATGGAAGATGATAGAAGAATAGTAAAAAATGGAGTAATTAGGAAATCGGGTAATGATGAAAGTTGTTTGAAGAAAAGAGAAAAAATATAAAATATAAAAGAAAAAAGGGTTTACACTATCAATGGAGGGGACTACGATTAAATCCTCACACAAACCCGTTTTTGTGCCAATCCTAGGCTGGGTGATGCTAGACTCATTATGATCTCGATCCCCGCTTGATCTTGCCTCCACAACAAACTTGAACACTAAAAAATGCTAAACTTGGCCTAAGCCTCTCCTTTTCCTTCTGGTAGCCTGATTCTAAGAGAGAGCCAAAAAGTAGTAAAAAAGGAATAAGAAGATTCTTTTATATGTTAAGTTAAGATGTTCCTTTAAATTCATGGTGTAGATTTAATCTTTTTGGGTGTCACCAAATGAATGATGGAGATTAAATCCATAAGCCACAACCACAACCACCTCCTAAAGAGGTGAAAGAGTCCCTCCAAAGGATTTGAGCCCCACAACTACATCCTAAGGGAGTGGGTTGACCACTCTCTAAGAGGTGGTAACCTTATCACTTCGTTAAGGAGATGGGCTTACATCTCTCTCCTCTTATAAATACGGATTTTTATTTAAAAAAGAGGAAATATATAAATTGATTAATAATAAATAAAAGAGAAGAAATTTGACCTCTTCAACCCTTAATAAAACCTTTGACCACCTTTGACTTGTCAAGAATCACTTTGACGATCATTAACTCCCAAGAGCAAAGGGAGCAACCAGTGTCCTAAAAGATGGAATGAGTTGATCCCCCCATGAAAGTAGTTGACTAACCTCCTACATATGTGAAAATGTTTGACCAACCTCCTAAAGATACGACAAGTGATAACATGTAATTTCATGCATTAACATCATGCATTTTATGAACTTTTTCATAAAAATATAATCATTAATGCATGTTATCATGATTTAAAATGATTAAAATAATAATTATTATTATGTTTAAGAGGATATTATTGATGAAAACTCCCAATAGGGCGGTGGTTAACCTAAGAGGGGGGTGAATTAGGTTTTAAGTGTTATTTTAAAATTGTTAATCTCTAATTATCGATTTACTATGATTCGTTTGTTAATCACTCCATTCTTGTCCTCTCGATGCACCAAAAATTATTATACTGGTTGGGGGACCTAATGTCCCTTAATCCAGTCCCGAGTACTATAGACTCGGAGCCTCCTCCTCACCAAAAGAAACCTAATCCTCTCACCCCTTAAATGGGTGAAGGACAATTTTCAAATACAAGGTTTTAGATTTGCCCCCTACGACAAACCTAACACTCACCTTTACCTGTCCCTACGACACTACCCACTCGGCCTCGACCTCCTCGGCTCCCGGACGCCCTGACTCCCTTAGGCCGATCTCCACATGACCACTCGTCCCTTCACACCCTGTCGTGCCTCTTCTGCTGGTACCGTCGACCACTGGTAAAATGACACCTCGTCTTCAGGCTTCACTCGGTCTTCTCGCTCTCGAGGTCCAGACTTCTCCTCGTCTCAACAAATGAGACACTCCCGTCCTCTAGATGTGTGTGAATATAATTGTTGCTACCTGAATAAGTGACTTTTCTGACAAATGATGACTTCCTACTAAAGTTGACTTTTTCGACTTCTGTAGACTTTGGGTTGACTTTTGACCTAGAGTTGACTTTCTACTAAAGTTGACTTTTTCTTACTTCTGTTGACTCTGGGTTGACTTTTGACCTAGAGTTGACTTTCTATTAAAGTTGACTTTTTATGACTTTTGTTGACTCTAGGTTGACTTCTGACATAGAGTTGACTTTTCTGCTAAAGTTGACTTTTTCTCACTTCTATTGACTGTGGGTTGATTTCTAACCTAGAGTTGACTTTACCTAATCCTCTATGAATAGAATGAACTTAAAAAGGCTAAATAATTTAACTTGATCTCAGTGAAGAAAATAGAGATAATGTTTCAGATATAACAAGCTTAGAAAATGACGAATATGAAATAATACAAGTGTGAATGATAAACTTTAATTCAAGATTGGGCAACCGATGAGATGAGATACTCTAATAAGATAGAAAACGTACCACTGCTCCTTGTTTGTCAATATTTAAGCAACCAAAACATTTAAGCAAGCAAAGTTACCTCTGTTGATATCACGTTGACAGATACGACAGTTATCAAATGAGGTAATAACAAGAACTTGGGTTAAAATAATATAGAGTTACAGTGAAAAACCGAGATTCAAATTAATGTACCTTTGTTGAATGACTATTGCTGCAAGAATAATTTAGTAATGGTACTTCACTGTTACTGACAATGACGTGAACCTGACTGATATGAATTACTAGAGATTGATTTAAAAAGAAGACTGATTTCGAGTGTAACACGATTCATAAAACTAACTGAAGAATAAATACTGACAGCAGAAATCTGGGTGTGCACATTCTATATTATATCTGAGAAACAAATTGCTGACAGCAAAAATTAGAAATACACAGTATGTATGTCTAATGATAAGCAAACTATACTCAAAATTAATTTACTGGGTAGAGTCGAACATAGATTAATACTCGACAAGTAATCAGATTGTATTAAATGGAAATGACAATGATCACGAAATACGTTTGGGAATTGTGACAGTGATTTGGGAAAGAAAACAACTGACAGATACTTAACAATACCAACAAACAGATAATGTATTCAATCTAAATATCGAGGAAGATTAAGATATAGGACTGCGCGAAAATGTGTTGAAATCGATTTCTTTAAAAAATCGTAATGTTAGAAGAATTTGAAATATAACCAAAAACAAGGTAAATGATTCAGATGATGAAAGGATCGATATCAAACTTTTAAACACAGTATGGAGACCTGAACGATTCGAGAAAAAAATTATTCTGACTGATAGACTGAGATCTAAATCGACACAAGACGAAAATCTGTCAGATTGGAGTTTACCTAACGACAGATTTGAAGGAGACGTAAACCAAAAATAGATAATACCGTTAGAGATGATTTCTATTCATGGTAGTCATGATGGAAGAGGACCATAATCAAATGCCAGATGAAGATTGCTCTTCGCACCGATCTTCCGTCTGCACACAGATCGCAGAGAGGAATATGCCTTTTTTTCGCCCAACAGTCGAGCTTCGTTTTCTTTTTTTTTTTGTATTCTCAATCGCGTAACCTTTTTCAAACCCTAACTTCCTTATATTATATCGGGTTAGAGAGCAAGAAAAGGAATAAAGGATGATAGAGCCCTCAATATAGTTAGTATATAAAGACAAAACTATTTAACTATTGAATTAGTGAAAACAAACTTAAACTAGATGGGATAAACGAAATAATGATTTGCCCTAAATCAACTTAGGTTTCCTGATAGTCTGCATGAATATTTTTAACGTTATAATCAGCTTTGCCTGAAATCAAACACACATATTAGCCTTAATAAATTCCTAATTAGAAATATGAAAGAGTAACGTTTATAATTAATATCATCTAGAATTAAGTTAAATCATCCAATCGATCAATGGCAATTCAAGATTAGTATTTATGTCAAAACTAGCTCTCTAACAATTGATTTTTCATAAATTAATACTCTTTTATGAGCATATAATGACATTGATTTCATCAAGAATAAAAGGGAGAAGGAGATCCTCTCCATGTCTCCTTCTCATCCCCGCACACTCGTGCACTTAAGGGAGAAGAAGAAACTTCGTCTCCTCCTCCTTTGTGCCTTCGCCTTCTCCCCCTCGCTCCTACACGTGCTCACGAGTGCGCATAAGCGAGAAGGAGGAGATTCTTCTTATCCTCCACTTTTCCTCCCCTCTCTTCTCACGCGTGCGTCCATTCTCGAGTAAGGGGGAGAAAATTTTCTCCCCATGTCTTCCTCTCCTCCCTTGCATGCGAGTGCAGGCGTAGCGGGGAGGAAGAGATCCCCCCTCCCATTTTTTCGTCTTCCTCTCTTCTCCTTATCAATCCCCATCTTTCTCCACTTTTCTTCTCTACTCATCCTCCCTCTCGTAGTTCCCTCTCCCACATTCTCTCTCTCGCGCGACGGACTTCTGTCGTTCATAAAATCTTTTCACCACTTTCTCTCATGCGGTGGAATTAATTTCCATCGCACCTCCGCCTCACCCTCTTCCTTCTTCTTCACCTCTCCTTCTTCATCCCTATCTCCCTCTTCTGCACCATCACCTCCCTTTCTTGTGCCTCAATTCTATGTGCGAGGGCGAGAAATCTCTTCTCCCTCTCTTCCCCTAACTTTCCCCACCCTTTTTCTTCATCATTTTGCCATTGCTCCCCTATATGTCCGTCTGCAATGCCCCTCTCTCCTTCACTTCTATACCACTCTCCCTTGCTTCTTCCTCTCTATTATTCTCATTGCGACAAGTACTTCTCATACTCGCACTTTCTGCTATCGAGAGAGAGGAGAGAAGAGAGAGTAGAGTAGAGAAGAGAGAGGAGAGCTAGTGACATGATTTAACCTTTTTTAGTGTGTGACTCAGCATGTGGTTTGACTAGAGAAGTTTGAGAAAAGTGGTCTTGACAGGAGCTGTTTGGCCAATTTTATTTGAGGAGAGAGAAAGCCAAATCAAAAGTCATAAATGCTCCAAATTAAAATGGTGATATCTCATGATCCTTATCGAGTTAGGGGTTAAAAATTTTGAGAGCATGATCTTCATTTCAAGCTCTAAAAATTTATTGGGGCTGATTGAAATTCAAAGATGAAAAATTTAAGGTTCTTAATATTTCATTGTGTGCTTCTAGCATTGACTAGAAAGAATAAAATAAGGGAATGATTAATCATTATTTGTGGATGGAACACTATTTTTAATGAGTTTTCTTCTCTTTTATATTCATTCATTGTGTTGGATGCAAGACACCAAGTCTAGGCAAAATATACAAACTCTCAAAGGTATGTTTTGACTGGAGAGCATCATTTGAGTGTGTTTCATCACCCAATCCTTAGATTAGAACTATTTTCCATCTATCTTTTCAATATTTGCAAGGAGTTCAGAAGCATTTGATCAATTCATCTCATTTTCACATACATCTTTTTCCTTTCATTGATCATCTCTTCTTTCTAAATAAAAAACATATCAAAAGTATTTCTTGATTTCAATTTTTAACCTTCCTTACTATGGATTCAACCTCGACTCGCCACTTTTCTAATTTAAATTTCAAATTTGAAGAGTTGAATATAATTTTTGATATATGAACTTGCGCATTCAATGATTGTATTTTTAAGCATATCAAAAAGGTTTGATTGACCTCTTAAAAAAGTGGAAAGGCTTGACCATCCTCTTAAAAAGGTGAAAAGGTTTTACTGGCCTCCTAAATAGGTAGAATGACTTATCTAACCTCCTAAAAAGGTGAAATGGCTTGAATAACCTCCTAAAAAGGTAGAAAGGCTTGATCATCTTCCTAAAAAATGTGGAAAGGTTTAACTAACCTTCTAACAAGGTGGAGTATTGGTTTTCTTCTTCCCCTTTTATATAGCTTGCATCCATGCTCTATTAAACTTCATCTAAGTCCTTGTATCCACATAACTCATAAAAATGTGATAATTAAAATCATTTGACTTCTAAGAAGTCAAATGTGGTTAATCTCATGATATAATCAAAATATAAGAAACTGACGCATGATAGAACTCAGTCATATTTTTATCATATTAAGTCATATAAAAAAATAGATATTCTCATTGTTACAGTCTTTATCAACTCTTAAACATGATAAATGACACATGAATATGACTTATATTTTAGAGTTATTAATAATCATGCATGATTAAAAGTTGATATTTTAGAGTAGATTATTCGCATTTTAAATTTAAAATTATAGTTAAATTTTAAATACAAAATAATGAGAGAAAACATTTTGATATACACTTATTTATTTTTCTAAGTTTTATCTTTCAAAGAAAATGAGTGTATTTTTTAGTTAAAAATATATTCTCTTGTTATTTACTAAATTTCAATATTTAGAATGGTAGATTATTTAATGCCTAATCAAACAAAAAATTGATTAAAAAGGAGTTGCATTTTGAAAGTTACGAATTTTCTAATTTTTAGGAATTTTTTTGAATTTTTTTGAATTTTTTTTGACTTTATTTTGAATTTATTTTAATTAAAAACATAAAAAAAATAGTTTTTAAATTCACACTGATGTGGATGATGACATGGCATGCACGCTTGCGTGTCACCATTTGGTGGTGTATGTGTTCATCATTAGTGGTTAAGCACCCTTTAAGGGCATAAGCTAACCATATATTTTGCGTTTGTATCCCTTTGCAAAAATTTCTTCGATTTTTTCCATGTGTGACTATGTTTCTTTATGTCTTATCGCAGGCAACATGGCACAGTGAGAGACGTCAAATTTTACAATTGAATAAGAAGCATAGATTTTCACTTACTCAAGAGGGGTACGCGGAGCATTTTGATTTAGCAGTGATTTGTTTTATAAAAGACGACGAATCTCAGTCGTCCATCAAAAGATTTATAATAGTCCAAATTTAATGCGCTTGATGGAATCCTTCAAGTGATGCATGCCAGCATTGTGGGCCTCTATTGAAGATTGAAGAGAAAGAGTTTCGTGGCGTTTCATGTACACGTGATTACATGACAAAATCTGGACGCTCAAATGAAGATTTGACGGTCAAGATTGTATGACACCAATTCATTTCCACTCTTTTAATTGCTACCATTGATCGAAGATGAGGAGATGATCGAACTACCACACCTAAATTCAGCTCTATGTACCCCTCTTCTCTGAACGATGTACTAATTCAAGGATTTTTTTATCAATTGAACCTTTAGGACAACACAATTCTTGAATCTCTCAGTTTCTTTCACTTCTAGACTCATTTATTTGTCCAATGATTACTTGAAATCAAGATTTTATCAAAGGAGAAGGAATAATTTGTTGCTTAAACTCTGATTTTTGTTTTTTCAATTAGTAGAATGAAAAGCCCTGATCAGATGATTAATTGGATCATTTTGAGTATGATTTTAGATTAGATTACATCTTTTCTTTCTAATCTTTCATCCTATGCCATAATATTTTAGTTTCGATCAATAGATTAGCTTAATTTTATGCAATATTATCATTTTCTCTCTCTTCATGAAAAATTTCTATCTCCTTATTTCACTTCTTGATTTCTCTGTGAGTACTAATCCAAATTGAGTGATTTTTTATTCTGTGGATTTGTCTTTGAGTCTTATTTCTAAAAATATTAATTTCCCTAATTTTTTATCCCAATTAATTATCCAATTTTATTGAATTTCAAATATATCTAAAAGATTTCTCTAATTCTTTGTGGATTCGACCCTTACTCACCATTATCTTAATCAATTCGTGATTAATTCTCTAAACTAGTGATTTTAAAAAAAAAATTTGACACGAGAAAGTATGTTTTTAAAAATGGCATAAAATCATTGTCAATCAGCCACATTCTTAGGAGGAGTCAACCATTCCACCTTTTTAGGAGACTAGTTACTCCCTTTCTTTTTGGAAGTCATTGATGGTCGAAGTGATTCTTAACCAATAAAAGGTGGTCAAATGTATTCTTGAAGGGTCAAAGATGTCAAATTTATTCTCATTTTATTTATTATTAATTATTTGATATCTTTCCTTTTAAAAAAAGAAGAATCCATGTTTATAAGGAGAGAGAGGTGTAAGCCCACCTCCTTGGGAAAGTGGTATGTTTATCACCTATTAGAGAATGGTCAACCCACTTCCTTAAGAGGTGGTTTTGGGGCCCACCTCTTTAGAAGGGACTCTCCCACCTCCTTAGAAGGTGGTCATGGTCAAAACCTATGGATCTAATCTTCACCATTCATTTGGTGTCACTTAAAAAGACTAAATTTCTAACATTAATCCTAGGGAACCTCTAAACCTAACATATAAAAAAATCTTCTTCTTCCCGTTTTATTATTTTTTGCTATCTTTTAGCATCAATATACCTAAAATAAAAGGAGATTCTTAGGCCCAAGCTTGGCATTGTTTGATGTTTAAGTTTGTTGTAGAGGAAAAATCAAGCGAAGAATCAAGATCATAACAAGTTTAACATCATTCGGCTTAGGATTGGCATAAAAAATGGGGTTTTTGCAAGGATTTTGATCTAATTTTCTTGTTTAATCCCTTTCATGGATACTGTAAATATTTTTTATCTTCTTATAGTTTATATTTTTTTTCTTTTCTTAAAATAATCTCTCATATTTACCTGATTTTTTAATTACTCAATTTCCTGACTTTTCACCATTCTTCCATCATCTTTCTCATTCTTTCCATTCTATCATTCCATTCTGAATAATTTTCTCATTATTTATTAGAGAATATATATATACATATTTTATAATATTTTTCATACCATATTTCACTTTCTTCGTCCTTCCGTATTTCTCAAAAATATCTTCTATCTCTACTCCCTAAAACCACTAATCTCATTATTTAGGCTCCATGAGGATTTGGCCCTTACTATTCCATTATAAAAGGTAAGGAATTATAAATATTTTTCATGAAATAGATCCAAAATAACAAGTAAAAATACCCCAAAATCAAGCTCATCAATGGCCTAATAGAGAGTGCAATGGTGAGAGAAATCCCAAGTGAAGAAGAAGGTAATAATGCAGTAGGGTCACCCTAGTGGTGGAGAAGTGGACACCTATAAAGGAGCAATAAATGGTGAGAAATAGAGGACGTCTTCAAGGAATGTGATTTCAACATTTGTGACATATCACTATGTGTTAGGAGAATAAACATGATAAATCTTTTTTGTGTGAGAATAACCAATAAATACACCTTTTAACCTTTGAACAACAATTTTTGATAGAGATGGAGTATGTATTAGGATTTGAGGTCAATAAGCCCTTCCAAAATTTTGAGAAAAATATAAAATCTATTAGAATAGATTGAAAAAATATTCAAAACACAGAGACACCAAGAATAGATAATTCTATCATCTAGTGCATATGAAAAAAATATATTTACAGGGTTCACTTAAAGGAGTTGTTGAAGTTATTTAAGTGTCTAGCCTTTAGTGGTATCCAGATGATTTTCAGATGGTTAAATATTCTCTTCAAACCTCTTTACCAAGAGAAAAAGAAAAGAGAATTATTAAAAGAGGTGCATGGGCACCTTGGGTTGTGATTTTCTCTCTATTTAGATATTTGGCATGTAGATTTTTGATAAAACCCTCAAAATTATGTCTATATCTATCAAAATCTATATACTTTATGTGTGTGTCCCTCTAGGTCCATATATCTCTCTAGTTTTATAACTCTATAAATTTAATAACACCATATTGGTTAAATTTTATTAATTATCTACATATATAGATTAATTAATTAAGGATCAATTTAACCCAATTGACTTGTCGAGTTGCCACTCCTATTGGGGCCAAGCTATACTAGTAAAGTTGCCATGTACTCTAAGAGATATAGAGTATACTAGAACCTTAGTATAAAACCTTATCATCATCGGTTATCAAGAATGTAAAATCCTTTGTCTACACGAGACTCATGAATGATTTAGGGTATAGTGACAGAACGAATTGATGCGGTCATTGATTACATACCAATTCCTTTCAAAATTAATACCAAACTCATCAATTTTATCAAATAATCACGAATTAAGAAGTATAGTGGTGAATAAGGGTTGAATCCACGGAGAATTAAGGTAATGTTAGATGATCTTTTGAAATTCGGTCAAATCGGACAATGAAATGTGGATAGAAATTATGAATTTTGATATTTTTGTAAAGAAGACTCGAAGACGAATCCACATAATAAAAAATCACTGAATTTGGATCAAGATTCATAGAGAAATCATCGAATCGACAAGAGAGAAATTTCCAAAATATAAAATTACGAAAAACCAAAATTGAAATTGACTCAAATTACGCTTTGAAATTGAAATCTAAAGCTATATGAAGGAAAATTAGGATGAAACACGATCCCTAACCCAAGATTGCACTCGAATTAATCCAATTATTCGCCGGATTCAAGGCTTTTCATTCCCGAATTTAAAAACATGATCGTTGATGTTCAAGTGCCGATTTCTTCCTATTCTCTCAATGAAATCTTACTCTTAAGCACTTCGTGGACGCAAAAATGAGTCTAGAAGCAATTGTAAGCAAGCGATTCAAGGGATTTGGTGTCTAAACAGTTCAATTACTCGAATTGAACTGGAATGATTTATAATGTCGAAGAACACCTCTATTTATTGGGTGAATTGGGCGTAAATGTCGATTGAGATTTAAATCTTTGATCAACGGCTCTGATAAAATGCACGATCGTGAATTGTTACGATTAAGTCGTGGCAGTTGGATCTCAGATGGACCGTCGAGATAAAGCCACGTCACGCGCGTTATAAGTAACGCATCAAACCATCGCCGTTTGATCTTGATCCGATGCTTTAAATGCGTTTCGTCGGTTTTAATCTCAGCCGTTATAACTCCTCAGTTCAACGGCTAAGATTAAATCATTTTAAAATGATTCGCCAGTGAATGAGATTGTGACACATACCCCCGTCTTTAAGTGACGATCAAGAGTCATGATTAAACACGTGATCGGACGTTCACGATTTTGCCACGTCACTTGTGCACTTATAAAATCAATTTTAAATTAAATAAATCAATTTTAAATGCATAAAAATTCAAAAAAAATCTGAAAAAATCCCTAAAAATTAAAAAATTTATAACTTTCAAAATATAGCTCCAAATTAATCCAAATTTGTTTCATTGGATTAGAAATTAAATTATATTTCATTCTAAACTGTCAAATTTAATAAATAATAAGAGAATAAATTTCTATTTCAAAAACACACTCATTTCTTTTAGATTTTAAAACTTAGACAAATATATGAGTGTATATAAAATTATTTCTCTTATTATTTAATCTTAAAACTAATTATAATCTTAAGTAAAGATAGGTTATGAAAATATTATCCTTAATTAATCATAATTAACCCTAAATTAATGTATTTTGAGATTATAATGATTTTTTCATAGAATGATAGATGAACACTAAAAAATATGATAACATGTGTTAGAATGGAATGTTTTATGCCTTAATTTGTATTAATAATCATGTATTTTCATGTTTAATTAGCATGGTATCATATAGTCAACTGTCAAACCCTACTTGGTCACTCAAGTTAGTATTAATGTGTGGACGACATCATTGGGAACTGCTCTAGAATTTTCTATATCCCTGGCCAAGGATTTCATTGTTTTTCATTCCTTAAGTCAATCTCCTCAAATACCAAGGACAAACAATCATATATTGACAACACAATCATCTTCAAGGACTTCATGCTATATCTAATATATGAGGTTTTAGAGATCTCGTGGTTAGGGATTCGTAAGTCATAATTAAAACATGATCATCCATTCATAAGATGTCTTTGGTGTCTCAAGCCAAAGGACCATATACACAACCACGATATGAATAAACCTGATTGACAATTAAGTATAATACCATTTAGGGATTCATATGGATCAATTCAGTGAACTCTTTCTTTAAAGAACACCCATTATGTATCATTAGTGTCATGACACCGATGGCTACATGATTAACCATACTCATCATATGAGTTAGATCATATAATGTTATTATTTTTAAATAATTGGATGTCCTTATCAAATATCTCACGAATAAGAATGTTTAGAACATATGTTTAAAGATTAGCGATAATTTTATTATGATCTCATCATAATTCACTTAGCCATGACATATGCACGTGGACTTCATTATAAACATCACACAACAATGACAATGAATAAATTTTATTTCAATAAACATAAATGAGATATATTAAAGTATGATTGGCTTGTAGGTCACATAATATCCACTAGTATGGTCACAAAAATATAATATGCCCAAAAATACGATGTGGTAAGGAAAAGAAAGAGGCATAAAATAAAATGTAATGAAGACGAATCACACCACCCAAAGGAAAAGAGGGAAGGTGTTTATGAAGATACATGGTTATCATGATGGCATTGAACCACATATAGTGAGGGACGTGCATCTCACATAGTAATATCAAGTAGAATACCATGTTTTCTTTTCATAATGCCATTTTGTATAGAAATTTAAGGGCACGTGGTTTAATGGATGCTATTGTGGTCAACATAAAATATTATAAGGGCCACTTCAAAAATTTCTAAGGTATTTTTAGTCTATAGGATTTTGAGGATGGTAGAATGCTGGGTAACAATTTCTTGGATGAAATAGTAGACAATATTTAGGATTTGCGTGTGATCTTTGATGATATATAACCAATTGATATGAGTATAATTATCCATTAATTATTATATAATGAAAATTTCTTGAGGGATAGGGATGTGAGAGGGACCCTAAATCTCATAGTGAACAATTTGAAATGTAGGGGATGATGGAATAGAAATGCAAGCTTGACTAGTGGAGCAATGATGTTTGCTCATTTGGCACAAATTGCACACAAACCTAGACAAAAAAAAATCATTGTAAGGATTTTCAATTTTTTTTTAAAAATGAATCGTACACAAGTTCATTTGGATTATCATCACGGGATTGTGTTGTAGGGTCACTAGGAGCTTTAGGCCCTTTCGAGTAGAGGATATCATTGCTTGAGCTCATTCAAGCTTCCCTAACTCTTTTTATCATTTCTTTGAAACATGGCTAGTCTTGCCTCAATAAATGTCAATGTGAAAAATTCTTCTCTCCCTTAGCAAGAATATGGCTACCGCTTTGATTGAGAGCCACAATTTGCTTCTCAAACTCATGAGTCCAAGGAAACCAAAGTAGATGGTTTTGGCAAGACAAATGGAGCACTAGAATCTACAATACTCAAGGGAGCCCCCTGATAACATGTAATTTATATATGAATTATATGATTATTAATGCAAATTAAGGCATAAAACATTCCATTCTTATGCATGTTATCAGACTTTGAGTGCATATCTATCATTTTATGCAATTTTAAGTTATAATCTTAAAATACATTATTTTAGGAATAATTATGCATAATAAAATAGTATATTTTAGAGTAGATTATTAACATCTATATTTGAGATTATAATTTGGTTCAATGTTAAATAATAAGAGAAAATATTTTTCTATGTACACTCATTTACTTTTCTAGTTTTATTTTCTAAGAGAAATAAGTGTATTTTTTAAATAAAAATTTATTCTCTTGTTAGTTATTATATTTGGCTTACTAGAATGATAGATTATTTAATTTATGATCCAAAAAAAACAAATTTGGATTAATTTGGAGTTATATTTTGAAAGTTCTAAATTTTCTAATTTTTAGGGATTTTTTCGAAATTTTTAGGATTTATTTAGAACTATTCTGAATTTATTTTTATTTAAAAATACTTAACAAATGTTTAAAAATCACACGCTGACATGGCAGTGGACACAACAGAGCGTATCATGTGTCGCCTCTTGACAACGTATGCATGCACCATGTGGCGCACGAGTGTATTTTTAAATGCACATTTTAAAATGGGTTAAGCATCCTTTTAAGGATATAAGCTAACCCATACTTGCGCTATGTTATTTATACATGCTTTTCACCCCGATTTTTGTCATGTGAGACTATGTTTATGTTTTCTTTTATGCAAGTGACATGACACACTTTGAAGTGTCTGATCGACGTGAAAGGAAACAATTTGATCTTAGTTATCAATTTTCACTTATTCAAAGGGGTACACATTCTAATTGGACGATGATTTGTGTTTTAAAAAATATTTTAATCTGAGCCGTTCATCTGAGTTATAACTGCTGAGATTAAACCCTCCTGATGGACTTCCATGGTCATGTGGCATCATTTCACGCATTCAATGAAGATCAAATGGTTATCGTTACATGGTGATTGATCTTCACGCGATGACGCGGCTTAATTTGAATGCTCCATCAAAGATCTAATGGCTAGGACTTAAAGATGACAATTCATCTCCGAAGGATTAATCACGATCGTTGATCAAAGATGAAGAGATGATCTAGCGGCCACGCCCCAAAATTTTGCTTGTTTATACCCTCTCTCTGCGATGAAAAATATATTCTTGGGTGTCTCCAGAAATTGAACTATGTAGATAACATTTTCAAAATTTTAGAATGAAAAACCCTTGATCCGGCAAATTAATTGAATCACTTCGAGCACAACTTTGGGTTAGATTATGTGTTTTCCTCCTAATATTTTATCATGTATCATTAGATTTTAATTTTGAAGTGTAGATTAGTCGAATTTTATAATTTCTCTCTGTTTTCTCTCTTCGCAATCAAATTTTCTATCTAAATTTTGCTCATTGATTTCTTTGCAAATACTGATCCAAATTGCATGATTTTTTATTATGTGGATTTAAATTAGATTACTCTTTCCAAATCTACGAAAATCCCTCATTTCTCACCTCAATTCCTTGTCCGATTTGATCAAATTTGAAGAATACCTAAAAAATTTCCTAGTTCTCCGTGGATTCAACGCTTATTCACCATTATACTATTTAATTTTTGATTCAATGTTGAATTTGCTGAGTTTGGAAATTACTTTGACACACATTCATGTGTATTCAATGACCTCACTAATTCGTTTCGTCCTAGTGAAATGCACAGTTGCCAAGAAAAGAGACATAACATAGTATACTTTTTTGCCAAAAAGTACTTGGGCATATAGATCAACAAGTCCTATAATATATTATGCATTTTCACAAAATGATCTAGAAGGTTTGCTTTCCCTTGTTCTACCAAAGAGAGACTCAAATACCTTCATGGTAAGATTGATATTGCTCTAATCAGCATATATTGCCTCCAATATGGTCCAAAACTCTCGTGTTGGCTTGATTAAGGCTAATAATTGAGAAAAGTATATGTAAGGTTGTTACATATTGATAATGTGTCATTGATGTATTCATTTTTCATCATCATAAATGAATTTTAATGCATAATTCTTTCTAATACAATGCACATTATCATGTTTTTTTTTGCATGCATCATGTTATTCTATTCATGTACTCAATTTGTATCTAAGTAATGGTCATTATTTATAGACATGATTATGTCCAATCATACATTGTTCCTTTGATTTATGTATCTTGAGACTAAACCCATTTGACTTCTTTGAAGTCAAGTGGTTCAATTCTCACATTTTTATCAGTATTTTGGATGGAAGGACATAGGAAAATAGATGAAAAATACATAAATGAAAACTGCAATGAAAGAGAGGAGAAAAATGCCCTCTTCATTATTTTGAGGGCAAGGTCAACTCTAATTTAATAAAGACAAAGGATGTAATTAAGGGTCAAGGTGGTCAAAGGTGAAAAGAAAGGTCAAAGATGGTCAAATTCATCTTTTAAATGATTATAGAGATCATTCTATGTTGGAAGCTAAGACAATAAGAGTTTCATCAGGTGATGATGCAAATTATGGGCGATAAGAAAATCTTGGAAGCCATATGCTAGAGCATGAGGTGGATACTATTGTGACAACACAATTTGAACTTGTAGTAGAGCCATGCAAGCTGATGGTGGTAGTGAATCATCTAATGAAGATGCCATATCTGGTATGGGTATAGAACCATTAGGCAGTAGTTGTCATATCTAAGTCACAAGGAGGCAAAAGAGCAGCTCAATTAGTGACATGGAGGCTTGGGTGAGGTAGCTTGTGCGGTAGATTCCAAGCAGTGGTCAAAGAGGATAGGGTAGAGCCATTAACTCTGATTCAATGTGGAGAGGACAAACATTAAATCATATATTAAGCGAGATAAGAGTAGTTGTGTTTATATAGAGAGAGTACAAGGAGAGAGAATATATGGGCCCATTAGTTGGCTATACTCTAACATAACTCAATACTTGGTGCTTTCCACATTCATTTTCGCTTGTATTTGTTTTGATAAACATGTTAAGAGTTTATGAATTGGTAGAGAAATTTGTGTTTGAATCTTGAAATTTCTTCGATACGATTGTGCAAATAAGCCTCAATCTAGCGATAAGTGGACTGACCCATTGAAAAATTAATGTTAGCACCTAGGTATTCCATCATGAAGTTGCTTGCACAAGTTTAACTTTTTTGGTTTATATAGGTAACTAGGAGCTTAATTACAAAATTCTCTCTCCTCAAGATCTTATTTCACTCTCTCTAATTTTGATTTTCTAATTTTCCATTGTTCCTTTCTTAATTCTCTCATTCTTGGACTCATTGGGGAGGTCAATCATGCAGTTTCCAAGTCTAACTTCATATTTATGATCTGAATTCATTTAAATCACCCAATTTTTCTTAAATTTTTTGTGTTCTTAATTTTCTATGTGCAACCCCACTACGCGTGAATTAATATTTAATTTTGTAAATAAAATTGATTTTGATTGATTAGTAGCTGTGTTTTCAATGAACACAATTTTATGCTTATTAAGAAGCAAGGGAAGCATGTAGCGATAATTGCATAGATAAAGGTATTAGGTAGGCAAACAAAGGGAATGCACATAGCATGAAAGGGTGGTGGCTCTGGCCCCAGAACCCTAGGAGAGAGTTGTTGACTTTGATACCATTGTGAAAGGGTGAAACCCTAGGCGATATAAAACTAGAGAGTAAATGCCTCTTCACATACAGGAGATGAAACATCTCGAAGGAGGCCCAAATCGAGTGACTCTAGTGAGCCATATTCTAACACTCTTATCCTATTTTTCCTCATAAATCGGCAACACCATAACCTTTTACAAATCATCAAGCAATTCTCAGTCACATAAGCGCTTTTGAAGAAAGGCACTTGGTAACTCCATCCTGTGTTGGTGGAGGAAGAACTGTAGAGTTTGTGGAAGTGGATGGATCGATGACTGATAAATGTTCATTATTATTTTAAGACATTAAAAATTTTCATTTCTTATTGTTTTTAGATTAAATTTTATGACTAATAACAAATAAATAAATAGTGTTGTATGAAAATAACTTTCAGGGCCATTTAAAGTGAACTGTAATAATTAACTCATTTGAGATGAATTAAAATTAAATTATTGGAATCACGCATAGCAGAATGTGTCGTCTACATTTAAATTAAGATTATAAATGTGATTTCAGTGATTATTTCGAATATATTAAATTGTTAATATACATGTTTAGCTCAAAATTTTATTTATTTGTATTTTAAGTCATAAAATATTTAATTTCCATTGTATATGAGAGCATCCTCATAAAATATAGGGCCCACTTATCTATCAACAGCATGTACAGACCATCGCGACGAACTTGACGCTATTGCGCTGATAGGGAGACTGAAAAGTATCGAAAGAAGACGTAGAAATTCTCGGTCCCTCTCGTCAGAGAGCCTCGTCCTCAAGGTCGATGCTCTCCAGCCAAGGAACGATCTGCTGTGTCAACGGCCGCTGTTTCGGGGACTCGCTGAGGCAGAAGCAAGCGATGTCGAGCATCCGCGACAGCTGCCGCTCCCTACTCTTATTATATATCAGAGGATCGAACACCTCCGTTACCTTCTTCTCCTTCCTCATCTGGAGCGTCCAGGAGACCAAGTCCCTGCACACCTTAGGCCTGCACATATCCACGGGTCTCCGCCCGGTGAGCAGCTCCAGCAGCACAACTCCAAAGCTGTACACATCTCCCTTATACGTAGCGACTGATGACTGCCCATACTCCGGCGGGATGTACCCAAGGGTTCCTACGAGGTCCGTCGTCACATGGGTATCGTACGGCAGTATCAACCTCGCCAGCCCAAAGTCCGCCAGGTGAGCTTCAAACTCCGAGTCAAGGAGGATGTTACTGGACTTGATGTCACGGTGGAGGATGTGCGGTTCGCATGATTGGTGCAAGTACGCGAGCCCGCGGGCCGCGCCGCGGGCTATCCTGAGCCTGGCGGCCCAGTCCAGGGCCGCGCCGCCTTCCGGATTCTCGTGAAGCCAGTAGTCCAGGCTCCCGTTCTCCATGAAAGAGTAGATGAGAAGCCTGTCCTTCCCGATCTTGCAGTACCCTTGGAGGAGAACCAGGTTCCTGTGCTGCGCTGTGGAGAGAGTTTCCACCTCCGCCTGGAACTCCCTGTCCATCTGCCCGTAGTCCCCGGAAAGCCGCTTGATGGCTACTTTGGTCCCGTCAGGGAGAGTCGCCTTGAAGACGAGTCCGAACCCCCCGCAGCCCAATGATGTTGGCCTGGTCAAAGTTGTTCGTCGACTTGACAATATCTTCGACGGTGAGCCCTTTCTTGTTCTGGAACAACAGGACGATCTTGGAGTCGTCGGAGTTGGCAGCGCCGCCGTCTCGCGAGCCCGCGTCCTCATCTTCCGGGTCGCCCACTCTCCTCGAGCGCGCTCTGCTGAAGATCAAGAAGATGAGAGCCGCGATTAACATCGTTCCGACGGCGACTCCGACCGCCATTCCCGCGATGGTGCTCTTGCTCCACTTGCTCCGTCCTTCATTAACAGTGTCTTCAGAAGAGCATGGCTCCATTGGGGGCCCACACAGACCCGGATTCCCTACATAGCTGGATTTTCGGAAGGTCGAGAACTGGGTTGCATATGGGATCCTCCCTGTTAAATTGTTGTAGGAAACGTCGAAAGTGGAGAGGAAACTTAGACTCGACAGCGAAAAAGGTATACCCCCGGTGAGATGATTGTGGGACAAAATTAGCATCTCGAGCTTCGTCATCAAAGAAAGCTCCTCCGGGATTGTCCCCGAGAGGTTGTTCGATTTCAAATCCACCACGTGCACGTAACGAAGATTCCCGAATTCCTTTGGAATGGGGCCGGAGAGGAAATTATCGCTGAGAAGAAGAGAAGGCCTGAAGCCGTTGACTTGATTATACTGTAGCACCGGAGTGCTCTGACTGGTCCTGCTGAAGAAGGGGAAGTCCGGTGAGGAATCCTCAGGACTTAGATTGTCACTGGAGCTGAGCCTCCGCATGCTCCCCAAGCTTGTAGGAATCGGGCCCGTGAGAGTATTGTTGGAGAGGTCGAGGTAGAAGAGGAAGCTCAAGTTTCCAAAAAACGGAGGGATGTTTCCTTCCAGCTTGTTCCACGATAGATCGAGGAGCTGCAACTTGGGGCAGTTGCTCAACCACTGCGGAACATCACCGGAAAGCCTGCAGAAAGCTACAACGAGAACGGTCAGATTCCTGAACCCTTGGATCCCCGCGGAAGGCATCTTCTCTTCTGGAAAATTCCTGGTGAGCACCAGATTCTTTAAGCTTGGGCTTTGCTGGAGGATATCGAACGCGGAGGCGAGGTTGGTGAGGGAATTGTTGGAGAGGGAGAGGTCAACGAGGGAGTTGAAGCTCCGGAAGCTCTGTGGAATCTCTCCGGAGAGCAAGTTCCTGGCGAGGTTCAAGCTCTTCAAGTTCTGGCATAGGGAGAGCGCCGCAGGAATCCCCCCGCTGAGCTGATTTGACCCGAGATCTAAGAATCTCAGACGAGGCATCGCCGAGCAGTTAAGAGTGATCTCACCACTGAAAGAATTCTCCCTGAGATTGAGAATTTCGACGGAAGAAAGTTGAGAGAGAGAGGGCGGCAGATTTTCAGTCAATCGGTTCTTCCCCGCGGAGAAATATCTCAGTTTCTTCAGCTCTCCGAACATGTCGGGAAGTCTTCCGGTGAAATTATTAGAAGAAATATCGAGTTCTTCGAGGTTTGAGAGATTTCCGAAACGACCCAGATCGCCGAAGAGATGATTATTTTGGATGTACAACCGCAAAAGAGAAGTCGTCTGGAAAAGATCGTCGGGCAGCGTCCCTAATATATTGGTCGAGTCGATGTATAGCTCAACAAGGGACCTGCATTCTGTTAATCCTGCCGGAAAGGAACGGTCGAACGGATTAAGAGTGAACCGGAGGACTCGGACCTTCTCGGAGTTTCGGCAGATTCCACTGACGTTGATTACACCGGAGAACTTGTTTTTTCCGACATCGAAGTAGGTGAGATTCACCGAATCCCGGAGAACTGGATGATTGCCGTTGAATTTGTTGGACGAGATATTCAATATTTTGATTGACGGTAGAAAGGAATCTTCCGGGATGGCACCCGAGAACTCGTTGTTGCTCAGATCAAGCTTTTCTAATCGACCCAGTTGGAAAATGCCCGCGGGCACTGTTCCTTCGAGTGTGTTATTTGAAAGGTTGAGATATCGCAGGCTGTTCAGATTGGATAACGAATTGGAGACGTTTCCTCGTATTTCTCTGCCGCTGAGATCCAGCTCCACAACTCTCTTTTCAGAATTGGAAATCGAGGATTCCTCGCACATGATGCCCTTCCAGACGCAGCAGTCGATGATACTTTGATTGAAGTTCCAGCCATCGATTGGTCCAGAATTAAGCTGACTGGAGAAAATTTGAAGAGCAGCAAGATCGGAGGGCTCGCAGGCGAAGACCGCAGAAAGAAATAGGGAAAGGAGAAGCAGAGAAGAGGAAAAATGCGATTTTTCCTTCTCCATCCGTATTCCTAGGAGAATCGTCGCCTGGATGTCGATGGAGAGGCCACCGGCGATCAAATACGCGAGATACCCGGATTACTAGGGTTCCAAAGTCCCCAAATTGGAGGGAGAAAAAGTTTTCCGCCGGGAGAATCGAAATTCCTCGGCGCGGCCGTCGATCGAACGATAACGGGTGCGACACGAAGAGGAATCATACGAGAAGAGCTATCCGGCGACAGACTGGAAGATTGCCGCCAGGACGCCCGGAAGAAAAAGATCGCGGAAGGAGGAGAGGAAGCGCGAAACTTGTGGACTAGTTCGCCGTCTTTGGAGTTTGATGTTTGACTATTTTGTTTTGTCAATGTATCTATCCAGGAACTCCGATGGGGGATTTGGGGCGGGCGAAGGAGGTATTTTAACCGGCGATCGCCGGTGGCGTGGAAACGATGGCATTCTAGTCAAAGGTCGAAGGGTGACGTGCCGGCGAAGAGAGTGACGTGTCCATTTGATGCCGACGCCCCGTAGCAGACCCACCCGGCTAAGCCCCAAAATTTTATTAGGAAATCGAAAGCCGTTGACTTGGGCAAACAAGGACGAATCCGAATTTCATTAATTTTCTCCGTTTTATATCATTTTGTCGAGGAACAATACGTCAATAATTTGAATGAGTTTGATAGATTTGGTGGGCGATCGGATGACCAGAAAAAAAGTAGTATCACGCTGCCAGCCACGTTGCCACGCCGCCTCGCTGAGTTGGCGAGGAAAGCGCGTCTGATTAGCTGACGTGATCATCTTGATTATTATAATTCCGTATTAGTTCCGTGTCAATATCGTCATTTCAACGCCGGACACGGGAAGAAGCCCCAGAGCAAGAGACCCGTGAGAAGCCTGACGACGATGGAGAACCAGCCACGTACCCCAATTATAAGGACAGTTCGTCTCCTTGTGTTCACACAGGTCTTTTCCGCGTCGCGTTGAAGACGGAGAAAAAGTACCGGAGACCGAAAACTTCTTCTACACAAGGGAATCCTCTGCTTTTTTCCATCGCAAAGAACAGCGCGGCCGCAAAAGCTCGTCAATGCAATGAAGGTGATAGCCGTCCTCTGGTGAATCTCTTGGGAAAGAGGACAGTAAGATACAGGATAATCTTCTCGCTGGTGATCTTCCCCGGTGGAGGAGACAGTGGGCAGGGGCTCGTGCCCCACTAAAGGAGCGGTTGGAGGTGAAAAGAAGACTTTGGAGGCGGCGCGCTTTTTCTGAAAATTATTTGAAGGAAATTTTCCGGCGCGGTTTTTAGTGGCGCGATGGCGGGCGGGTAATTGCCGCCCTTCGGGTCTTCGTTGCTTGGGGCAGTGGGCTTCCCTCTCGGGCATCGGATTTTCGTGTTCTGTCTCTGGTCTACGTCAAAGAGCTCGGGCTTCTGTCGGTTGACGCTGAAGCTCCGTTCTTCTTCAACGATCATCCCCTCCTTGACTTTCGGTTTTCCATATTTTCTAGCTTCAAACTTGGGTCGTCCTCCAGCCACAGTTTAAAAAAGTACCGGCCAAACTCAGGCATACCACCTGTCGTGAAGCCGGATGTCAACGCAGCTCGAAGTTTTTTAGGTTAGAGCTTAGGTTACTCAAGTAGACCATGGCCTCCCTATTATTAAGTATAGAGGATAGCTTAAACCTCTAGATTTTTTTAATTAGTCAGCCCATTATTAACTAATAAAAAATTGACTATCTCTACACATAATTAATCTCACACTTATGAATAAATGTCTTAATCTCCATAATTAATATAATTGAATCGCTTAATAGGGACTAAATAATAGCTTATCCTCAATAATACATCTTTATGTCCACTAAATGGTGATTAAGATCCGAAAAGTATTTTCTTTTGATGATATACATGTCCTTAATATCGATGTTAAGGGTTTGCATCTTGACATCTACACCAATATTGATGTTTGAAGATTGACATTGTCGACAATTTGCGTTGAAATCATGGACATAGAATCATGGCTAAAGCTCTTACGATAAAGAATAATCTTTATCCCCCATATTTGCTAATCCTCTCATTCTACTCTTCATTGCAAGACTGTTGGGAAATTTTCGAGACTGTAATATCACTTCGAGAAGTTGAGTTTTGAGACTTTGAAATTTTGAATTCTTGATCTGAAGAGAGATACAATATTCATATTCTTCTACGACTCCATCATTCTTCACAATGAAGGAGAATCACAAACTTCTGATGACAGTGCATTAGGTAAGTTTTCTGTTCTCATTGGATCTAGAGGACTTGTGATGAATTTTTTTTTCTCCTTAGATCATTAAGAAGATACAAACTTACTCAAATTATATCCTGCTAAGTGCGGAATGAACCAAGAAACATCAATATTTTATTATTGATACAATCATAGGTTCACTCAAGGCACCCCTTAAGTATTTATATCCAATTCAAGGAATTGGTAATGTCAGCTTAGAGGCTGATATGATAAATACATATATTCTCTCATAATTCTCCCTCTATATCTCTCTCTTTCTCTATGGTTTGCCATCCAGATTTTGTATCTTTACCCAATAAAGCTTTGATCCAATTCTTCCTCATGCTCTAAATTTCATTCCAAGGAACATAAATGAGAATATATGGAAGGGTAATTGGCTTTTAGGCTACATAATTTCCATCAATGAATGTGACACTCTAGGCCCAAGAACACATTCTATTAATGATACTATGGACTCAACAACTCTTTATTCATCCTCTCCAATTAACTAATTAAATATCGAATATGAATTTCTTAATAAAAAAAATGGACTTAACCAATAAATAGGGGAAGTTTCATACTCACTAAGTGAAAAGCTCCAAATTGTGTTTGACAAGTTGAGATCGTGGTTCATTAAATTCTCATGGTCAATGTTCCAAAAAAAATATAAACTCTCTTAAGTATAATTAGTGAATAAGGATCAAAATGTATAGAGAATTAGGGTTAACTTTGAGATTTCTTATAATGTGATTAAATTGGATGATAGAATAAGGTGAGTGTTGGGATTTAAGCCTGATATGATTTCATAATCCAATTCCAAAATTCAATTGCACTAGAAGATATTGGAATCAAAGAAAGAAGTTCTATTTTGAAAGATATATATTTTCTAATTTTTAGAGAATTCTTTTGAACTTATTTTTAGTTTTTATGAATTTAATTTATTTTAAAATATGAAAAGATGATATTTTTAAGTGCAAGCTGATGCGTCAAAGGACATGGTGCCCGTGCTTGCACAACAACATGCAGCAATGACAAAAAAAGGTGCCATTTGGCGCATAGGTAGCGCACTAGTGGCACCATACTAACAAAATGTTAGTAGTGTTAAGTGCACTTAATGGGCCCAAATCATTTAAATGGATCACCACCCTATTTGTAGTCCTATATTAACTTAATATTTTTAATGTGGGTCAATGTTTGTTTTTTTAGGTGTAGGTGATGTGGCTCAATGTGGGACGTTCTATCATCCGATTTGGGCGCGATGTTTGATGATCACTTAGGTGGAGAGCTACATGAAAATTTCTTATTCAGCGCCAATTTCATTTATAAAGCATCAACAACTCCTAACCGCCCATCAAAGGACTTATAACAGCCAAGATTAAATGTGCCAGATGGACTTCTATGGATCCATTGCATGATCTGGAGCGTTAGATGAAGATCTAATAGACAGGATTAGTGGTGATTCCTCTTCAGGTGGTGACATGGTGCAATCCTCACTCTTCATCTTAGATACAACGTTCTCGACTTAATGATGACAATTCGCTTCCTAACATTTCATTTGAGCAATTGATCAAAGATGAAATAGAAATCCAACGACCACACCCAAATCTCACTCTATTTAAACTCTTTCTCTTCAATGATAGATGCAATCTTGATTTTTTTATTAACTAAACCTTTTGGATACTTCGATCCTTGCATCTGTTGATCTCAATGAGTTTTAGACTCATTTTTGTATCCAATGAGCCCTTGAAGTCACGGTTTTGTCAAAAGAATGGAGAGAAATCACCTCTAGAACTCTAAAGTTCCATTCTCAAAGTTGCAGAATGAAAAGCCTTGCTTCGGAAATTAAAATGATCATTTTGGGCATGATTTTGGGTTAAATTTCATGTATTCTCCTTAATCTATTGTCATATAGCATTAGATTTTAATTTTGGTGCTTATATTAATCTAATTTAGATAATTTTATCATTTTCTCTCTCATTGCAGATGATTTTGCCTAACTTTATTCTTTGATTTCTTTGTGGTTATAGATATGATTTGAGTGATTTTTTATTTTTTGGATAAGTTTTTAAATATGCTTTCCAAAGTTATATTTTTTCTCTAGTTTTTCATCTCAATTCATCGTCCAATTTGATCAAATTTCAAAACATCTCATGAACACACCCTCGTTCACCATGAATTCAACCCTCACTCACCTCTATACTAAATTAATCATAATTAAAGTTAAATTTGAGTCTGCTTTTATGTTTGGCGTGTGGACATATGCCTTCGATGAATGCAAGATCACGCTTTGTCAATGATAATAGTGTTTTTCAAAGAAGATTGAAGATCAAGAGAAAAAATCCTAATCTATGTGCAATCGAGATCTTATCTTAGTGATGCTCTTGATTCAAGCACTTGCTCCAAAGCTGATACATTTTGCCTAGACTTGGCGTCTGAAATCTAACACAAGTAATGGCAAAAGAAAGGAATAAACTCACTAGAAATGATGATTTGATGACAAATGACAATTTGTTGCAACCTTGTTTCTTTTGGCTAATGATGAACTCAAATTTTCTTTGTTTTATGTTCTTGTTATGTATTAATTTCATGCGACAAAATTGATTAATTCCTCAATTAGAAACATGCTAAAGTAAGGTAGAATCAAAGGGAGCATAAGTAATTAAAAATCAAAGCTTTGAATGAAGGAAAATGATGTGGAAAGAGGTTTGAATGTGCTAGAGCACGTGGAGATGAATGTGAGTGATAATTTTGTGATTTTCTTGATGAATTAAGCAAGAAATCTAAATTGAGATTAGAAAATGAGATCAAAATACAAAAACATATATTCGATCATGTCAAGGTGAGAGTGATAGATAGAGGTAGTGATATATTGATGCAACTGCATGAAGTTAGAGCTTTGCGATGAGAGATCATGTCAATGCTACTACATTAAAATAAAAAGAAAAGAAAATTGTTCTACAATGATAGACAAAACTAAGAAATAAATTTGAATTCTCGCATAAATATTTTCATAATTCCCATCCTAAGCCAAATGATGCAAGACTTGCTCTAATCATATTCCTCACTCAATTTCATCTCCATAACAAGAATGAACATCAAACAATGCTCCACTTCGGCCTTGACCTCCTCTCCTTTTACTTCTAGTAGTTGATGCTAAGCGAGATCCTGAAAACATAAAATTTATACTTGAAATTACATAATTATTAATTCATTTTAAGGCATGAATTATTCCATTCTTATGCAAGTTATCATATTTTGAGTGCATATTTATCATTCTATGTAAATTACATCAAAAATCTCAAAATACATTATTTTAAGGGATAACCATGCATAAATCAAAGATGAATTTCTAAAATAGATTATCATCATTTATATTTGAGATTTTACTTCAGTTTTAAATGCAAATAATGAGATAATATTTTTTTATACACACTCATCTATTTTTCTAGTCTTATTTTTCAAAGAAGATGAGTGTATTTTTTAGTTAAAAATTTAGTCTCATGTTATTTCTTAACTTAAAATTTTATAGAATGATAGATTACTTAATTTGTGATCAAACAAAAAAAATTACTTAAAACAAGTCGTATTTTCAAAGTTATTAATTTTCTAATTTTTAAGGACTTTTTGGAATTTTTCTAAATTTATTTTAATTAAAAATAGTATAAAGGTTGTATTAAGAACTACCTGACATGATTGATGATGTGGCAATGTATGCGCATGCGACATGGCACATGTGTGACACACGACTAGTGCACACATCATTTGTGATTAATCACCCTTTAAAGACATAAGCTAATTATAGAATCTGCATATCACTTTATATGCAAAAAATTCTTTAATTTTTGAAATGTGAGACTATGTTTATATTTCTCTTATGTAGGTGACGTGGTGCAATGAGAGGCATTGGATCTTTACTTACTTAGGAGGGGGTTGTGGCTGCATCTGATTCATCATCATTTTCTCTCTCCTCAGAATATAATCGTGATCATAAGATTTTGATCAAACGGCTGGTGTTACCCTTGAAAAAATCATGATGCTTGGCAAAATCTTGTGCCTCTCAACCATCAAATGTTGATTAGACAGCTGACGATGCACTCAACGGTTGATCTTCATCAAATGGCCCATTAAGGATGATATGGCGCGATTTGGGTCATCCATTGGCCTAGAAACACACGATCAAACGTTTGTAAAAGGTTTTTCCTTATTCTAAAAGGTTTTTCCTTTGTTTGTAAGGGCACTAACATGGCAAAGTCTCAGCCGTCGTGATTTTAACACTCAGGTCGAACAACTAAGGCTTAAAACGACCCACTAGAAGCCATTTTAGGCCCAAAAACCTATCAAAAGGGGTCCCCCCATTTTCTCTTGCGTTTGAACATGTGAGGCCTCGTTCTTGGCCAAAAATGTTTCTTTCAACCAATTTATGTTAGTTTTGTATTTCTTTCATGATTTTGTGGGAGATTTTGTGAGATTATCATGAGTTTCCCTTGAAATGCATGAAGAGTTCATGCTTGAACATCGATGCTCGTCTTGAAGAATAGTTATCTATAGCCCTTGATCCACCAAAATAGGATCATCTTCGTGAATTTGTTGGGTTAGTAATCGAGAGTTAGATTAGGAGAGGGAGTAAGACTTTTACCTTATGTTTGATGATTTTTTGCGATTCTCTTTCTTACAATCATGATGCTCTTTCTTCGATATCTCCTTTGTTTCGATTCTGATTGATGCCCGATTTTGATTCTTTGGATTCCTCTTTTCTCCCTCTTTCTAATTATTTGATTGTCATTTTCATCCTCTAGTTTGGCTAAATACGACTAGATTTTGTCTCTCATCTAATTCATCCAATTCTTTGTAGATTCGACTCATATTCACCGCTTTCCTTGCTTTCGATCATCTTTAAGAATAGATTTAGTTTTATTTTTTATGTGTTCATGTGTGAATTAATAAGTGCATAAACGACTGCTCGTAACATGTTCATCATAGTCAAAAATGTGAGGAGAGGAAAATTTTGGATTTTATAGGGTTCTTCTAGGGTTGAGAGCTTATAAGGGTGAAATTATTATTTCCTTCAAATCATGAAATTTTTTTGCTTAATTTGTCAATCATTTCATGGAAAAGTAGAGGGTGAAAATACAAACCTATCCATGAAATTTCAACTCAAAACTCCCTCTAGATCATTATATATCATGATTTTAATGAGGAGAAATTGTGGTCGTTTGATCAAGATCAGATGCATCAAAGCACGCCACATGGCATGCTACAATTGGATCATTATCAAAGCATTAGCCTTTCAAAAGGTGGAAACTATGGGTCATCTGATTGTCTTGACCACGATTGAAGGGCATAGGGAGTTTCCGCATGTCTTGGCAATTTTCTAAAGAGAAAACTATTAGAATAGATCTTAGCTACCTCATCATGATCATGGATATTATGTGGCCTATAAGCCAATCACATGTTCATCTTTTGTTTATATTCATTGAAATAAACTTTTATTCATTATCATTCTTGTGTGATGTTTGCAATGAAGTCCATGAACATATGCAATGATCAAGTGAATTATGATGAGATCATAATACAGCGATCGCTGGTCTTTAAACATATGTTCTAAATATTCCTATTCGTAGGATATTCAAGAAGGACATCGAATTATCCGGAAAGAATAGCACTATCTGATTTGACTTATATGATGAGTATGGTTGATCCGGTGGCCGTCGGTGTTGAGACACCAAGGATAGATAGCGGGTGCTCTTTGGAGAAAGAGTTCACTGAATTGATTCGTATGAATCCCTGAATGGTATTATGCCAAATTGTCAATAATGTTGATTCATGTCATGGTTGTGTACGTGGTCCTTTGACTTGAGACACCAAAGACATCTTGTGGATGGATAATCGTGCTTTGACTATGACTTACGACTCCCTAGCTACGAGATCTCCAAAACGTCATAGATTGGATACAACATGAAGTCCTCAAAGGTGATTGAGTGGTTAAGATGGAATCATCCGCCCTCGGTATATGAGGAGATCGACTCAAGGAATGAGATGTGGTTAAATCCTTGGCCAAGGTAGTGGAAATATTAGAGAAGTTGTTCTCAAAGATTTCCTACTCGCATCAGTACTAAATTGAGTGAAGGATTAGGGTTTGACAATTAACCATACCCTAAGTCATTCATGAGTCTCATGTGGATGAAGGATTATACGTACACGGTAACCAATGACAGCAGGGTTCCATGAAAGAGTTCTGATATACTCCATATCTCCTAGAGCACGTGGTGTAGCTTGGCACCCACCGGGCTGGCGACTCAACCTGTCGATTGGGTTAAATTGATCCTTAGTCAATTAATCTATATGTTGATATAGTTAATTGATAAGGAGGACCAATAAGTGTTATTGGGCTGATAGAGTCATTAACTGGCGAGATATATGGACCTAGAGGGTCACACAATGGACGTCCGTGGATATAGACATAATAATAAGGGTTTTTGTGAAAATTTTACATTCCCAAAGTCTATAAATAGGGGGAGAATAACCATAGTAGAGGTGCCCATGTGACGAGACGAGACCGCGAGGTCGTCGATTTCACACAGTCTCGTGTCAAAAATAAAGTCCGAACTTACCACTTTGGGGATTTAAGAGAGAATTGAAGGGTATAATGGTAAATAAGGGTCGAATCCACAGGGAATTTAGGTATTTTTGAGATATCTTTTGGAATTGGGTCAAATTGGACGATCAATTGAGGTGAGAAATTAGGGAAAATGGTGTTTTTAGAAAGATAACTCAAAGATCTATCCGTGGAATAAAAAATCGCTCGATTTGGATTTGTAATCACGGAGAAATCAAAGATGGAAGTGGGAAGAAATTTTCGGAATCGCGATGAACATAAACAGAAATTAAACTCTAAATTAAGCTAAATTAAGATCCTAAATTACAAATTAAAGTTACATGACGATAGATTAGAGAGAAAACATGATTTCTAACCCGAAATAACGATTGAATTGATCCAATTGGTCGCCGGATCGGTGGCTATTCATTCTGTGATTTCAAACGTGATAATCGGAATTCAAGAGACAAATTCTCCTCGCACGATCGTCGAAATCTCTCTTATAAACACTCCGTGGACGCGGAATCTTGTCTAGAAGCGATTACAAGAGAGATTCAAGAGAAGGTGCATATAGATAGGTCAATTAGATCAAATCTCTCAAGAATACATAAAAACGACGAAGAACTCGTCGATTTACAGGGCGAATTGGGGAAAACCGTCCGATTGATGCGTTTAATCCGCATCAACGGCCGAGATTAAACGCATCAATTCGAAACGGTAAGAATAAGTCGTGGCCATCAGATCTTCTTTGGACGCTCCAGATTGATCGGATGATATGTGTTTAAAACGCATCAAAAACGGCTCGTCAGATCGCGATCCGACGGTCATGATGCGTTTCGGCGCGTTAAATCGTGACCGTCATAACTCCTTATTAATGCGCACGTGTCTTTGATCGTGATCGGTGGTCCACGCACCACGTGATCGACGCGTGAGATTGACGCGTCCGCGAGATCCAGCGCTCCTCGTCGCGCCACGTCACCTGCAGTTAAAACAGTGTGGGACTTTAGTCCCACACGGAAAAGATAAGTGAAATCCGTTGGGTTTATAAAGCCCAACGGATATAGAGGTTCGAATACCTCTTCCGTTTAGGAAGGGCTGAAAACCTCTTATATATACGATAAATAAATAAAAATATATATGGATATATCGCGCCACGTAGGCGCTGCGCGGGTCCGCGTGGCTCTGCCACGTGGCCTTGCGTGCCACGTCGCACCCACGTGGGACCCGCGCGCTTTTTTATATTTTTTTATATTTATTTAAACGTTTTTAAATAGAAAATAAAATCAGAAAATTTAGAAAAAATCCCTAAAAATTGTAAAAATCATATCTTTTAAAATACAACTCCAAATTAATCCAAATTTCTTTCATTTGATCTGAAATTTAATTATCTATCATTCTAAAAATTCAAAATATTTAAATAACAAGAGATTTAATTTATATTTCAAAAATACATTCATTTTTTTAAAGATTTTAACTTTAGAAAATTAAATGAATGTTCATAAAAAATGATTTCTCTTATTATTTAACTTTAAAAACCACTTATAATCTCAAATAAAGATAGGTTATAAAATCATTTATCCTTAATTTATCATAATTAACCCTAATTTAGTGCATTTTGAGATTATAACATAAATATGCATAGAATGATAGAAATGCACTCAAAGTATGATAACATGCAAATAAATGTAATATTTTATGCCTTAAATTGCATTAATAATCATGTTTTATCATGTTAAGATTGCGTGTTATAACCATGCAAGCCTAGTGGAACTTCTCCTCCCTCTTCTCTTCCTCTCGTGGTGACGAGTGTTCAAGAGGAGATCAGATCGTTTGGAGACTGTGTGGATACCGCTAGAGGCCGGACGGTTGAACGGTTGAAGAACTCTTTCAAATGATCCAAGTAAGTATGAATTTATTCCATACTAGATGATAGGATCACCTAGAATGGATGATGAGATCAGCCATTCTTGGTGCTTCCACAATGTTGAATGTTTTGATTCAACGCCTTCTACTGCAATCATTATTTTGGACAAAGATTTGGAGAGCTTTTAGAGCCTCAGATCCTAGCACATGATTGAATGCATCAAGTTGTGCTACGTGACATGCTTTGATTAGACCGAAAACTAAATTTTTATCTTTTTAAAGGTTGAGCATATTAGGGCCGTTTGATTGAAATGATTGCAATTAGGCAGCATAGATCATTTTAGAGAGAAGAAATTGTAAAAAATGTAGCTTATTGGATTATGATCCCTGGGATCTAGTGCAAGCACATGTTGCGACTGGATTGGGCATGGCACTAGAAAGAGAGCGCCCTTATTTTAAAAATTACTATTTTTCTAGATGGCTAGATGTTTATTTCCCTAGTTTGGGGACTTCATTTATGTTCAATCGCCTATGAGTCCAGGTGACTCTCAATTATCAATAGAAATTACTTGATGATGGAAGTGTTTATTAATACAATGTATGCATATGGCTGATAACATTCAAATTATACATTCAAATTTATGATTATTAATGTAAATTAAAGCATAAAACATTACATTCTAATGTATGTTATCATATTTTTTAGTGTTTATCTATCATTCTATGAAAATTAAGTTATAATCTCAAAATGCACTAATTTAGGGATACTTATGATAAATTAAGACAAATATTGAAAGATTAGATTATCCTAATCTTGAGTGAAGAAAATACCACGACTTTTGAAATTATAATTAGGTTTTAATGTTAAATAATAAGAAAAAATACTTTTTATACACTCATTTATTTTTTAAAAGAAATGAGTGTATTTTTTAAATAATTTTTTTTACATTGTTATTTATTAAATTTGACCTTTTTATAATGATAGATAATTTAATTTATGATCCAAAAATTAATTTGGAGTTGTACTTTGAAAGTTATGAATTTTCTAATGTTTTGGGATTTTCTAGAATTTTTCTGATTTTTTTATGAAAATTTGATTTATTTTGAATTAAAATGAATAAAAAATTATATTTTTATCGCATGCTGATGTGGCACAGACAAAATAGTGGCGTATGAGAACGCCATGTGTCACACACGTATACATGTGCACGAGTCTGTGAGTGCGCGCGCGCGCATGTGTGATTAATGAGAATAAGCACCCTTTTTAGGATTTTCACTCTCATTAATTACACAGTACTTATATACACGTCGAATCGCCATGTGGGACTATCTTTCTTTTTTTTATGCACAGGTGACGTGACGTCATATGGAGCTTTCGATTGCACAGTTTATTCGCGATCGTCGATTTTTCACCTAAGTGAGGGGGTACGCGGCACTCCTTGATTCATCAAAGAATCATTTTTAAAAGTTTTAATCTTAGCTGTTCATCTAGGGAGTTATAATAGCTGAGATGAAAACCGTTCGGTGGACCCCGTGGACATGTGGATGCATCCAGAGCGTCAAATGAAGATCGGATGGCATGCATTTCATGTGTTTATTCTTCACACATGACGTGGCAAAGAATTCTTGGGTGTTTCGAGTAATCAAACTGTTTAGAAATCTCAATCTTTGAATCTCTTGCTTTCTTGGTTTGCTAGATCAATTTTCGTGTCCAAGGAGTGTTTGACTGCTGAGATTTCGTTGAGAGAATAGGGAGAAATCGCTTCTTGAATGTCGACGATCGTCTTCGAATTCACGGAATGAAAAGCCTCTGATCCGTTGAGCAATTGGATCAATTCTAGTGCTATCTCAGGTTAGAATTTGTGTTTTGGTCCTAATAAAATTAAATTAAATTTAAAATCATTGCTTAAGTTAATTTTGATTTTAATTTCAGTTTTTTGTTGTCTTCATGTTCGGAAATTTCTACCAAATTCGCTTGCGGATTTACCCGCGAATCTTGATCCAAATTTTGTGATTTTTGATTCCGTGGATTCGTCTTCGAGTTATCTTTATAAAAATATCAAAATCCCTTATTTCTTACCTCAATTGATTATCTGATTTGATTAAATTTTAAAGATTTCTTTGAAAATACCTTAATTATCCTTGGATTCGACCCTTATTCACCACTATACTCCTCAATTCGTGATTATTTCTTAAACTTGGTGAGTTTGGAATACTTTTTTACGTGAGTTCGCGTGTATTCAATGACCTCGCGGCCTAGCTTCGTCAATGGCGCACTCTTTCAATTGGCCCTACTCCTTCCATTTATCTGGGGCAGTTACACTGTGCACTTATCATAACTCACAAGTTGTATAACAAAGCTCCACTTCACACACCCTATCCCTTCAAGCTGGCATACCTCTTGAAAGTCCTCGAGCCTCTTCCTTGGTCCATGCCTACTCCAAGTTCCTTCTACTTTGGGATTGTAAGATCCTACAAATAACATACAAAACACTAGGTATCATCCTAATAAAAAAACACTAGGTTATATAACAAACTTCCTTAACCCATTGTAATCCTACATCTAACTCAATATGAGTTTTCCTGTTATGACTCATCAAGACTCCAAGATAAATCCAAGGTGTCTTAGCTGTCTCGAAATGTGGCTAAGTCAATCAATAATAAGGATCATGAATAAAGTAATGAGATTAGCCATAACTATCATTACCTAAAGATAAAATAAAAATTTACTGAAAAGGAATTAAGAGATTCTCCCTTGAATATGAGTTGAATTTGAATTTTCCATATTGTCAATTTTGACTTTGTCTAGGTCTTTGACAAAGCATTTTATGCAGCCGTTAAAACACACAAACGTCGGTCAAAAAAAATTTATAATTCCAAATTCACAATGAAAAAGATATAAAATCAAGTATAGTGTAAGTATCGGGTCGATCCACAGAGAACACGGTTGACTTTAATTGATGAGTTGACTTAGTCAAACTTAGGTTTAATTAAGGTTTTAAAGAATTGATAATGATATATAATCAAAAGAAATAATCTAAATATATGAGATAAGATATTTTAAGACTTTAGAGAATTGATTTAAAGAAGAAATATCAAAAGTCAAGTAAAAGCGTTGATTTTGACCAACAGTTGACTTTTTGAAAATCAGAGAGTAAAAAGAGCTTAAAATATTAAGAAAATTATATATTCATAAACTAAAGAGAAAATAGAATTTATTAATATAAAATACGTGATTTTTTAATAAGAATTGGATTTATTATGAATTATTGAAAATCAAAGATGAGAAAAATCCCGAAGTGAATACTTCGGTGAAAATCTTCAAATTGAATAACTAAATGATATCCAAATCTTGAAATTAAAATATCAATAGAAAGATAACAACCAGAGGATTCCAAAGAGACCAAAATTGTCAAATTCCAATTTATATTTTAAGAGTAATTGATCCAGCAAGTCAACGCCCAAATTCGGATTGAAAATGAACAGTGGTTGGTCAAACATTAAATTGAGGGGTCAAAGGATCATGGAATTTGACAAATTTTCTATCTACGGAAAGCTAATGAAACAAGGAATCCAATGAAACAAAAATAAATTTAATTGGATTTAAGATCAGAGAGATGTCCTTGTTCAAAAATCAATGAAAATCCGTCACTAAAATTGGGCGAAAATATGAATTTAACTACTTCTACACTCTAATTACCTACCTAATTCTAATCTAAACTACATAAATTGCAAGGATTACGAACGAATCACACTACTAACCCGATTGATGCGATCATTTGGCTTCAATTCACGCGGATTGAAGTGTATTCCATGGTTTCATCTTCGACATACGTTCGGCGTTCAAGGGAAGATTACGATCGTTTTCTTGCAATCAAATTTGTGATTATCATGCTTCAATGGCTGAATTTGACTCTAGGAAGCAGAGGATCATGAATAACTTAAGACCTTCCTTCAAAATCTCTTAATTTCTTCACGATTTGATCAAAAGTTAAGTTTACAAAGGGAGAGAACATCTATTTATAGAGAAGTTTGTGCGAAATTGGTGGATCGTGGCCCACGACGCGGATTTCACTCCGTGTGATTTCAGCCGTCGGACCGTGCGAAATTGGTGGGATTGTGGCTCATGATGCGGATTTCACTCCGTGTAATTTCAGCTGTCTGATCGCGCGTAATCGGTGGGATCGTGACCCATGACGCGGATTCCACTCTGTGTGATTTCAGCCGTCTAATCGCGCGATTTAATCCCAATCGTCCAATTGCGCGATTTAATCCCGACCGTTCAATATCACTGTTTGTGCCATGTAGGCACCACGTAGGCATCCATGTGGGCTTGCGTGGCCCCGCCATGTGTCCGCCTTGCGTCACGTCACCTCCGCGAGTCCCGTGTGATTAAATAAATCTTGAAAAATCAAAATAAAATCCAGAAAATTATGAAAAATTAAGAAATTCATAAATTCATTTATATAACTCCTTTTTAACTCAAATTTTCTCCATTGGATCATAAATTCCTTCATCTTTAATATTATGCCATCTAAAAATACAAATTAAAAGAATCATAGAGGATGAATTTCAAATAAACATAGATAATTTCTTAAGAAGTCTATTTTATATCATCCAACATTCTCTTCTTGAAATTAAATCTTCTAATCATCTACTAAAGTCAAAGTAAATTAAGGGAAGTAATTAACCTTGTAAAATATTAGACATCCATAAAGTACATAATTAACCCTAAATAATGCATAAATATGGACTTTAGTAGAATGGCATACTAATGGAGAAAATTCATAAAACTATGATAACATGCATCATAATTACATAAAATAAGCATGAATATTAGTTAATTAAGATCAGAATTTTAGTTAAATATGCATGTTATCAATCTTTCTATTCTACATTTGGTAATTTGAGCATATTTTGAGTTTTTGAAATTTGATTGACTCTTCTACTTTACCCATAACTTATTCTTGGAACTTGGACTTTTTGTGGTAATTTTGACTTTCTATATTGTTGTTATTTTTTCTCTACTCTTGAGTGTAAATTTTATTATTGGCCTTTTTCTACTTAATGACTCTATCTTTGACTTTTTGACTTATGAAGTTCAAGCTGTTCTAACCTTTGAGTTTCCCATACTATGATTTATAATGCTCTTAATGTGCTTGGAATGATTAGATTGAAAATGTAATCATAGAACTAAATATCAATATGGAGAAATCTAATTTTCTTATTAGATTCACACAAGATAGTTATGAAAATAAGTAAAGTAATAATATAAATGAGCAATAATAATTTCCTGATAATTCATAATAACTAAATTCACTTGAAATTAAACTTGAGATGTTACCTTAACCTTCATCTAAAAATATTTTTAAATCTAACTTGGGATTTAATGTAAGTCTAATCTTGAAATCTAAATGAATTTAATATGAAAACTAGTCTCAATTTTAAATTTAATTTTAACCTAAAAGTAGCATTAAATATACCCTTAAATATGGCCTCGATATCAAAGGCCAATATTTAAACTCTTGGATTAGAATCTAATCAAAAGTCTTAATCAACACAAATGAAATCCAAACCTATGAATAAAGTGTAATTTCGCATTGAGTTCATTGACCTCCAATCTAATGTGAATCTAACATGAAATACATCATCATTTCAAACATGAAGTCTAAAATAATCTAAAATGAAATAAACCATAATCCCAACATGAGTTCTAACTATAATCTAACGTGTAAAATAACTCTTGAATTGGACTATATCCTCGTAATAAAACCTATTTCAACATGAAAGGTAATTCAAGATTTCAACACAAAAAATTAAATCAAAAATCTCAAAATGAAAGTTGTATTCAAAATTCCTTTTTAAAAGAAAATAACCAAAAAGAAAACTTCTCAACCTATCATAAGGACGTCAAATCCTAGCCTAACAGTGATTTGCGTTGATGCTTGAGATTGAGAGAGTGATTTCATCATTGATTCTCGATAACATGCAATCTTAACATGATAAAACATGATTATTAATGCAAATTAAGGCATAAAACATTACATTTATGTGCATGTTATCATATTTTGAGTGCATTTCTATCATTCTATGCAATTTTATGTTATAATCTCAAAATGTGTTAATTTAGGGTTAATTATGATGAATTAAAGATTAAAGATTTTATAACCCATCTTTACTTGAGATTATAAGTGTTTTTAAAGTTAAATAATAAGAGAAATTATTTTTATAAACATTCATTTAAATTTCTAAACTTAAAATCTTAAGGAAATGAGTGTATTTTTGAAATATAAATTAAATCTCTTGCTATTTAAATATTTTGAATTTTTAGAATGATAGATAATTAAATTTCAGATCAAATGAAAGAAATTTGGATTAATTTGGAGTTGTATTTTAAAAGATATGATTTTTACAATTTTAGGGATTTTTTATGGATTTTACCTGATTTTTATGATTTTATTTTCTATTTAAAAAAATGTTTAAAATAAATAAATAAATGGCAAAAAGCGCGCGGGTCCCACGCGGGTGCGACGTGGCACGCAAGGCCACGTGGCATAGCCACGCGGACCCGTGCAGCGCCTACGTGGCACGTATTATATTTATAGTATATTTATTTATTATATATATATAAAATGGGTCTTCAGCCTTCCCTAGATGGGAAGGGTTATTACCCCTTTAAACCGTCGGGTCTTTTAAACCCGACGGTTTCGTAAATTAATTCCGTGTGGGACTATGTCCCACACAGTCTTTTGATGCGCAGGTGACGTGGCTGACGGAAAGGCGTCGGATCGGGTTGACGTGTCGATCTCACACGTCGATCGCATGCGCCATGGACCACCGCTCGATCAATCAAACACGTGCTTCTTTAAGACGAGTTATAACGGTCGGATTCTCTGCAACGTGGCGACATCACACGCGTCGATCGCGTGGAGGCGGGGTACACCGAAGATCAATCAAGCACGTGCCTTAATTGAGGCGTTATAACGGACGAGATTTAATCTCTCCGCAAGCATCTCAGCCGTTCGATCGCGATCCAAGGGGCGATATTCAAGCATTTTTATAACGTCTATCTACGGATCAAATCGTGGCCGTCCATCACGATCTGACGGCCACGACTTAATTGAAACGGTCCACGATGGACCGTTTCATCGTAACCGTCGATCGAAATGATCGGACGGTTACGCCCAAATTTCGTTTAAATAGACTTGTTCTTCGTCGATGTATGTATTCGAGTTGGATTTCAATCAAATTGACTTGTATAGACACCGATCCTCTCATTTCTCTTGATTCCATCCTCTTCCTCTTTCATTTCCGCATCCATGGAGGGGTTGAAATCAAGATTTGGTGGAAAATCGAAAGACAAATCGCAGCTTGAAGCTCGGCGTGACGTTCTTGGCGTTTTCGGTGATTAATCGGCTTAATCACCTCGTTTTGATTGCTAAACAGGTTTAGTGGAAGCGGTTTTTCCTAGATTATCTTCCTATTATCTTTAATTTTCGTTTAGATTAGGTTTTAGATTTCAATTTCATCAAATTTAGCTCAAAATCACGATTTTAACGTCCGAAAATTTCTCTCCACTTCAAATTTCGATTTCTCCGCGAAATCAAGTCCAAATTCGATGATTCTTGATTCCGTGGATTCGTTTTGAAGTTATCTTTCTAAAAATACCATTTTCCCTTATTTCTCACCTCAATTCATCGTCCAATTTGACCAAATTCCTAAAAGATACCTAAAAATACCTAAATTCCCTGTGGATTCGACCCTTATTTACCATTATACCCTTCAATTCACTCTTAATTCCCCAAATTGGTAAGTTCGGATTAATTTTTGACACGAGACCGTGTGAAATCGACGACCTCGCGGTCTCGTCTCGTCAATTCTTGACAAAGAGATATGTATTTTTTTCATTTCCCTTGTTTCTTTCAAGAAACTTAATTAGTTAGAGAGAAAAAAAGCAAGATCACTAATAAAATAACTATAATTAGATAGAATTTGAATGCACATATATAGAAATAATAATAAATATAATACTATAAAATGAATAAATGGTAAAGAGGAATTCCTTATTGTTCTTTAATACATATTTTTTTGTGTCTAATTAAATCCATAATTAATATATCAAGAGTTATATCCATTACTATGTAAAACTCTATTTCATAAGAAGAGTTAAATAACTCTTAAATAAGTAACTAAATGACTAGATAATTTATTATACTTATGCTTATATGATATTAGATTTAAAAAATTTGTTTGATAACACTTAATAGCCACATTTCTTATAGCTAGCTCAGATGCATGAATTTCTTGCTCTCCCTCATTTAGATTTCATGCTTGGATCTTCGCACATTCTTTACATGAACACATAGAAACATACCTGATTCACATGATCTGGAAAAAAAATATCATTGGTTCATCGATAAGATAATTCATAATTCATCCAAATATCTTGTAACTAACAAGACTTGGAAGGACAAAGGAGGAATATGGTGCAATTTGGATTTACTTGAAGGGGAAAGGGAAGGATTATTTTTTAGTTGAGTTGATTGTTAGGTCAAAAACACTTGTTTAGTGCTCTCTTATAGGGTCTACACAACTTTGAGGTCAAAGAATTCGGAATGAATAGGCGTAGACAAGTGATTGAAGCTCGTGGATTTGAGAGAGATAAGCTGACCCAAAGGGATGACGGAACACCTCTTAGAGCTCTAGGGTTCAAGACTCTACATGATGGGAGGATTCGAGGGATAAAGGAGCGTTAGAGGAGCATAAAATACTAGCAACAACAAGGTTAAAGGACTCACTTAAGATGACAAACCTTGTGACCTTCACAAAAGCAAACTGATCTGGAGAAATATGTAGAAATGAGCAATGGTTTGATATTCAACCTTTAGGTGATGAGAGGAGTTTTGTGGAATCTATAAGACATATAAGTTATTGATTGGTTATCCTTGTGTGCACGGTTCATAGACTATCAATTAGTTATATTATAGCTATCATTTGGCATGATTTTGACTCCAAGCAGCTGGACATACATGAAATTATGTCCCCAAGGTAAAAAAAAATCTATGTTCATTGTAAGATGAAATGCAAGAGAAATATCAAGGAAATAAAAAAGTATTATATGACAAGATGTCAAATAAATCATTCACATCTCCCTCTTAGTGATGTCATTGTCCAATTGAGAGATGACATTATGAATTCATGTGATCTCAATAGAAACTCATCTTGAATTTATCGTTTAAGGTTTTAATGAAGATACCTATTTTGTGAAAGCCAAATATAATGATCCAATATAAATAAGTACGCCGAGTCAGATAATATTCTAATCTTGATGGCAAGCACAAATTACTTGCTGTCAAAGATGAGTATCATAGACATTTCCTAACTACTACACATGCTTGATCTCTTTTCTCATTTGATAACTTGGAAGATTTTAGATTGATGCCCAATGATGTCGCAAAGAGTGTCAATTTTCAATGTCATTACAATGATAATGTGGCATTTCTATGTTCATTCACATCCTTATTAGCTCTTTTTAACACAAAGCCTAGATAAACTTGCGAAGAGTATCATATTTCAATGAATTTTTTCTTCATTAGAACATTTGACTTACATGCTCATTTTTTCATTTAGTTTGATTAAGGGAATTAATTATCCCTGACCTTTTATGAGGTCAAAGAATCTTGGATTCTTTTTAGTCAATTTTTTTTAAGTTTTGATGATTTGATTGAAGACCATAATGAAGGACGACAATAACTTGGTTTAACTCTCCGAGTTATGCCAAGTGTTTTGAAAATCATAATGTCATTTCTTTAATAAATGGCATGAAAATAAAGAATAATTTATTTTGATAAAATAACAAAACATCATGCTAAAATGATATCTAGATTTTTATAAATTAAATTTTAAAGTTAAGAGAATTTTAAAGGTTTTCATGGGATTTTGGGTACTTTGAAAGGGCAAAAGACACATATCAAATGGAAATTGAAACTCATTGGCCTTATATTATTGGATCAAGGTCTATCCTATCACTTTTAGACTTGAAGTACAAGGAGCTTTGTGATTGGCTGGGATTTAAATGGCGAAAAAAGGAATGGGAGCCATCAAGTGAAGATATAATGGTTTAAATAGATTGGGCCCTCCCTCCTCCCTCTCCTCACAAGATCTTGCCACATAGCATGCTTTTGGATCTCTTGATCATCAAGCACACGTATCGACATCTGGCAGCCGTTCTCCTCATCAAACCATGATCCAACGACAAGATTTATTCATGATCATGATCATTCTTCTCTCTTCTCCCCTGAATTGGGTGTGTCACAAACAAATCTTGTTTCATTGTGCCCCCTTAAAGGGAGTAATCAGAATACCATAAATGGCAGTGCCTTTTCCTTAGCAAAATTGTACATATTTAGCATTAATTTATGGTCAATCTTAGCCTTAATTTTGATTTCTTCAAACCTATTGATCATCTTGGGCTTTATGAAAAGCTCAATCTTTAGAGAACTTGAGCTTGATGGAAAGCTTGTTTGGTCAGCTTTCCAAATCTATATTTATCTTTCTCATATTCACTTTTATTATCCAAATCATCTGAATTTGTCTTAGTATCAGAACTGTTGTGTTCTGAACTCCATTCTCCTTGCACCTCACTGAGTTTCAATATTGATTTGTTGAGCTGATTTTTTTTTTTTTTGCCGAGTAATTTTCTCTTTTCAGAGATCTCATTTATATGCTTTTCAGGCATCAATCATCGACTTCTCACTTTTCAAGAGCGTGCTTTGTCATGATTGAACATGTAAACCTCCACTGAATGCAGATTGAATTCCTGAGCCAAGCACGAGTCGTCAAGGATTTTTGGTAGTTATCAATTATTCATCTTGCATTCCTCTGGTTGTATATCCAGTTGAATCGAATTCAGTCACATTTTTCCTCGACCAATTATGAATATGAACAGTCACTTTATCAAATCAAGCACATGACATTCGATCACCTGTTTCAAATTTCCATGTTGTAAACAAAAATGACTCCAGTTTCATAGTCTCCAAGATCATGTGACGGTTCTCCGTCGAAGTTAGTGGCGCATGGTGAGCGCCCACCCTGCAGCAGATGGCAAGGACACTCGCAGTCCCTGCAAGGAGGTTCATCCGCCCGCAATCGCAAGCCCATTAGGTTTTACTCTTCGGACCGGAGAAGACGAAAAAGTACTGCAGCGCAGCGCGCGGCGCCTCTCCTGCACATCCAGCTAGGATCCACCCTTGCGGCCGATGGCGAGGGTGCAATAAATGAGAATCATTGTCCCCACGCAGGACCTGAACAGTGGTAAACAATTAAAAGACAAGTTTCAAAGAGCCGGGAGGAGACAAAAGAAACCCACATGGTAGCAAATAGAAGGAGTATTTTCCTTGGGTGAATTCCAGTAATGCGGTTGAATCTTCGGCAACATTTTCCCTCTCCACTCTCCGTCTTGAACTGGTCCGCCTGCAAGCCTACAACTGCGCCGAGAGACGACGTAATTTAGATAACTCTTTCCCCCTGCTGTTCGAAATCAGGAAAAGGGCATTACGGACCTTTCACTGCAATCTTCTTTGTCTGTTCCTCGGGCTCTTGCTCCTCCGAAACCCGCCTCTCCATACGGTTGGAACCCTTTCGAGAGAGCGCTTTCTGGGTCGCCATTGACTTCATTTATCAGTTATCCTTTACCTCCATTGATGTATGAAGAAACTTACAGTCATTTTGGGACTTCCGGAGCACTTTTCTGAGGTTTGCGCGAGACAGTCCATGTCCAGAACCAAGTTGTCTCCTCTCTCCTGAACTTCTGCTCCCGCGGCAGTCTGAGGCTGAATAAAGCATCATACTTCGTTTATCAAAGATATTCACCCATTTAAGGAAAGACAAAGAAACTAATTACCTGAGCTGAGGTTTCCTCCATTTGCTGCCTCTCAGAATGATGCCAATTTCCGAGCCTCTAGTAAATTTCTTGTTCAAACAAAAACGCGAATTTCATGCCCACCTGGCATTTGTTACACTAGTTCTTGGGGACCGCGACGATCTTCAGTCCCGGTCAACTGCCCAAAAAGTAAATTAAAAGTTGGAAACGAGTAGCTTCGCTTTCCGCATCGAGTATGTGCGGAATCGGACGAGAAAACCAAGAGAGACGGGATCAGCAATGGCGTAGAATCAGCTAGAATAAATGAAGGAAGGAGAGGAAGGAGAAAGTAGAGCGTGCGATAAGGAATGAGAAGCTTTATTCGGCCAAATAAATGAAGACGTGGAAGTGGAGCAGGAGCAAGGAGCCGGAGCGTCTGTCCCTCACCTTTGGATCGTGAGAAGCAACTCCCATGTGCCGCGCCCCTTTTTCCTCTTTTTTAATAAGAAAAGCATAAAACTGCGAAAATGAAAAGCGCAAGAACAGATAGGATATTCATCGGGCAACCGCCCACCGCCCACCGCCCAAATGCAAAGTGTAGAAAAGCCAACCGGAGAGAAGCGTGACTTGCTTGAAGAACAATAGCGAGATAAATGAAAAACCCAAAACTCTCTTGAAAAGGAATGCTGAGATGGTCGCCTGTATCTGGCTTTATCTTTTTTCACGCTGGTCCTCTTTCGTCGCCTTCCTGGAGCTCTGTCAAGCTTCTCGTTCTCCGGGCTCGTATTCCTTCAACTAGGACTTAGCCGTGGCCGCCCTACTATCTACGGTTTCGTCGTGGAATTCGGAATGGAAGGTTAGATACTAGTAAAAGCAATGGAAGCCTGAGATCCGAGAGGAAGACGACGACCCCTGTCTTCTGCCATCTTTCCCTCCTCTTTTTCTTCTGACGCGGTCAACAACCCCATCCCATGACGAGGAACGGCTCTCTCTTACAACGGTTCTCTATCTCTTAGGTTCTGCCATCTCAGATCTGACGGTCGACGTCGGCAGAGATTCGCCAAGTTGGAGGATCCAACGGAGATGCCATCGGGGGGACTTGTCGGATTCACCCGCTAGGCGCCAAACGCGTCCGCACCGCTCGATCTCGATCTCGATCGTACGGTGTACGTTGGGATTTGGGGCCTATCGGTCAGGCGGCAGTACGGTGCTCTGATCAATTAAGTCGGAGTACGCAGGCGATTTGACACGTCTGCGGAGGTTGAAAAACAACGTGGTGCGTTAGTATTTATTTATTTTGCGTGAATTTTTTTTTTAATGATAGACAGTTGTCATTTCTGATATCTAGAGATCCGCAACGTGGTGCCGTTATAGCTTCTTATGAAAGTATTGTAATTCATTAACAGATAATAATAATATGCATTATCTTTTAATTTCTTGCACCAGTAATATAGATAAAAGATTCAATTGATGGTAGATAATAAAAACAATCATCATCATTATCATCATTATCAATTAGATAAGAATGTCTAAAGACGAAGATGCCCATGCTTTATAACAACTCCTATGGTTATTTTTCAATTCCATGTTTACTTGATTGACTTTATTAGGGAAGATTATTAAAATTCGACGCTAAACATGTATGTAGATAATTGGAGAAAAAAAATATAGAACATGTGATCTAGGATGTTCGTCGCTCGTCGACAAAGAAAGTAAACGATTAACGAGATTTTAAAATGGTTATGGGGTCCTCGTGTCAATAGAGAATTGGTTAAGTACGCGAGGCAATATAATACTCATACTGTAATAATATTCTATGTGGATTGATTTATTTAGATCACTTAATAGTCACGTGGATTGCTCATCTAGATTTGAGGAAGAAATCAATATATAATTCGCTCAAAAGAATAGTGAAGCTTGTCATGAAGCACGATCATGGAGAAAGAAAGGAAATATAATTTAGCGAAAATGCTACGGTTGAAAAACTTGTGTTTCAAGAGAGAGAGAAAGAGAGAAAACAAAACATTGTAGGCACAAGCAAAAATTCCTCATTTCATGCCAACTAAGATGCATTTAACATTAAATGGGAATTTTGTATGCATGACATTACTTCATCCTACTTGAAAATTCTAAATGAGCATTCTAGTTTTTGAATTTAGAGTTACCCACTAGCTATATCTAGAAGGTATTGGAATTTATTGGCTAGGACAGGGGAAAGTAGCAAGCTAAATTGACATGATGCTCATGACTATTCATTAGGTTGCCAAATTCTTGATCCATTGATTCAAGTTGAATCCTATGAGTATTATCTATCAAATCTGAGTGTTAAAGATCAAACTATCCAAGTTAAAGCGCACAATTTCTCTCTTTCCTTATCTGCATCTCTATACAAAGTGCAACACACATTTGCTTCTTTTGCTTTGGATGTCCTTGTTGGTGCAAAATATTTGACGACCTCACGTTGAGAGTGGCATTGATCATCATCTTCATCACAAATAATCTCATCATCATTGATGTGCTCCAAGTCATTTATAGTAATAGGTGCAATCGAATATAATTTTCTCAGATTTTCTGAAACCCAAATTTATGAGATGAGACCTTTAGAGTAGATGATTGAAAATTGGTTATGTGAGAAGAGAGAATGAGAGAAAACAAGGTCTAACTCCTCTAAGAGAGAGAGCCCTATCTAGAAAGGAATAAATAGGCTCACCTAAGTAGGCCTAGATCTCTGCTTGTTGCTCCCTATTCTCTTCGAGAGTAGGCCTCGAGTTTGTCTCTTTGTAGTCTACGAGCTTGAATCACCCATCCACACATGCAGTGAGTGAGTGATCTAACCTAGATGTATTTTAACTTGAAAGCATGGTTCGAATGTCTCGATGATGGTATAGAACACCAATATCAATGTAGATGCCAAATGTTGATATTGTCATCTAGATAGTGAATATCAAAAAGAGTACTATATAATCCGATATCTGGTATAAATCCAATATTTGTCATCTAGATACATCCATGGTACTGATGTCAAAGTAAGAGAGGGAAGGAGATTATGAAGAAAGTAGCCATCATGATGGTATTGGAGCACATATAATGGGGGACATGAATGTCATAGAGTAATGTTTGAGGGACATATAAAACCACTTTTGTGTGAAGTGTAATGACATGTGGTTTAGTGGATAATATCTTGATCATCACAAAAGATCTATAGATCTGATTGGGTAAATTCAAGAGCATTATTTGTTTGAAAGATTTAGGGAGTGGTGGATTGTTAGGTAATTATCTCTTGGACAGCTTGGCAAACAGTGTTGAGAACTTGAGTATGGTCTTTGATGATATATACTCAATTGACACAAGTGTAGCTACCAACAAACAAAATAAAGTAAAGATGACCCAGTGTAGTGGGAATGCAAGCGGGCCCCTAAACATTACAATGAATTAAGCCTAAGGCTTAGGATGATGGAATAGAATCTTGGGAATGATGAGTGCAGCAGCGATGTTAGCCCATTTGGTATGACTCACACACAAATTGAGATAAAGATAAAAATAACAAAAAAATTTAAAATTTAGAAAAAAAATGCATGGCCAAGTCTATGATGCCACAAACGAGAATAAGTAGAGTCAAAAGTATCAAAAATATAAAGAAGTTCTAAGAAAGGAGTGTTCACCATGAGTTTGTAGATTTATGGCCATTTTTATGCCTCAATCTTATCCTCTGATTGATGTGTAGGTCTTAGAAGATATGAAGATCAAAGCCAAATTTTATTTTGTGAGTGAAGAAGAGATTACAAGCCTCCATTTATATAGAATAAAGTGAGAGATATGAAACTATGACCTATGTGGGACTAATGTCCCTAATATGGCAAGAAATAAGAAGACTTCCCAAGAGGTTACCTGTTCTAGTATTGCTCTTACCCATATTTGGATTTTTTAACTAGATCAAATGCACTAAGTGACGAATATTATGTGGCCAACAAGCCAAATCACGCTCTATATCTGTTTTATCTTCGTTAAAATAAATTTAAATTGACTTTTATTCTTATGTGATGTTTTCAATTAAATTAGATTGATGTTTTCAGTAAAATAAAATTTATCTTAATATGCAAAAACTCAATGAATTATGATGAGATCATAGTATAACAATTACTAGTATTTAAACATATCCTCTAAATATTACTATTTCAGAGATATTTGAGAAGGACATCAAAACATCAAGATAGAATTACACTATCTAATTTGAATCATATGATGAGTATAGTTGATTATGTGGCCATTGGTGTAAAGACACTAAAGATAGATAGTTAGGTGCTCTTTAGAGAAAGAGTGATGCAGGATGGGGTGTGAAAAGCCTCGTGCCTGATCAATGTAACCAAGGCTGACTGAAGATAGGTCGGTTAATCCTAACTTACGGGTGGGCGAGTCCTAGACCCTAAGTATGATCTAAACCTAAGTATCCAACCTAAACCTAAGTGCAAACAGGCGTGCCGATCAGCGGAGTCGACTCTGGGAGATCCGGGGAAACTCGCAATGATGGGTAGGGTGAGATCCTCTCGACCCACGTCCAGAGGCGTGGAAGTCACTCGTCGTGGAGTAGCTTGAAGGCTGCAGCTCACGCTCGGTGTAGGACTTGATGTACGCGACAGGACTCTCGACCCTATACTCGTACTACCCTGCCTAAGTCGTCCGACGACGGTGGAGACGAGTAAAGGAAAATGCTTCGAAAAGTAATTAGACTTTAAAATGAGGGGTCGAAGCTAACCTACGGGGCGGGATGCCCGGTGGGTCGGGGCGTAGTGGAGAGTCGGCTTGGCAGTGTTGACCAAAGAAGGGGAGACGACAGCTCGATGTCGATCTTGGAAGAGGCCGGGTAGGTCCCGAGATAGACACGTGGAGGTGTTGTTCTCAGTAGCTGCATGAAAACCAGGTGCAGGGATGACCAGGTGACCATACGCTTGCGCAACCCGGGGTGATCGTGGGTGTAGTACCGGTGGGGCGCGATCCAGCTGGGCGCAGACGTGGCTAGGAGCAGGGAGTGGGCTGGGCTCGAGGCAGGGCACCGATGTGGTCCGGGACATAGCACAGATGCGCCCGGGACATAGCGCAATGCGACATTGGGTTGACCGCGAGGGCGCTTCAGGCTGGGGAGCGCGGGCGCACCCAGAGCGTGGTGTGGGCGCACCCTGGGGATGATTCAGGCGCGACCGGGAGTTCAAGTCGCGGAGTGAACCTGGGCAGGGGAGAACACGCGTCGGGGAGGCGGGTCGCGGCAGGGTCCCACGCGACCAGAGCAGGCCGGGGCTGCGCGAGACAGGTCGCAGGCGGGCGGGCGTTTCCTAAATTGGTGTGAACGCAGACGAGGCGAGCGCTGGGCACCGTAGGAGGTGACGAGGGTAAGCCGAGCGTGGTACACCGGAGCGCAGGTAAATTCCGGCCGGAATTCGTGAGCTCCGTCAATGGTAGGATGGCTCGGTGGGAATTGTGGGTGATGGGATAGAGAAGGGAGGAATTTCAGCGAGAAGAGGGAATCTCGGGCGACGGAAGGGATGGGTGTGGATTCGTGAATTCGGGAATTCGTGGGTGAGTCCGAATTCTTGAATTTGAGAATTCGGGAAGTCATGACTTCGAGAATTCGTGAGGTGCGCGAGAGAGAAATCAATAGGACGGAAAGAGGAGCGATCGGTAGGGACGATGGCGGGGTAGGGCGAACTCGGCAGCCGAATTTGGCAGGTCGATGAAAGTCGATAGGACAATAGAGGAGTTTTTCTGAGCGCCGTGATGAATTTCGGCCGGAGGATAGCGGTGACGACAATGGGCACTGGGAGAGAGAAGGATTTGAGTGGGGGAGAGGGAATGGCGGGACGAGGGAGGGAGATCGGGAGTTGGATGGCAATGGCGATGGTGATGTCGACAGGGAAAGGTGACTGAGCGTAGGAGAGAATTTGGTAGGGCAGGAGGAGGGCGGATAGTTGGGCGTAAGGCGATGGTTTTCGCGAGGCGAGGGACTCGGGAATATCCGTAGGACAGTGGAGAGAATTTCCGCGGGGTGACGGGATCCCGCTGAACGACGGAAGGTATTCCGCCGGAATGACGGATTGAATTTCGGCAGGCAGGAAAAGGGGGAGGTCGCTGGGCAGCGGAGAAGAAGATGGTAGAGTTGGAAGCGAATTGAATTCGAAGGGGCAACGGGCTGGGGTGACGAGAGGAGAGTTCGGCCGGGGTGAGGGAGGGGAATTGGCAGGTTGTGGGAAAGATGGATGGCAAAGACGATGGGTAGAGGGGAGTTGGCGTGGGAGAGGGAGAATTCGAGTGGACGAAGGCGCTTAGGGAAATTATGCAAGGTCGCGGTCAACAATTAGGTGATAACATGCAATCTTAACATGATAATACATGATTATTGATGCAAAATAAGGCATAAAACATTCCATTTGTATGCATGTTATGATACTTTGAGTGCATTTCTATCATTTCATTTAATTTTAAGTTATAATCTCAAAATGCACTAAATTAGGGTTAATTATGATGAATTAAAGATAAATGATTTTATAACCTATCTTTACTTGAGATTATAAGTGGGTTTTAAAGTTAAATAAGGAGAGAAATCATTTTTATAAACAGTCATTTAATTTTCTAAAGTTAAGATCTTAAAGAAATGATTATATTTTTGAAAAATAAATTAAAACTCTTGTTATTTATTAATTTTGACTTTTTAGAATGATAGATAATTAAATTTTGGATCAAATGAAAGAAATGAATGTATTTTTGAAATAGAAATGAAATCTCTTGTTATTTAAATATTTTGACTTTTTATAATGATAGATAATTGAATTTCAGATCCAATGAAAAAAATCTGGATTAATTTTGAGTTGTATTTTGAAAGTTATGAATTTTCTAATTTTTAGGGATTTTTCTAGAATTTTTTTGAATTTATTTTCGATTTTAAATCTATTTAAACAATTAAAAATAATAATAAAGAGGGGTTTATTTATTGCGTGGGACCCATGTGGATGCAACGTGGCACGCAAGGCCACGTGGCAGAGCCACGCAGAGCCACGCGAGCGCCTGCATGGCGCGAAGGTGACACGTGTGCATATTTATATTTACTCGTAATATAGGGTTATAGTACATATAAGCATCCATTAGTCGGATTTAAGCTAACTGTCATATCCGCTCCACATTATAAACCCGACGAGTTTCTTTAATTTTATTCGTGTAGGACTATGTTCCACTCTAATTTTTAATTGCAGGCAACGTGGCCGAAGGTGATGTGTTGGATCAAAAGCGCGTGGATTATCGCACGTGGATCGTGTGGACGCAGAGTCCATGGGATCACCAATCACGCACGTGCCTTTATGGGGAGTTAAGTGAAATGATCGCAACTGTCCATCAAGGAGTTATAACGGTCGAGATTAAATCATGATGAAACGCATCAGGAGCATCAGAACGCTATCCAACGGTAGCGGTTTCACACGTTTTGTAACGCATACACATGTGGCATCATCTTGCGCGTCCATCGGCGATCCGATGGACACGACATAATCATAACAGTTCACGATGAACCGTTTCATCAGAACCGTCGATTAATCCCATCAGACGGTTACACCCAAATACACTACAAATTGAGATGTTCTTCGATATTTTGATGTATGCTTGGATGATTTCGCTAAATTGGTCTATCTACACCCTTCAATCCTTGAATCTCTCACTTCTAATCTCTTCTAGACTCGTTTTCGCGTCCACGGAGTGATTAAAAGTGAGATTTCGTCGATCGATTAAGGAGAATTCATCTCTTGAACAGCGATGATCGTTTATGAAATCGCGGAATGAAAAGCCTTGAATCCGGTGATTAGTTGGAATATTTTGATCGCTATCTCGGGTTAGAATACGTGTTTTCCCTCTAATCTTTCATCATGTATCATCAATTTTTAATTTAAGATCGTAATTTAGTTTAATTTCATCTTTAATTTCTGTTTTTTATTCTTATGATTTTCAGAAATTTCTCTCCACTTCGCTCTTTGATTTCTCTGCGAATACTAATCCAAATCGAGTGATTTTTGATTCCGTGGATTCGTCTTTGAGTTATCTTTCTAAATCTATCATTTTCCCTAATTTCTATCACCAATTCATCGTCCGATTTGATTAAATTCCAAAAGATTTCTCAAAAATCTCTTATTTCTCAATGGATTTGACCCTTATTTACCATTATACCCCTTAATTCAAGATAAAATCATTAAATTGGTATGATTGGATTTATTTTTGACTTGAATCGGTGTGCAATTAATGAAGACATTGATTGGTTCCGTCACAGGGTCGCAATGGAGGGAGAGATAGGGAAGGGGCAACGGGAGGGAGACGAGATTAAGTGGGGTTGCGGAGGAGGGAGAGACAGAGGATTGGCAACGGAGAGGAGACGAGGTGAGCGGGATGGGGGAGGAAGGAGAAACCGAGAAGAGGGCAATGGGAGGGAGACGGGTTTGAGCGGGGTTGCGGAGGAGGGAGGGACGGAGGATGGGCAACGGGGAGGAGACGGGGTGAGCGGGGTTGCGGAGGAGGGAGAGACGAAGGATGGGCAGGGAGGATGGTGCGGCGGTCTTGAGGCGACGGCGACGGAGGTGGCGGCGGCCTATGGCGGCGGCGGCGGCTTGGGGATAGCAGCGTCACAAAGGGGATTGGCGGCGACGCATGGCGGCAGCACGATGGTGTGTGGCGGCGGCGGCGGCGACCGCAGTGGCGGCGGCGACAACGGCGATATCCTCGTGGCCGGGGCAAGGAGTGGCAGCGGTCGCGTCGGCGGCGGTGGTGGCACGGAGGCGTGCGGCGGCGGCGGCGGTGGTGGTTGGACTCTTTCCCTGGCTTTCCGTGAGCAGCCACTCGAGAGGGAGGACACTCCTTTCTTTTCTCAAATGATAGCTAAGGTTTGTGGGGGGTCCCATCCCCTCTTATAGAGCCCATAATGGGCTGAGAGGGGAAAGGGCCCACCTGAGGCCCACGACCCAAACGCATAAACATACTCATAGAAAATAAGGTTCACAAAGAAGAAAGGCCTCACGAATAGGATCCCGAAAAGGGAAGAACCCACCCGGAAGCCTAAAAGGGAGAGGAAAATAAGCGAGGGCCCGCTTAAACACGTGTGTGTCACAAAGTTCACAATAAAGAAAGAAGATAAGTAGATAGATCCACGCGCGCGAAAGGGCTCCTTCGGCGCCATGCTATCGTGTCTTGGTGGCGACGGAGGTCGTACGCCACCAAAGAGTTTTTCTCAATTGATATGTATGAATTCATAAATATTTTTATTTATAGTTATTAATAAAATTAATTTATGTCAAGGTTGTTTATATGATCATTTTACCTAAGACACCAAAGACATTTTTTGGATGAATGATTTTGTTTTAACTATGACTTATGAATCCCTAGCTAAGAGATCCCCAAAATATCATAGATTAGATATGGGCATGAAGTCTTTCAATATGCACAAAATATCATAGATTTGATGAGATTGACTCAAGAAATAAAATGTGCTCAAATCTTTATCAAGGTAATGGATATATCAAAGAAGCTATTCTTGATAATTTTCTCCACTTATCAATACTAACTTGAGTGACTGATTAGCGTTTGACATTTGACCATACCCTAATTCATCATGATTCTAGCATAGAGAAATGGTCATACGTATATGGTGATCAATGATTGCAAGGTTATGTTGGGAACTAGGGTCTATAAGCCTCCCAAAATTTTGGTCAAAGCATCAAATGTAGCAGAAACTATTGAACCAAACATTCAATACAAAGAAGCACCAAAAGAGATGATCCTATCATCAAGCATAGGATAAAATCATACTTACATGAATCATTTGAAGGATTCCTTAAAAATTTTCAAATGTTTAGCCTCTAGTGGTATCCATTCAATTGTTAGACAATCAAATCTCCAACTAAAAGCTCATCAGCACAATAGGAAGAGAAGAGAGGGAGAGTTTTCCACGAAGGGTTGCATGGATTAATTAATTATGGTCATTCTCCCCTTATTTATAGACTTTAGAAATATTAACTTTTCCCAATAACCCTTATTATGTCTATATCCACCAATGTCCATCAGCCTTATGTATGTGATTATCTTGGTCCATATACCTCGCAAGTTACTAACTCCATCAACCCAATAATAGTTATTGGTTATTTTTATTATTTAAATACATCAATATTTATACATATATATATATATATATATATATATATTAACTATATCGCGTACCCAGTGCATGCCAAGCTATACCATGTGCTTTGAGAGATATAGAGTATATTAGAACTTCCTAATTAATTTGTATATGTCTTATGCATGTTATCATACTTTGAGTGAATATCTATCATTTCAAGCAATTTTAAGTTGTAATCTCAAAATGCATTAATTTAGAGATAATTATGTATTTTTAAAGAATATATTTTATAGTAGATTATTCCCATCTATATTTGAGATTATAATTGGGTTTTAATGTTAAATAATAAGATAAAAGACTTTTTATATACTCATTTTTTATGTTCTAATCTCTAAGAGAAATGAGTCTATTTTTGAAATAAAAATTTATTCTCTTGTTATTTATTAAATTTGACTTTTTAAAATGATAGATTATTTAATTTCTAATCCACAAAAACTTGGATTAATTTAGAGTGGTATTATGAAATTTATGAATTTTCTAATGTTTAGGGATTTTTCTAAAAATTTTTTTTGAATTTTTTAAGAATTTTTGTGGATTTATTTTTAATGAAAAACAATAAAAAATTGGTTTTTAATGCGCGCTAATGTGGCATATGATGTGGCAGCCGCATGACGTCTAGCCACGTGGCAATGAGTGCACGTGCCATGTGGCACACACATGTAGAGGAGCACATGTGTGCTGACACACGCTTGTGTGCGCATGTGTGATTAGTGAGATAAGCATCTTTTTCAAGATTTCCGCTAACCCTCTTAACACTTACTCCTTATATACACGATTTCTGCCTCAATTTTTTTCATGTGGGAGTATCTTTTTGTTTATTTTATCGCAGACAATGAGGCACACTCTGGAGGGTTCGATTCACGTATTAAATCACGTATTCACACATTCTGATTGGATGACGATTTGTATTTTAAAATGTTTGAATCTCAGCCGTTCATCTGTGGAGTTATAATGGATGAGATTAAATGCACCCGATGGACTTTTTGTGGACGTGTGGCGACATCTTAGGCGTTCGATGAAGATCGAATGGCAGGCGTTACATGACGATCCAACTTCACGCGATTAAGTGGCTTCATCTGGGCGCTCCATTTCGGATCGAACGGACACAACTTAAAGACGATGATTCGCATATTGGTGTTTCATCTCAGCCGTTAATAAAATATTAAATGCCGAATCTAACGGCTACACCCAAATTTTCATGTTTATACGCATGTTCTTTGACAGAAAATGTATGATTAGATGTTTCAAATAAATCGAACTGTTTCTTTAACTTTGTCCTCGAATCTCTTGATTTACTTGTCTTCTAGACTCATTACCGCATCCAGGGAGTGTTTGAAATCAATATTTCGTCCAAAGAATAGGGAGAAATCACCTCTTAAATGCCGAATTTCGTCTTCGCAATCGCGAAATGAAAAGCCCTTGGATCAATTTGAGCGCGACTTTAGGTTAAATTATGCGTTTCAATCCTAATATTTCATTCTGTATCATTATCTTTCAATTTTGACTTGTAGAATATGTTACTTTTAGATTTAATTTTGGTTTTTCTCTCTCCTCGGGATCGATTTTCTATCTAATTTTTCGTCTTTGATTTCTTTGTGAATCTTGATCAAAATCGAGTGATTTTTGATTCTATGGATTTGTCTTTGAGTTATCTTTCTAAATTTATCAAAATCCCTAATTTTTCACCTCAATTCATTGTCTAAGTTGATTAAATTTTCATAAGTTCTTCGAAAATATCTTAATTCTCTGTGGATTTGACTGACGAGACGAGACCACGAGGTCGTCGATTTCACATGGTCTCGTGTCAAAAATAAAGCCTAATTTACCAATTTGGGGAATTAAGAGTGAATTGAAGGGTATAATGGTAAATACGGGTCGAATCCACAGGGAATTAAGCAATTGCTTGATGTAATCTTCAAATTTGATCAAATCGGACAAGAAATTGATGTTAGAAATTGGGGAAAATGGTATTTTAAGAAATTAGACTTCAAATTGATTCCACGGAATCAAGAATCATTGAATTTGGATTTGATTTCGCAGAGAAATCGAATTTCGAAGTGGAGAGAAATTTCGGACCGAAGAAATCGCGATTTTGAGCTAAATTCTATGAAATTGATCTCTAATTCCTAATCTAAATGAAAATTAAACTTAATAGGAGGATAATTAAGGTAAAACCGCTCCAACTAAACTCAATTAGCGATCAAAACGAGGCGATTAAACGGATTAATCGCTGAAATCGTGAAGAACGCGAACGTGAGCTTCAAGCTGCGATTTCTCCCTTGATTCTCCACCAAATCTCGACTTCAAATGCTCCGTGAGTGCGGAAATGAGAGTAGAACACGTTGGAATCGAGATAAACGAGAGAGAGGGGTGTCTAGACAGTCAATTAGATTGAAATCTCAACTCGAATGCTTAGAACGATGAAGAACATAGAGTTTTATAGGGTATTTGATCGACGGTTACGATAAACGGTCCACGATGGACCGTTTTCGGAAATGTCGCGTCCGTCCGATCATCGATGAAGGGCTCCGATCACTCCTCAGATAAGCGTTTTAAAAACGCTCTTGATTGCATCCTTTAGATCTTGATCCGACGGTCTGGATGAGTCTTGATGAAAAGCGTTATAAAAACGCATTTTTCTTGCGCCGTTGGATCGCGATCCGACGATCGCGATGCTCCCCGCCAAACTCAATCACGGCCGTTATAACTTCTTTAATTAAAGCACGTGCGATTGATCTTCTGGTGGACCGCGGGCGCACGCGATCGACGCGTGTCGATTGATCGCCTGCTTGATCCGACGCTCTGCGTACGTCCACGTCACCTGCATAGTAAAATAAGGCACACTTTAGTCCCACACGGAATGTATTTTGCGAAACCGTCGGGTTTATAGCACCCGACGGTTTATAGGGTTAATAACCCTCCCCATATAGGGCAAGCTAAAGACCCCTTTTATATAGATTAAATAAGTACATTATAGATATAATGCGCCACGTAGGCGCTGCGCGGGTCCGCGTGGCGCTGCCACGTGGCCTTGCGTGCCACGTCGCATCCACGCGGGGCCCGCGCGATAAACTAAAACCTTTTTATTTTTTTATTTATTAAAAACGGGTTTAAAAATCGAAAATAAAATCAGAAAAACGGTTTAAAAATCCGGATAAAAATTCCCTAAATTGTATAAAAATCATATCTTTTAATATATAACTCCAAATTAATCCAAATTTCTTTCATTTGATCCAAAATTTAATTATCTATTATTCTAAAAAGTCAGATTTAATAAATAATAAGAGTTAAAATTATTATTTCAAAAATACATTCATTTATTAAGATTTTAAACTTTAGAAAATAAAATGAATGTTTATAAAGATTGTTTCTCTTATTATTTTAACTTTAAAAATAGTTATAATCTCAAGAAAAATATAGGTTATCAAATTGTTAAACTCTAATTTATCAAAATTAACCCTAAATTAAAGTATTTTGAGATTATAATGACTTTTTAAGAGAATAATAGAAAAATGCATATAAGTACGATAACATGCATGGAAATGAAATCATTTATACTTAAATATGCATCAAAAATCATGTTTTATGATGTAAATATAGCATGTTATCACACCCCCCAACTTAAATTATTGCTAGTCTCTTAGCAATTCACTATATGATCTCCCTAGAAAGTCTTTTCATCCTTTGATCCTATTACTAAAAAGGTGAAGTGTATAAATGTATGATCACGTTTTCCTCATAGTGTAGGCCCTAATGATCTAGATTCCATTTCTAGGTTCACTTCTTTAGTGCATGTTAGGGTAGTGCTCATCGGCTAATGCTCAAGTCTAATTCTTGATTGTAATCAAGGTGAGCCTATCTAAGGTATGATGCTATGGTGCTGAAAATATCCTCACTCTCTCATGAGTGGATGTAATTCCTTACCCTCTCCATAAACACATCACTCCTTCCCTCAAATTGGAGGCTACCTAGTACTTAGAATTCCCCTCAAATCGCTTTCCTCCTTAAAAGAGTGCAATTCAAATGGATTCCTATCTTTGGATGCATCGTGTGAGGAGGCTGAAGGAAATAAAAGATACTATTTCTAAGGGTATGACTTGGCTAAAAGAAAATATGCTGATAAAACAAAGTGGATGATAAAATCAAAGATGGTACCACTTATGATGATTATACTCCCAAGCTAGGTGGATGATGATGGATAGGGTAGATGGTGGAGATGATAGTGGAGGTAGAGATAAATGTAGAAGATGTTCCCACTTATTTTCCTTCTTGTAACTTCTTATTTCTCTTTTTCTTTTGACTTTTCTCCTCTTTCTTTTCTTCTTCTTCTTCTTCTTCATATATATATATATATATATTTTAAGCATTTCAAAAGACTAGAATGATGATGTGGAGGAGTTTTAGGATTTCTGAAGAGAGTGTGTAGCAAATGAAGTTTAGTGAAGGTATAAGCACATGTGGGAGGAAATGGAAGGTGAGATGGATATGTGAGTTTACTTGGGAGTGTTCATCATCAAAAGCGAAGTTTAAAACAAATTGGTGTTACTACTTGACTAATTTGGAAGAGAAAACTACATGCCTATAAGGAAAAGATAGGTGCTACAAAGATTATGGATCATTGCACTCTTTAAAGGGGAAAGTCTAGCATCGAAAAATTCCTTATACTAAGCAGTTTGGGCTAATAGTAGGTAAAGGATGGAATTCTTTTCTCTCAAATACTCTCCTTTCCAATCCCATAGCATTTCAACCTCTTGATTACTCTTTTTCCTTGGTGCCTGTTATATACCCAACCCCAAAGAAGTCAACCACTACTCTAATCCATTGGTCTCTCTAGATCATTTAGCTTTATTACTCAAAATGTAATCATATGGACTATAAGGTCCTCACTTCTACATCTCTAGTAGGTCAGATCTTTAGATGAAAAGACTTCTAAGGTGGGGTAATTTAGATCAAATATTTTAAAAATAGGAGTTTTTTAGAAGGTAGAATTTTAAAATTTTCAAAAATTGTAGAGCTTTTTCTAAATCCTCACCCCCCAATTGGAATCTTTCATTGCCCTCAATGAAAACTACATGCTCATGTGAAAACTCATCGAATCATGGCATGAAAACAATAAAAAGTGCGGTGAGATGGTGATAACATGCTATTTATGCATGTAATTACATAGATATTAATGCGAATTAAGGCATTAATCATCACAAATCTATGCATGTTATCATATTTTAAGCATATTTCTATCATTTTGTGTAAATTCATGTTATGATCTAAAAATACACTAATTATGGATTATTATAAATAATTACACATGATAATATTTAATCTTAATTATATTTATGATCGTAATCATGTTTTAAGAGTGAAAATATGAGAGAAAAGACATTTACTAACATTTACGTATTTATATGAAGTTATTTTATATAATACATAAATGTATAAAATTAATATAAATTAATTCTCTTATTATTTTTATAATTTGACTTTTTATAATGATAGATTATTCAATTCTGAATCCAACAAAACAAATTTGAACTAATTTGGAGTTATATTTTGAAAGTTATGAATTTTACAATTTTTAGGAATTTTTTGGAATTTTTCTGAATTTAATTTGATTTATTTTCGATTTTTAAATGATTTAAACTAATAAAAAAATATAAAAAAATTGGTTTTCGCGCGGGTCCACGTGGACGCGATGTGGCACGCAAGGCTATGTGGCTCTGCCACGTGGATACGCGCGCCTGCATGCGTGGCATGGATGACGCGTACACGCGTCATCTTATATTTTATATATTTATATTAATATAATGTTTAGGGGTCCCCCGTGTATAAGGGGACAAATGATTAAATTCTCTTAAGTCGCGTACATTTTATACTGGATTTTCTCTTTGATTTTACCCTTGTGGGGCTAAAGTCCTTTACTTTTCTTAAGTGCAGGACGCGTGGCATCGTTTCGTTCGTTGGATCATCAGCGCGACGATCGAGAGGCGTCGATCGCATGGATACGCGGTCCACGCGATCATCAAATCACGCACGTGGCTATATTTTCACTTAAGTGACTAAATCACGATCGTCGATCACGTCTGATCTCCCATCGACTCACGAGCCTACGATGGAAATCCAATGATCCAGATCAAGGCGTCGATTAATTTTAAAAGAAACACGATCGCGATCGTCGATCCGATGCGACGCTTCATCGGACGGTCCAGATTCATTTTCGTTTTATTTAAGAACGGTTCTTCGCGACGAAGAATAGGTTCGTGATTAATCTTCAATTAATCCTTGTATACTTCTCCAAATCGCGTCCCGTTTGTTCGAGAACATTCTTGACTCATTTCCGCTTCCAATGAATGCTTAAGATCAAGATTTGATTGAAAGAGAAGGAAGAATTTACATCTTGAACTCCATCTTCGTCTTTGAAAATTCGGAATGAATAGCCTTGCATCCGGCGATTAATTGGATCATTTCGAAGGCTACTTTGGGTTAGTTTGCGTGAATTCTTCATAATCTTTCATCATTTAGTGTTAATTTTAGTTTTAGAATCGTAGATTTAGTTTAATTTAGATTTAATTTCGGTTTTCAATCGTTTTTCGAAACGAAAATTTCTTCTATATTCAAACTTCGATTTCTCTTCGAATTCTTATCCAAATCACCTGATTTTTGATTCCGTGGATTCGATTTTGAGTTATCTTTCTTAATATACTAAAACGCCCAATTTCTAATCTCAATTCATCGTCTGATTTGACCGAATTTCAAAGATATCTCTCAAATTTCCCTAATTCTCCGTGGATTCAACCCTTAATTACCATTATACTAATTAATTACTTTGATTAATCATAAATTGGTAAGATTAGGACTTTATTTTGACACTAATTCGTGTGCATTCAATGACCATACGATTTAGTCTCGTCAGATGGGTTTAGAAAAGCTCATTAGTTCGTGATGCTCGTGGGATTTTCCGGTGCAGGTGCGCCCTTTCCTAATGTAGTTCTTCGACGTCTAAAAAGAAACTGAAATCAAAAACACAAAACTAAAAGGTAAGATAATCTTGGGGTGCCTCCCAAGAGCGCTAAGTTTAACGTCTTCAGCGAGACTAAACAAAATGAAACCTAGACTACTGATGGGTCGAGAGTGATACCGTCACGTCCTCGAATGCTCGGGAAGATGCAGATTTACCTTATCTGCTGGTGCGGGTGGCTCTGAAGTCAGGTATGGCTTAAGACGATGGCCGTTTGCCTTGAATTGTCGACTGGTCTTAGGATTGGAGATGAGTATTGCTCCGCCATCGAACAATTCCAGAACCACGTATGGACCATCCCATCTGGAGCGCAGCTTTCCAGGGAAGAGTTTGAGGCGGGAATTGTAGAGCCAGACCTTGTCGCCGATCTGGAATGATTGTCGTTGGATGTGTCGGTCGTGGAAGGCCTTGGTCTTCTCTTTGTAGATCGCCGCATTCTCGTACGCGTCGTGCCTCAACTCTTGTAACTCCTGGAGCTGGAGAAGTCGTTCCTTGCCGCTTCGTCCGAGTGCGAGGTTGAGCTTCTTGATGGCCCGGTAGGCTCGATGCTCTAGCTCAGCCGGAAGGTGGTAGGCTTTCCCGTAGATGAGTCGGAAGGAGACATCCCAGATGGGTGTCTTGTATGCCGTCCGGTATGCCCATAGTGCGTCGGGGAGCTTATGTGCCCAATCCTTTCCATTTGGACGAATTATTTTCTTAAGAATAGTTTTAACTTCTCGATTACTAACCTCTACTTGCCCATTCGCCTGGGGGTGGTATGGCGTGGTGATGCGGTGGTGTACTCCGTATTTCTTCAACAGTGCCCGAAAGTGCGAGTTGTTGAAGTGTGAGCCACTATCGCTGATGATAGCCCTCGGACAACCGTATCGGGCGAAGATGCATCGTGTGATGAACCGCAGAACCTCCCGATGGTCGTTTGTCCTGGTGGGGATTGCTTCAACCCACTTGGACACGTAGTCCACCGCCACCAAGATGTACTCTTTCCCATCAGAAGGTGGAAAAGGTCCCATGAAGTCTATCCCCCAAAGGTCGAAGATTTCCACCTCAAGGATCGGTCGCATCGGCATCTCGTCTCGCTTGGAGATGTTGATCGCCGCTTGACATTGTAGGCACTCTGTGTAGAAACGGTTGGCATCATTGAAGATGGAGGGCCAGTAGAAGCCACTCTGTAGGATCTTGTCTGCGGTCTTTCGTACCGCGAAGTGTCCTCCGCACGTTGATGAGTGACACATCGCCGGTATGTCTCCACTGTTCCTCCTCAGTACGCATCGTCGGATGATGCAGGTCGTATCCTAGGTGGAACAAAAGTGGTTCTTCCCGAAATAGTACTTGAGCTCGTGGAAGAACTTATCTTTTTGGTGTCGGTTCGGTGCTCGGGATCGATCCGAGTTACGATGAAGTTGACTATGTGCGCGTACCAGGGGGCGTGACTCGAGATGGCGAGTAGATGCTCGTCTGGAAATGTGTCTCCGATGTCCTCTCCTCCCGAGATGTGGAGACGCGATAAGTGGTCCGCCACCGAGTTTTCGCTGCCCTTCTTGTCTTTTATCTCCAAGTCGAATTCTTGAAGGAGCAGCACCCATCGTATGAGTCTTGGTTTGGCCTCTTTCTTGGAGAGTAAGTATTTCAGGGCCGCATGATCAGTGTAGATGATGATCTTGCTCCCCACGATGTAAGGCCAGAACTTCTCGAGAGCGTAGACCACCGCCAGAAGCTCTTTCTCCGTCGTCGTGTAATTAATTTGAGCTTCGATGAGGGTGTTACTTGCGTAGCAGATGGCTGTCGGCTTCTTGTCCAGTCGCTGTCCCAAGACCGCTCCCACCGCGTAATCCGAAGCGTCGCACATAATCTCGAAGGGTAAGGCCCAATTAGGACTTTGTAGAATTGGTGCCTCGATTAGTGCTTGCTTCAATGTCTTGAATGCGCGCTTCCCTTCCTCGTCGATGATGAAGTCCTTGTCTTTGCAAAGAAGGGTGGTGAGGGGCTTGAAAACTTTCGCGAAGTCTTGGATGAATCGTCGATAGAAGCCGACGTGCCCGAGAAAGCTCCTCAAATCCTTCACGGTGTTAGGTAGAGGGAGGTTTTGGATGACCTCTATCTTGGCCTTATCCACTTCTAAGCCTTTTCCCGAGACGATGTGCCTGGGCACTACTCCCTCTCGTACCATGAAGTGGGATTTCTCCCAGCTAAGTATCAGTCGTTTCCTGACGCATACCTCCAGTATCTTCGTCAGGTGAGCAAGAGAAGTCTCGAAGTCGTTTCCAAAGACGGAGAAATCGTCCATGAAAACTTCTAAACTGTCGCCAAGAAAGTCGGAGAAGATAGCCATCATACATCGTTGGAAGGTCGCGGGGGCGTTGCACAGTCCGAATGGCATGCGTCTGAAGGCAAAGGTGCCAAAAGGACATGTGAACGTTGTCTTCTCTTGATCGTCGGGGTGGATAGCAATCTGATTATAGCCCGAATATCCGTCGAGGAAGCAGAAGTAGTTGGATCCTGCCAGTCGGTCCAGGATCTGGTCGATGAACGGTAGCGGGAAGTGGTCCTTCTTAGTAGCAGAGTTCAGCTTCCGGTAGTCGATGCAGACCCTCCACTTCGTCGGTAGGCGCGTCTGGATTTCCTCGCCTTTTTCATTCGTCATGACCGTTACTCCGGCTTTCTTCGGGACAACGTGTACCGGACTCACCCATTGGCTATCGGATATGGGGTAGATAATTTCTGCATTTAGCCATTTAAGAATTTCTTCTTTCACGGCCTCCCATACCCTTGGGTTGAGTCGTCGTTGGGCCTCCCTGACGGGTCTCGACTCATCCGCTAGGAAGATGCGATGAGTGCATAGTGAAGGGTCCAGCCCTTTTAGGTCCGTTAGGGTCCATCCGATTGCTTCTTTATTCTTCCTTATCACTTCTAGTAATTTCTCTTCTTGCTTAAGGTCCAGCTTGGACGAAATAATTATCGGCTTTGCTTTCTCGTCGTCAAGGAAGGCATACTTGAGTGTAGACGGGAGAGTTTTGAGCTCCAAAGTTGGCTCGTCCATCGGAAGCTCTTCATATCTTGCTTCCTCGTTGATCATCATTACTTCTTCCACGCATTCGTCTATGTCTTGATCATCGGCGAAGTCGATGGCTCCCAAATCTTCAGATGCTCGTGAAGGGTATTTCATTAGCTTGTTGATGTCGACCTTCACGGTGTGCTCTCCCACTTTGAGAATAACTTCTCCTTTCCCCCAGTCAGTTACGGCTTTCGCGGTAGCTAGGAAGGGTCGTCCTAATATGATCGGGGCTTGGCTCAGCTCCTTAGTCATTTTCATATTGACCACTAGGAAGTCTACCGGGAAATAACAATCTTCTATTCTAACTATGACATCATCTACTAGTCCATGGGGTTTTCTAACAGATCCATCGGCTAAGCATAGTTCTACAAGGAATGGTTGTAACTCCCCTACATGATGACGGTCGAATACAGCCTTAGGGAGGATGTTTATACTGGCTCCTGTATCTAGTAGGGACCTAGTAAAGGACATTCCTCCGATTTCACTCGTGATCATGGGTGCTTTCGGATCTCTCTTTTTTACGGGTAAGGAATTCATTATTATGGAGCTTACCGTCTCACTAAGTTGGATCCGTTTAGGGTTTCTATGGGGAGTACATATACCTTTTAGGTATTTTGCATAGGTAGGGATATGCTTGATGGCTTCTGTTAAGGGAATAGTTATAGTTACCTTCTTAAAGGCTTCTAGTAGGTTGTCGTCGGTTTCGTTATTCTTGGCTTTTGGTCGGTTTAGGGCTTGAGGATAAGGCACAGGGGGCTTCTATTTGTCAGGGTTAGGTTCAGCCATAACCTGTTCTTCCTTGTCCTCCGAATCAGTGTCTTGCTTGACGATAATTGGCGTTTCTTCTGCTTCTTTTTGGCCTTGGTGGAAAGGTTGATCCTTGTATGGATCCGACAGGGTTTTCCCACTCCGAAGGCTTGATATGGCCATGGCTGATTCTACGGCTTCTTCGTCGACGTGTACATGGTTGATATTATGAGTCTGGGTCGACGAGGCTCCTTGATTTCTTGGATTTGCCGTGGCCTGCAAGGGTAACTGGTCAGTAAAAGTTACTTGCTTACCCTTTTTGTCTGTCGTCGGTTGGACGTTCGTCTTGACGAAGTCCAGAATTTCGTCCACGCGTGAGTTCATCCTCGTCATTTGCTCAATTAATTGCGAGATCGCGCCGAGGATCGGGTCGGATGCCGACGTGGTTTGGGGTGGAGCTTGCGTGTATGCTTGTGGTTGAGTCGGCGGGACAAACAACGACGGTCTTTGATTAGGGTAATTTTGCTGACCGTTGTATTGTGGAGGATAAGATTGATCGTTGTTCCTCCTCTAGCCATTATTCTGCAAGGAATTGATAAAAACAGGGGTATTATATTGACTAGGGTAATTACCTGGATAATTTGGTCGTCCCTGTTGACTCGGTCCTCGTGATGGACCTTGTCTATACATTCCTTGCCCTTGGATTGCCATCACGGGGCAATCTAATTCGACGTGGTCGAATCTTGAGCACGTCGCGCATGGTGACGCCTCTTGGAGTGAGACAGGGGCGAGTCCTTCGGAACTGTTGCGGATGTTGAGTCGGTCCAGGAGTAAGTTCTGGACTTCCGCCATTTTATCGATCCTTTCAAGGAGCATCCCCGTCTCTGCTGACTTGGCGTCTAGAGCTTTCGGCATTGCACCTCTTCGAAATGGTTTCGCTGCATTATGGTGACTATTTTCCGTCACCGTTTCGATGAGATCCATCGCGTCGTCTTCATATTTGCTCATAAAGGTGCCACCGCTAGCTGCATCCAAAAGGAATCTATCTTGCGGGCCTAACCCGTCATAAAAAATTTGAGTTAATTCGTGGTTAGATACGCCATGGTGTGGGCATTCCCTCGTAAGATCTCTTAATCGTTCCCAGGCCTCGTGGAAGGTCTCACTCGAGCCTTGGGTGAACTCTCGGATGGCTTTTCGGACGGAGGTGGTTTTTCCTACGGAATAGTACTTTCTTAAAAAATCCTCCTCCATCTCGGTCCAACTTGTGAATTCTTTCCCTAATTTTAAAAACCAGTCCTTGGCTCTATCTCTAAGGGTAGCGGGAAAGAGTTTCATCTTCATCGTGTCCGCGGGGACATTTTGAAGGTGATTGATCTCACAAACTTGGGAGAGCTCATCTACATGTCTATAGGGATCTTCGGAAGGCTTACCATGAAAGATAGGCAGCATGCTCATTACATGGGAGTCTATTCTCAAATTGGCCCCTCGTCCTAGGGGTGCGTGAATTCTAGTGACGGGTCGCTAGAGGACGGGCCTAGCATAGTCACTAAGGCGTTTCCTAGCATTTCCTTCATCATTCCGGGCCATTTCTACTGGTTCGGTAGGATCAAAAGTTGAGTCAGTCTCGGTAGTGTCGGTCTCGGTAGCTTCAGGAGTCTGCGAGGATCGTTCAAAGAGATCTATTTCTAGGGGATTATTCTGTACTCTCCAAGCTGTTCGTCTTCTCATGAAGAGTGGATCGAGTATGTAGATGGATAATAAGTTATAAATACTTATAAAATATTAAAAATTGAAATCAATCGTACCTGAGTGTCGGTATCCGTGAGAGTTATGCGTTCTTTACGCGATTTTGAGTAAGTGATCGCCCGTAATCCTTAGAAAAGGAGCGAAAATCACTTATTCTTATCGAATTAAGGATCTCGAAGATGGATTTCTACTTCGGATCACTCAAAATACGATTGAATTGCTTGAATTTCAAGAAATTAAGAGAAAAATCCGTGTTGACCAAGTCAAAATTGACTTAATTTGATCGAAAATTGCCTTAATTCCCCGGCAACTGCGCCATTTGACGAGACGAGACCGAGAGGTCGTCAATTTCACACAGTCTCGTGTCAAAAATAAAGCCTAATTTACCAATTTGGGGAATTAAGAGTGAATTGAAGGGTATAATGGTAAATATGGGTCGAATCCACAGGGAATTAAGCAATTTCTTAATGTAATCTTCAAATTTGATCAAATCGGACAAGAAATTGATGTTAGAAATTGGGGAAAATGGTATTTTAAGAAAGTAGACTTCAAATCGATTCCACGGAATCAAGAATCATTGAATTTGGATTTGATTTCGCGGAGAAATCGAATTTCGAAGTGGAGAGAAATTTCGGACCGAAGAAATCGCGATTTTGAGCTAAATTCTATGAAATTGATCTCTAATTCCTAATCTAAACGAAAATTAAACTTAATAGGAGGATAATTAAGGTAAAACCGCTCCAACTAAACTCAATTAGCGATAAAAACAAGGTGATTAAACAGATTAATCGCTGAAATCGTGAAGAACGCGAACGTGAGCTTCAAGCTGCGATTTCTCCCTTAATTCTCCACCAAATCTCGACTTCAAATGCTCCGTGAGTGCGGAAATGAGAGTAGAACACGTTTGAATCGAGAGAAACGAGAGAGAGGGGTGTCTAGACAGTCAATTAGATTGAAATCTCAACTCGAATGCTTAGAACGATGAAGAACATAGAGTTTTATAGGGTATTTGATCGTAACCGTCCGATCGAAACGATCGACGGTTACAATAAACGGTCTACGATGGACCATTTTCGGAAATGTCGCGTCCGTCTGATCATCGATGAAGGGCTCCGATCACTCCTCAGATAAGCGTTTTAAAAACGCTCTTGATTGCATCCTTTAGATCTTGATCCGACGGTGTGGATGAGTCTTGATGAAAAGCGTTATAAAACCGCATTATTTTTGCGCCGTTGGATCGCGATCCGACGATCGCGATGCTCCCCGCCAAACTCAATCACGGCGGTTATAACTTCTTTAATTAAAGCACGTGCGATTGATCTTCCGGTGGACCGCAGGCGCACGCGATCGACGCGCGTCGATTGATCGCCCGCTTGATCCGACGCTCTGCGTACGTCCACGTCACCTGCATAGTAAAATAAGGCACACTTTAGTCCCACACGGAATGTATTTTGCGAAACCGTCGGGTTTACAACACCCGACGGTTTATAGGGTTAATAACCCTCCCCATATAGGGCAGGCTAAAGACCCCTTTTATATAGATTAAATAAGTACATTATAGATATAATGCGCCACGTAGGCGCTGCGCGGGTCCGCGTGGCGCTGCCACGTGGCCTTGCGTGCCACGTCGCATCCACGCGGGGCCTGCGCGATAAACTAAAACCTTTTTTATTTTTTATTTATTAAAAACGGGTTTAAAAATCGAAAATAAAATAAAAAAAATGGTTTAAAAATCCGGAAAAATTCCCTAAATAGTAAAAATCATATCTTTTAATATATAACTCCAAACTAATCCAAATTTCTTTCATTTGATCCAAATTTATTAAGATTTTAAACTTTAGAAAATAAAATGAATGTTTATAAAGATTGTTTCTCTTATTATTTTAACTTTAAAAACAGTTATAATCTCAAGAAAAATATGGGTTATCAAATTGTTAAACTCTAATTTATCAAAATTAACCCTAAGTTAAAGTATTTTGAGATTATAATGACTTTTTAAGAGAATAATAGAAAAATACATATAAGTACGATAACATGCATGGAAATGAAATCATTTATACTTAAATATGCATCAAAAATCATGTTTTATGATGTAAATATAGCATGTTATCATTGACCCTTATTCACTTCTATACTATCAAATTCATGATTATTTATCAAAATTGGTAGTTTGGAACTTTTTTTTACACGAGTATTATTTATCAAAATTGGCCTGTATTAAATGACTGCATAGATTTGTCTCATCATTAATTTTTATCATCATTAGTTACCATGTACATCTAATCCTTAATCTGTGGGAGACTCATGAATGACTAAGGGTATAATTAATTGTCAAGCCTTTATTAGTTACTCAAATTAGTATTTATGAGAGTAGGCAACCATTGAGAACACATTATTTGATATTTCAACTACCTTGGCCAAGGATTCAACTAAATCTCATTCCTTGAATCAACCTAATTTTATACTAAGGGCGAGTAATCTTATATTAACTACTCAATCACCTTCAAGGACTTCATGTCATAGCCATTGACATATATTATGTGACCAATAAGCCAATCAACCTTCTATGTATGTTATTTATGTTCATGGAAATGAAATTTATTCATGGGCATTCCTATGTGATATTTTCAATGAAGTCATAGCAATGACTAAGTGAATTATGATGAGATCATTGATAACATGCAAATTATACATGAAAATATATATTATTAATACAAATTAAAGCAGAAAGAATTTCATTCTAATGCATGTTATTATATTTTTTAGTGTTTATCTATCATTCTATGAAAATAAGTTATAATATCAAAATGCACTAATTTAGGGATAATTATGATAAATTAAAGGGAAATATTTTAAGATTAGATTATCCCCATTTTTTATTTGAGATATTAATTATATTTTAATACTAAATAACAAGAGAAATCACTTGTAATACACTCATTTATTTTTCTATGTTTAAAATTCTAAAAGAAATGAGTATATTTTTTAAATAAAAAATTATTCTATTATTATTTATTGAATTTGAATTTTTAGAATGACATATAATTAAATTTATGATCCAATGAAACAAATTTGGAGTTGTATTTTAAAAGATATGAATTTTCTAATTTTTAGGATTTTTCTAGAATTATTTGATTTTTAATAAATTAAATTTGATTTATTTTGAATTAAAATGAATTAAAAAAATTTATTTTGTATTGCGTGTTGATGTGACAGATAACGTGGTGTGGACAAAAATGACTGTGCCATGTGGCGACATATGAGAACGCCACATGTCGCATACATGTATATGTGTGCGAGTGTGAGTGCACGTGTGTGTGTGATTAAGGAGAAAGCACCATGTTGAGTATTTTTGCTATCTCCTTATTCTTGTATTACTTATATACACGCGCATTCACCAGGATTTTTGTCATGTAGGACTATTTTTATGTTTTTATGTGTGTAGGAGACATGACATCATGTGGCGCGCTTGATCGCGTGATTAAATCGCGATCATCGATCGTCACTTAAGTGAAGGGGTAAGTGAAGCACTCTGGCTCATTGGTGAAGCATTTTAAAATAATTTAATCTTAGTCGTTGATCTGAGGAGTTATAACGGTTGAGATAAAAACTAATGAAACACATATGGAGCATTAGATCAAGATCAGACGGATTGCATTTCTTATGTTTCTTCTCACGCGCGACGTGACGAAATCTAGGTGGTTCATCTTCGATCCGAAGGATGCAACTTAACCGTAATGATTCAAAACCTGGCATTTCATGAGAGTCATTTATTGAAGAATTAAAGCGCCATCCAACGGTTACGCCCAATTTTCCCTATAAATTGAAATGTTTTTCAATGATGTAAATCATTCTTGGGTTCTTCAAGTAATCGAACTGTCTAGACACCACAATCCTTGAATCTCTTTCTTCAAATCGCTTCTAGATTCATTTATGCGTCCATGGAGTGTTTGAAAGATAGATTTCCCTGAGACAATAGGGAGAAATCGATTCTTGAATGCCAACAATTGTCATGGAATTCGCGGAATGAATAGTGTTTGATCAGGCGAGAAATGGGATCAATTCAAGTGCTATCTTGGGTTAGAAATTGTTTTTCCTCCTAATATTTCTTCATATAACATTATATTTCAATTTCGAATCGTAGATTTGGTCAATTTCAATTTCGGTTTTCACTATCTCTTTGTTAAAAAGTTTCTCTCTTATTCGCTCGTCGATTTCTTCGTAAATCTTGATCCAAATTTAGTGATTTTTTATTCCGTGGATTGGCCTTTGAGTTCTCTTTCTAAATTTATCAAAAACCCCAATTTCTCACCTCATTTCATTGTATAATTTGATCAAATTTTAAAGAATACCTAAAAAATATCTTAATTCTATGTGGATTCAACCCTCATTCACCACAATGCAATTTAATTCGTGATTATTTCTCTAAATTGGTGATCTTGGTAAATGATTTAACCCATATCTGTGTGTTTTCAATAACCTCTCAGATTTGTTTCGTCGATCGTAGTATAGTGATCGTTAGTCTTTAAACATATGTTCTAAACATTCTTATTCGTGAGATATTCGAGAAGGACATCGAATTATCTGCAAGGAATAATACTATTTGATCAAACACATATGATGAGTATAGCTGATCTTACAGCCATAGGTGCATAGTGAGTGTTCTTTAGAGAAAAATATCACTGAATTGATCTGTATAAATCCCTAAATGGTGTTTGATAAGTCTGAAATATTAAATGCAATATGTCGTTGTATTTGGTTTCAGACTTAAACAATAATCTGTTTATAACATATTTTCCCTTAAAATTGCAAATATAAAAAAATCGTGGCTTAGTAAGGGGTCGAATCCAAGGGAGGTTACAGCAATATTTCCTTTTTTTTAATATGTATTCAAGACAGAATTCATGTTTTTTTTATTTTCACAAATGCAAAGCAAGACGACAATTATATGAAAATACTTCAAATTATCTTCATTTTAATTTTCAGTGAAGATCAAACAAATTATGTGGAAATGAAAATGAATTGCAAATCAATTATCTACAATGAATTGCAATGATATAAAAAAGGAAAACAAACAAGATGCAGATATGTCGGTTTTAATATGCTGAATTCACTTTCATTGTGTAATTTTCTAATTCTTTTTAAATTTTTTTTATCAAACTACTGCTATTATTTTTTTTATTACTAAAACGTATTAAGAGAATTTAATTTTCTATTCTCTCCTTTTCAGAGATATTCTCTGTCTATGTATAATTCTTTATCTTTATTTTTCTATTTTTTTTCTCAAAATTGTATTTACTTGATTTAGGAATTAGTTTTATCCAGAAAATCAGATTAACATAGAGAAGAATGTCTCTATTTATTTATATGTATGTATGTCCTCACTGAGATTTTTGACTGCAGATTTGTCAAACAGAAAGAAAAGAAGGGAAAAGAAATGAGGAGAGAAAAAGAAAAGAAAAGAGTAAGGTGAAGAAAAAGATGGGAAAGATTAGAGAATAATGAAATAGGAATACTGAAAAATATTGTGGAAGGAGTTCAGCAGAGAGATGTGTATTGATTTTCTCACAAAGATTACAATGCAAGAAGAATTCTGAGAGACAAAGAATCACTTTCACATTTAAGCTGAAACAACTCACGGTCCAAACTAATTTCAGATCTAAAAAAATTATATTTCTGACTAAAAAAAACTAGCGAACAATCCAAGTTAAAAAAAATTATGAAAAAGGAATTAACCTATTCAGAAGAGAAAGGAGGAAGAATAACAGAAATAGACCGAATTAAACTGCAACATGTAATAACTCCACCTTGTTATTCACTTCAAAAACAAAACAAAAAAAAAAAGAAAAAAGTGAAGAACGTCCTAAACAACTAAATTCAAAATGCAATCTGAAGTATCTTGGTTCCTGAAGATTTCAAATCAGAAGAAGAAAGAAGAACAGAAAAAAAAACAATAAAAGAATTCGAACAAAGTTTTCAGATCGAAACCTAATTCTGCAAACCTAATTTGCAGACTTTAATCGGAGAACTCAGTGCGTCTTGAATGCTCCTGATCAAAGCTGCTTCGGATTGGAACTTCTTTCTCGTTGTGTCCTCCAGGCCGAACAATTTCGGGCGAGAACTCAAGAACACCCCTTCCGCTCCTCTTCGTTGCTCTTAAAGCATTTCAAAAGCTTTGTGATTCCCCCCCCTCTTTTGCAGGTTTGGTAGGCCCTCGGTGTGTCTCGCTCCACACGCGTAGCGGTGCTTCTCACTGTAGTCAATCAACGCCTTGCTTGCCTCCATCTGATTGGTGGAGGATGGCTTGCCTACCTTGGTGCTTATACCCTACAGGGTGGATTGACGGTGGCTGTGTACACATCGCAGTGTACACAACCTACCATTCCTTCATTTGATTGGTGGAGGCCAATCGCATACAAATCATGTGTACATTGCTCTGAAAATTCATCAGTAACAATAGGCCCATTAAGGGCATTAAAATAATGAATAGCATTTAAAAGACTTAAATGAAGGTGTTAATTGCTGAAAAAGAAAATAATATGCCTCATTTAAAGTAAATGCTAAAAGAATATGAATTATCCTGTCCAAAAATTACTAATGAGGTATTTATTTCTGAGAGTAATTATTATTTAAAATGTCTCATAATAGCTCTAATTATTTGTAATTAACTACTCCTGGTTAAAGTGCAATGAAAGGGTTAATTTCAGGCAAAACATCATGATAACATGCAAAATAATTGTTGATTTCAAACTTTCAATGATCAAAAATGCAAATAAAAGGATGGTTTAGAGCATATTTTTGCCTGTTATCAGTGTTATACCTAACTGTTAATTAGGTTAATCCATGACACGGTTGTGTACGGGGTCCTTTGACTTGAGACACCAAAGACATCTTATGGATGGATGATTGTGTTTTGATTAGGACTTACGGATCTATAGTCACGAGACCTCGAAAATGTCATATATTGGATACAACATGAAGTCCTCGAAGATGATTGTGTGGTCAAGATGGGATCCTTCATCCTTAGTATTTGAGGAGATCAACTCAAGGAATGAGATGCTATGAAATCTTGGCCAAGGTAATAGAAATATTGGAGAAGGATTTCTTGATGATTTCCTACACCCATCAATACTAACTTGAGTGACTGATTGGGGTTTGACAGTTGACCATACCCTAAGTCATTCATGAGTCTCGTGCAGATGAAGAATCATATGTACAAGATAACCAATGATGAAAAGGTTCCATAAGGGGGTTTTAAAATACTCCATATCTCCTAGAGTACGTGGTGCAGCTTCGCACCCAACGGGCTGGGAGCTCAACCTATCAATTGGGTTAAATCAATCCTTGATTAATTAATCTATATGTTTACGTAGATAATTAATAAAGGCTAACCAATAAGGTGTTATCAGATGTATAGAGTTATTAACAAGTGTGATATATAGACCCAGAGGGTCACACACATAAGGTCTATGGATATTGATGGATATAGACATAATTATAAAGATTTTTATGAAAAATTTGCATACCAAATGTCTATAAATAGGGGGAGAATGACCACAACTCAAGGTGCCCATCCAAGCCTTGTGAGAGTTCTCTTCTGTCTTCTCTTTCTCTCAGAGTGAAAAGCTTTGAAAAAGAGATATAACCATCTGGATATTGTGTGGATTACTCATAGAGGTTAAACACTTGAATAGCTTCAAGAACTCTTTCAAGGGAGCCTTGTAATTATGTTTTCTCAAACATACTAGATGATAGGATCATCTATTCTTGGTGGCTCGATATTTTGAATATTCAATTCAATGTATTCCATTGTATTCAATGTTTTGATCAAAATTATAAAATGCTTATCAACCTCAGATCCCAATATCTAGTCTATAAAGTTTTGGAGATCTTGTGGTTAGAGATTTGTGAGTCATAGTCAAAACACGATCATGGATCCATGAGATGTCTCTAGTGTCTCAAATGTCTCAAGTTAAAGGACCACATACATAATCCTAAAATGAATCATGAAAACTTAATTCCTTGAGTCAACCTAATTTAAAAACTTTATAAACCTATCATCAATTGTTTAGCAAAACTTCACTTTAATAGTACATGAAATTACTTGATCTCTAATAAAAATTGTATTGGAGTTATATATGCTTTGTTCTTCCATGAAACACTAGATTCTTCATCATTGATGCCATTGTCTTGTTGTCACAATAGATCACTATTTGGCTTGATGAACCTTCACTTCTTCCATTATTCTCATCCAAATATGCTGTGGAGCGCATGATGTTGAAATATATTTGGCTTCTAATAATGAGGAATCTTTTGTCTCTTTATTCTTTGAGGTCTAACTAGTGGTATAACCCTAAATTAGACCCACCAAGTTCTAGGCTATAAAGCTCTCCAAAGAGACCAAGAAAATCCAAGATGGAAAAGAGATATAGGAGATGGGATAATTTTAAATTGGCACTAGAGGCATTGCCGCCACCCCTCGCGACACCGCCACCAGCACTGAAAATAATGTCATGTGGCGGCATTGGCCATGGTCAACTAGGTCTTCTTTGAATGGGTGGGCGCCCACACGGTGGGCATAATCAATAGACCCCTATGGGACTAGGTGGGGCCCACTTAAATCCATGTTCCACTCAACACATGGTGGTCAATGTCCCACATGGAAGTGCCATGTGATGCACCACATGCGGGCATGGCATGAGTGTGCACCATGTAGTGCCAGATGGCCATGTGGCACCCACACCTTATGGACACACCCCATGGTGTGCTCAGTGCCCCATATGGGATAGTCACACAAGGACATGGTGACTATGGTGCTGAAATGGCAATCTTGTTGGTGTCTTATGTGGCAAAATGTGCCATTTGGCAGGGACTTCTCATGAGCTCACCCATCCAATCATTGATCTTGGTTAAGCATGCCAAAATTATGAGTTAGAATGAGATCAAGTACACTTGAGACATATTTATGTGGTTAGAAGCGATCAAACAAGAGATTTACTCAAAGCTTTTTTATGGATTTTAATATTTCTAAAAATTCAAACTAATTCAAGAAAAATAAAGAAATATAAATTATATTTTTAACTCAAATAAATTAATTTATTGATTCTAGTGTCAATTACGTTAGAAATTCTATATTTTGAATTTTATTGAATGGGATAATTTAAGAGTTAAATTATGAGGTTAAAAGCTATAGTAATCATTTTAAAATGTTCAAAATGATTATTTCCTCAATATTGAACATCATATTGATGTTTAATTTTCAAGACATTGATAAGATAATTTATGCAATGAATTGGATTTATTTATTTAAATGTGGTGTCACTAAATTGAATGAAAAACTAAGAACGTAGATGGACTTAATTTAGGATCCTCTGGCTTTGGTGATTTAGTTCTTAGAATTTTTAAAATATTTATATTCACACACCACATGGCATGTATGAGATACTTATATATGATTATATAAATAATCATATCATGGAGTGTGGTTATTAAGATAACCAAGATAAAATCTAAAATTATATACCACAATCAAACATAAAACCCCTCACAAGTAAACTTTCAGCCAAAATGCAAGAGTTGTAAACTCATGCATGGCCCTCCTTTGTTAAAACTTTTAGATCTAAACCACTGTTTTTGGTTGGTGGAGTCTAATCCAAGCCTACTTATTGAAGAGGAGGGACTAAGAACTAGTGTATGACACTAGTCTAGGGTAGAGGAACCCTTAAGTTTGATGGATTCCACTCCACGATTAGTCGTAAATGCATTCTTGTCCAAACCAAACTTGTTGGTTAGTAGAGTCTACTCAAGGCTGAATTAAGCATCACAACCCAAAAGTATGATCAAATATTACCATTATTAAAGATCTCATGAGAGGAGTGCTTCATAAAGTATTATAATTGGTGGGAGTCTACTCCATGCCATCATATAGTTGTTGAGATTTCTGATCTCCAGTAAGAGATTGTCAATTCTCCCTTTTCAAACATATGAGATTGTATAAATTGATTAATCTTTTGTGGGAGCATTATTTTTTTATGAATAAAACATCTATAAGATAGTAATCTCCAACAAAGCGCATATGTCATAGAGTAACCCTATCTGACAATATAATGGATGCCAATTATTTGACCAACCTGAGCTTCACTGACTCTACTAAAAAACTTCAAGATTCTGCTTTAAGTGTAATCTCATTACCTATATCCTAGAGAGAGATGGCTCTAATGAGCTTGCATCAAATGCCACTAATAATAAGATACAAAAATATTGAAATTGGAAGAATGATTTCACCATCGTTCAATGTTACATGCTAGCCTCCATGTGCAATGAGTTGTAGAGATCACATGAGGACATTGAATCAAGAGACATGTTACTTCATATGATGGCGTTATTTTCCAAGCAGAGTAGGAGTTAGAGATAAAAAGATATCAAAGATTCTTTACATGGCTTGAATAGTTATTCATCTTCCATACAAACTCATGCATTCAAAGAGTATTGAGCGAATCAATAGGAGGGAAATGTTAGGAGTTGGACTATGCATTCCATTGAGCACCAACCTCATCCTTCAATCTCTTCCAAAACGCTTACTCTCAAATTATTATTAATTTTGATTTGAAAACGATTTAGATCTCTCTCCTAGAGTTTTTGAACATTGTGACTATTATTGAGGGGAGCCTTTAGAGGGAAAAGCCCCAAGTCCTTTTAGTTGGTAGAACCTATAAGCAAAGGAAGACAAAAGGTAAGAACCACGCAAAGAGAGCTTTTTCTAAAAATAATGGTGTTGATAAAGATATGAGTTTCCCATTGCATGAAAGGGGACCAGCCGAGGAATGACAAAAAGTATGTCAACAAGAAAGCTCAAAAGAAGCATGGTGATTCTTCAAGTTTCTATATGAAAAATACTTACTTTTCTTACAGAGATAGTCACAAGGCACACCAAGGTGGGGCCCATTCTAAGCAAGCGGCATCTTGGCGGGGTGGCAGTGAGCTATTATAGATGGGGGCTTAGAGAGGGGACAATGAATCTCTTGGGCAATGATATGGAGAGGAGGCAATAGCCCTTTTTGGGCAACAAACCTAGAGAGGGGGATGCCAACCCTTTCTCGATGAGCGATGACATAGATTAGGGGCAATGATTCTTTATGGGCATCAATAAGTCTAGAAAGGGTGGCAATCCTTTCAAGGCAAACGACAACTTGGAGAGGGATTAATAGTCCTTTTTGGTTGACAAGTTGGAGAAGAGGAGTGGTCTTTGATCATTTTGGCAACCATCTAGAGATGGTGGTGGCAAAGGGCAATGACACTAGGGTAGAGCTGTTAGCTCTAATACCATTCAGAGAGGAGAAAACCTAAATTTCATAATGTGCATGAGTTTATATAGATTGAGTATGAAGGGAGAATACATAGGCCTATTGTGATATGTATGACAAAGCGAATCCTCACAATCATTGAATACACGCAGATAAGAGTCAACATAAATACCAAACTCACCAATTTAAATAAATAATCATGAATTATGAGTATAGTGGTGAATAAGGGTCGAATCCACGGAGAATTAATGGATTTTTTAAGAACTATTTGAAATATGATCAAATCGGACAAAGAAATGTGGTGAGAAATTAGAGAAATTTATATATTTAGAAAGAATCAAAGGCAAATCCACGTAATTAAAAACTACAGAATTTGGATCAAGATTCGCGGAGAAATCAACGAGTGAAGTAGATACAAATTTTCGAAAGAGAAAATTGTGAAAAACTGAAATTGAAGTTGACTAAATCTATGATTCAAAATTAAAATCTAATGTTATAAGAAGAAAGATTAGGATGGAAACTTGATTTCTAACCCAAGATAGTGCTTGAATTGATCCAATTCCTTGCCAGATCAAATGCTTGTAATTAGCGAATTTGCAAACGATCGTTAGCATTCAAGAGTTGATTTCTCCATATTCTCTCAACATAATCTCCCTTTCAAACACTCTGTGAATGCAGAAATTGATCTAGAATCGATTGGAAGCAAGAGATTCAAGGATTTTGGTGTCTAGATAATTCAATTACTCGAAGAACCCAAGAATGATTTACAATGTCCAATAACATCTCAATTTATTAGGCAAATTGGTCGTAACTGTTGGATCGAGATTTAATTCTTCAATCAACGGCTCTGATAAAACACTAGGCTTCAAATCGTTAAGATTAAGTCACATCCATTGATTTGAGATAGACCGTCAAGATTTCGCCACATCGCGGATGAAGAAGTAACATGTGAAACGCTTGCCGTATTATCATGATCCGACGCATCAGATGTATTTTGTCAATTTTAATCTCAACCTTTATAACTCTTTAGATTGACGATTGAGATTAAATCATTTTCAAAATGATTCACAAACGAATGAAATTGCACCGCGTAGCCCCCAAATTTAGTAAAGATCGACGGTCTTTTGTAAAAACATGAATCAAACGCTCCTTGTAATGCCACGTCACATGTGCATATTTCAAACAAAACAAAGTCGCACATGGAAAAAATTAAAGAGAATACGCATGTATATAATGTGTACACGATTAAGGAGTTAGTGAAAATCCTTAATAGGGTTCTTTCTCCTTAATCACAGACACACACACACACACGCACGCACATGTAGAGACACAAGCACACGTGCGCACAAATACATGTGTGTGACACGTGGCGGTTTTATATGTCGCCACGTGGTGCCACTTTTTTGCTAAAGCCACGTCAGCTCCAATGTCAGCACATGATAAAATAAATTATTTTAGATAAGTTTAATTAAAATAAATCAAATTAAATTCATAAAAAATCCAAAAAATTCAGAAAAATTCTAGAAAATCCCTAAAAATTAGAAAATTCATATCTTTTAAAAATACAACTCCAAATTAATCTAAATTTATTTAATTGGATCAAAAATTAAATTATCTATTATTCTAAAAAGTCAAATTTAATAAATAACAAGAGAATAAATTTTTATTTCAAAAATATACTCATTTATTTTAGATTTTAAAACTAAGTAAAATACATGAGCGTGTATAAAGTGATTTCTCTTATTATTTAGCAATAAAAACTAATTATAATCTCAAACAAAGATGAGGATAAAAAATATTTCTCTTAATTTATCATAATTAACCCTAAATTAATGCATTTTGATATTTTAACTTCTTTTTCATTGAATGATAGATAAACACTAAAAATATGATAATATGCATTAGAATGAAGGATTTTATGCCTGAATTTGCATTAATAATCATATGTTTTTATGTAAAATTTGCATGTTATCACTATACTCTAACATCAACCTTTTAATTTCACTTTTACCTTAATAGATTTACTTTTAGTTATTTTTTATGATGTCTCAAATCATTGGATCTTATGATTTTCTATTGTGTTTGAAAGAACTAGGGATAATTAGATTTAACCCCAAGTATACACTTGCAAGACTCTTGGTAAGTCGAACTTACCATCAAGATAATGGTAAGAGTCTACCTGAGTCTAGAGTTGACTAGTAAATCAATGCCAAATGGCTTTTTATTGCATTAGAAGATACATCACAGAGGTTATAAGACTCACTAAGGGTATGAATGAGTGGATGACTAAGGCTATTTGGCTTCTAAGATACAAGCTAGCCTTGATTGTGGAAAATAAACCTTAATTAATATTTCATAGAAAAGAGGATTACATGCAAATAGAAGGGACCCTTCAATTAGTATTGTTGTGGTACAGGGGTGAATAAGAACTTCAAAGTTAAGCATGCTCAGGCTGGAGTAGTTCACTGATGGGTGACCTACTAGGAAGTGCAATGGGGGCATAGAGGCACCTAGTATATCTAAAGTACTAATGGACCCTACGCATTAGGATAACTAGGGAACCCAAGAGGAAAATATGGTGGATGCACAAATGATTTCCAAAGCCCTTAAGAGTTCAAATGCAAGAAGATGCTCTTGCTAGTCAAGTACTATGGCTATGGTGCTTTTGGAAATACTAATGATGACAAGCATGGGGGGGGGGGGAATTTGATGGAGAATTATTTCAAAACATGAACAGAAGGGTTCCAAGTGAACCTATATTCCTCCTTACTCATGAGTTTGAAAAACTATCCATTCATTAAGTGAGTGAAGAAGACCTCTCTAAATAATAAAAGAGAGTGTAGATTCTAAGGGAATTATCTTCCCTCACCTTCTTATTTTATACTGATATAAAGATTGACTTGGTCAAAACATTTAACCCTTATCCTTAGATACTTAGAATTCCTTGAATGGACCAAGTCAACCACCTTCTACCTTGATATAGGTTCCTTATTTTCCAAACCATTTCCACCATATTTTGGGTACCTTGTATAGTTATAATTAATGATCTCAAAAGAAAATCAGTAGGAAACCTCTTTGAATCACATCCTTTATTTCTTTGAATCACATCCTTTGGTTAGAATTTTAGAAGAGATCTACATATTAATTATCTATGGAAGAAAACTACCTTCTTGTTATACTTCAAGGCCATGATTCACTCAAGTGGAAATGAAGATAATTATATCAAAAGGATCCACAATTCTAAAGTTTATGAAGAACTTCAAGGGAGATCAAGACATGATTACTTCTCCCTAAAGACAAACATCTCGACAGCTGAAGAAGATACCACAGACCAAAGACTTCCCCAAGATAAATCCAGCGGGTTCCACTTACAATTATGACTTCTAAATGAACTACAACAAGAGCAAAGAATAACCTCCTATGAAGAACACATGGATATTTATCATCTTTGGAAGCTGAAGTATTAGCTGCCCAGGATGTTGGTGACGGTGAACAATGAAGACCATTAGAAGACAACAGAAAACCTCCGTGAGTAAAGGCCTTAAAAGCTCTTAATCGAAGTTGAAACCCCCGCGGCCTTGAATAACTTCAAGACCTACTATGAAGTCTTCCACTGAGCACGTCACTACGTATAGCAAAGTTTGAAGAAAGCCTTTTGAAGATGAAGGCATCGGTCTGTCATGAGAAACAAAGAAGACGTTTGAAGATCACTCAACCCACGCAAACTTTACCTTACTGACGTGGAACAGAGCGAACGCCCTGAAGTTACGAGCAGATTTTAAAGAATATGAAGCTGGCCAGCCCAGTCATCCACGCTCGCTTTCTGTGACATACCTGGCCGCTTATTTATGCTTCGTCTGCTGCCTTCTGCATGCTAAGCAATTCAACTTCCCTTTACTCCTTTATGAAGTTTTCATTTTTCTCTAGAGAATTGTCAACTGAATAGACTCGCCCCTCATATCTTAGCTTCCGGCATGGACAAGGACAATCCACTGCCGGACATCTTCAACGGCACGGATAACCTCTTGGGCATATTGGAATCCATGGAAGAAGAGAGAACGCGCCTCCTCTCCCCACTAGAAGAGGTGTTCATCCCCAGAATAAGCCCCCGCACACCGCAGCCGGGTAGTCCCTATAAACTTATACTTGCACCGTTTTATCTCTCCCAAAACCCTCGAGAAACCGTACGCGAGACATTTGAGCACGATGCTGCGATCTCTCCACCCTCTCTTCTCCCGTGGGATTATTCAGAGGATCCTGCTGATGTCCATTGATTCGTCTTTGTGTCAAGGCTTCTCAACTTTTGGAAGCTCGAGCCGGGTTCCTGATCCTCAGTCTCAAAGCGAAGGGAATGGAAATGATCAAAATTTCCCAGACTACGTCGACGGTCTCCGTCAATCGATCTGGTTTATTCAATCCTCCTCAACATAGCCACATGGATTCGTTAGATCTACTTTTGCCTCAGCAATAAAATAACTAACACACAACAGGTGTTATTCCGATCGTGACCGTTCAATCGTGAATAAAATTTATCGCGATGCGACGTCTCACATAACTGCCGTTTTCTAAAATTTCTATAAAATGGAAGGTTGTAAAGGAAAACATAATGTTTTTTTTGATAAAAATTGATTACTTGGTTCATTTTTACCCATGTGTTCATCGCCCTCCACGTGCCACCTCAGTTCCCATTCCGAAACTCATCTCCGATTCTATCTCCCTCTTCTTTTATCCCCCATTTCTATCATCTTTCATCCTCACAAGTGAAATGCAAGTGATAACATGCAATCTTAACATGATAAAACATGATTATTAATGCAAATTAAGGCATAAAACATTCCATTTGTATGCATGTTATCATACTTTGAGTGTATTTCTATCATTTCATGCAATTTTAAGTTATAATCTCAAAATGCGTTAATTTAGGGTTAATTATGATGAATTAAAGATTAGAGATTTTATAACCTATCTTTACTTGAGATTATAAGTGGTTTTTAAAGTTAAATAATAAGAGAAATCATTTTTATGAACATTCATTTAATTTTCAAAAATTAGAATCTTAAAGAAATGAATGTATTTTTGAAATAAGAATTAAATCTCTTATTATTTAAATAATTTGACTTTTTAGAATGATAGATAATTAAATTTCAGATCAAATGAAAGAAATTTGGATTAATTTGGAGTTATATTTTAAAAGTTATGAATTTTCTAATTTTTAGGGATTTTTTTGGAATTTTTCTGAATTAAATTTGATTTTTAAATGATTAAAGTGATTTAATAAAAGGCAAAAAGGGTTTATTTTGTGCACAGGTCCCACGTGGATGTGACGTGGCACTCAGGGCAACGTGGCAGCGCCACGAGGGCCCACGCGGCGTATATTTATATTTATATTTTATATAGTTTATAATATATAATGTTCAGCCTTCTGTATATCGGAAGGGAATATTAACTCCCTAAAATCGTTGCTCTATATAAACCCGACTTGTTTCATTAATTTTAGCCGTGTGGGACTAAAGTCCCACAAAGTTTCTAAAGTACAGGTGACGTGGCCACTTGAGGTGCGTTGGATCGGGCGGAGCACAGAATATCGTGCGTCGATTGCGTAGACCCGTGGACCACCGATTACGATCAAGACCACGTGCCTTTAATCGGGAGTTATAACGGTCGTGATTCAATCGCGTGGGGAGCATCTGGCGCGTCGGATCAAGATCCAACGGCGGCAATTAAACGCGATTTATAACGCATCTCTTAAAGGCTTCATCAGGACCGTCCATCGCAATCCGACGGTTGCGATTTAATCAAAACGGTCCACGATGGACCGTTTCATCGTAACCGTTGATTAAAATAAATCTGACGGTTACGCCCAATTCGCCTATAAAATAAGGCGTTCTTCGATTTTTGTAAGCATTCTTGGAGGATTTCACTTAATCAACCTATCTACACGCATCTTTCCTTGAATCTCTCACTTCTAATCTCTTATAGACTCAATTTCGCGTCCACGGAGTGATTAAAAGTGAGATTTCGTCGATCGATCAAGGAGAATTTGTCTCTTGAACACCGATGTTCACGTTTGAATTCGCGGAATGAATAGCTGTCGATCCAGTGATCAATTGGATCGATTCGATCGTTATCTCGGGTTAGAAAACTTATTTTCCTTCTAATCTATCGTCATGTATCATTAATTTTTAGTTTAAGATCTTAATTTAGTTTAATTTAGCCTTTAATTTCAGTTTATATTTTTCGCGATTCTGAAAATTTCATCCCACTTCACTCTTTGATTTCTTCGCGATTACTAATCCAAATCGAGTGATTTTTGATTCCATGGATAGATCTTTGAGTTATATTTCTAAATCTACCATTTTCCCTAATTTCTCACCTCAATTCATCGTCCAATTTGATCAATTTCTAAAAGATCTTTCAAAAATACCTTTATTCCATGTGGATTCGACCCTTATTTACCATTATGCCACTCAATTCGAGCTAATTTCCTAAAATTGGTAAGTTCGGTATTATTTTTGACACGAGACCATGTGAAATCGATGACCTCCCGGTCTCGTCTCGTCAGCAAGTGGCAAAAATCTCGGATCCTCTTGATAATTCCATGAGCATTCACTTAACGCAACGGAAGGTATCATCCTATACTAATTTCATGATTGATAGTTCATACCCAGAAATCATAAGTCCACGTTAGAACCACCATCTTCCCCTATACATTCTATTTCTCAATCTATCTATTCCATCTATATTCTTCTTCATCCTCCTCAACAATTTCTTTCATTTCCTTCTCTGCTTCACACACCTATTATCCGTTTTCTACTTCTTCCCCGCTTATTATTCTTCCCTATTATAACTATAATCCTCGCGCTCTCTCCTCTTTTCTTCTATTCTCTATTATCACCATTATCCATTAAATATTATAAAATATTTACTCATCAAACCTCTTCTCTTCATATTAATATCATCCTCTTACTATTATTATCTTCTCTCTTATTAATTGTCGAATTCTTCTCTATCAAACCTTCTCTGAATTATAAACTCCTCCCTCAGTGATATCATTCATAGGTCCTGCAATCAATTGTAGCATTATTTCTTAAGCATATCATCACCATCATACATAGCATCATATTTGAAATATCCTACATCAGAATTCATCTAAGCCGAAGTACGAAGTGACCAAGGGAAAGATGGTGAGTACAAATGATCTCATTTTGGCTCCAAAAAAATAAAAAATAAAAAATAAAAAATAAATAGAAGGGATGAGGACACCAGAAGATGAGCTCTGATGGGCCATACTCTAACGCTTTCCTTCAAGCTGGAGCATATAGATTAAATATGCTTACCTTGTGTACCCAAGGAGTCACAAAATTTGTGATCGATGCCCTTGGTAAAGATATTGAAAAGCTGGTTATATGAAGGAAAATGTAGTATTTCAATGATTCCCTTAAACCCTTGTAAGAAATGAACTAGCACATGATCTCAAAGTGCTTTGTGTGCTCATGGAATGCAGGATTCCTATTAATGAAGATAGGAGCCTAGTTTTCACAATGCATAGGCACACATGTACAAGTCTTAACACGAAAGTTTTTTAGAAGAGATTGAAGCCACACAATCTCCAAGCATGTATCATCAAAGCTCATTACTCAACTTCTACACTATAATAGAAAACCACCTTTAATTTATGGGATTACTAATAACGTGTCGTTGATGCATTCATTTTTATCATCATAAATGGATTTCAATGCATAAATTTTTCTAATATGATGCACATTATCATGCTTTTGTGATATTTTTATATTTCTCATGTTATTCCACTCATATACTCAATTTGCATTTAATTAATGATGATTATGCATAACATGAATAAGCCTCATCATGCATCGTTCCTTTGATTTCTAGATCTTGAGACTAACCATATTTGACTTCTCTGAAGTTAAGTGGTAAAATTCTCATATTCTTATGAGTTTTGTGGATGCAAGGATATAAGAAAACATATGGAAATTATGAAGGCAAATTGTAATGAAAGAGCGGAGAGAATGACCTCTTCATCACACCTTTGACCCCAAAAAGGTGTGAAGAAAGGTCAAAGGAACTTCAGGGGGGCAATTTCATCTTTTAAATAATTATAGAGATCATCTTATCCTTTTGGGGGCAGCAACTTCACTAAGCTAAGTCAAGGAAGTCAAAGTTGGTCAACTTTATCTATTTTACGGAATTTTGGCCAACCTAAATTAAAATCCTTTTAAATTATTTTACTTTTATATTTAAAATGAAGTGGAGGTCAACATCTTAAGATGTATGTCCTCCTTAAGGAGGATTGGGGAGTCACCTTTTTAAGAGGTGGGGCCTATGTCTTTACAAATGGGGGTTATTACTGATGGATATTATGTGGCCTGTAAGCCAATCACACTTTCATATATCTTATTTATGTTCATTGAAATGAAATTTATTCATTTTCATTCTTGTGTGATGTTTGCAATGAAGTCCATGAGCATGTGCAATGACTAACTGAATTATTATGAGATCATAATATAGTGATCACTAGTATTTAAACATATGTTCTAAACATTCCTATTCATGGGATATTCAAGAAGGACATCGAATTATCCGGAAAGAATAGCACTATCTAATCCATCTCATATGATGAGTATGGCTGATCCTATAGCCATCGATGTGGAGACACTAATGATAGATAGTGGGTGCCCTTTGGAGAAAGAGTTCACTAAATTGATCCGTATGAATCACTCAATGGTATTATACCTAACTGTCAATCAAGTTGATTCATGTCATGGTTGTGTATGTGGTCCTTTGACTTGAGACACCAAAGACATCTTGTGGATGGATGATTGTGTTTTGATTATGACTTACGAATCCCTAGTCAAGGGATATCTAAAACGTCATATATTGGATACGACATAAAGTCCACGAAGATGATTGTGTGATCAAGATGGGATCATCCACCCTCGGTATTTGAGGAGATTGACTCAATGAATGAGATGCAATGAAATCCTTGGCCATGGTAGTAGGAATATCGAAGAAGGAGTTCTCGATGATTTCTACACGCATCAGTACTAACTTGAGTGACCGATTAGGGTTTGACAATTGACCATACCCTAAGTCATTCATGAGTCTAATGTGGATGAAGGATTATGCATACATGGTAATCGATGACGGGAAGATTCTATAAGTGAGTTCTTACATACTCCATATCTCCTAGTGTACGTGGTGTAGCTTGGCACCCAACAGGCTGGCAACTCAACCTATCGATTGGGTTAAATCGATCCTTGATTAATTAATCTATATGTGGATGTGGATAATTAATTAAGGTTGACAAATAAGGTGTTATTTGGTCTATAGAGTTATTAACTAGTGAGATATATGGACCTAGACGGTCACACACATAAGGTTTATAGATGTTGGTGGATATAGACATAATTATGAGGGTTTTTATGAAAAAACCTCATTCCAAATGTCTATAAATAGGGGGAGAACGACCACAACTGAAGGTGCTCATGCAAGCCTTGTGAGAATTCTCTCCATTCTTCTCTTTCTCTCTTGGTGAAGAGCTTTGAAGAGGAGATTTAATCATCCGGAGACCGTGTGGATACCACTAGAGGCTAGACACTTGAATAGATTCAAGAACTCCTTCAAGGAAACCTGTAAGTATGTTTTCTCATACATATTAGATGATAGGATCATCTATTCTTGGGGCTTTAATGTTTTGAATATCCGATTCAATTTCGCTGCATTTGATGTTTTGATCAAAAATTTGGAAAGTTATCGACCTCAGATTCCATCAGTGGCATCAGAGCCTAGTTTTACTTGTCGAGAGCTTTCCAACGAGCCAAAAAAACATCTAAAAGGGATGAGAAATGAGGGAGATATGGTCATTTGAAGATGGATAATAAGAAGAAGAAAAAAAAAGTTTGTTTTTTTTCTTCACGTGGGGACACCGTCCCCCCTATTTTGGGGGGCCCGGTCAACCCCTCCTCTAGTGGGGTGCCTCCCCCCCTGTTTTTCCCCTTCTCCCCCCTCTCTCCCCCTCTCTCTCTCCCTCCCACGTGTAACGTGGGAGAGAAAGAAATGCCCCCGAAAAATTTCTCCCACGTGAGACCCGGAGGGGGGTGGGGCGATCGCGATCGATCAAGAAGGATCGATCGCAACCGATCACAATTAATCACGGTTGATCATGACCGATTGATGGTGATCGATCGACGGAGATCGATTGATGGTGATTGATCGAGATCGATCGGGATCGATCCGATCAAAATTTTATTTTTGAAAAATTCCAAAAAATTCTAGAAAAATCAAGAAAAATAGAAAAATTGATTTAATGACTCAAATAAATTATTTTATAAATTTTGAGGTCATTTAATTTAATTTTAATTTATTTTGGAAATTATTCAATTGAATAATTTAAGAGTTAAATTAATTTTAAATTGATAAAATTCTGGAAATCATTTTAAATTGTTTAAATGATTATTTCCTGATTATAATACATGACTGTCATATTTATTTTGCAAAGTATAAATGTGATTAATTTTTGCATTAAATTAAATTTGTTTATTTAATTTTGATATTATTAAATTGAATGTGAAACCAAGAACATAGATGGACCTATTATAGGATCCCCTATTTATATGTTTTGGTTTATTGATATAACATCGCATATGACATATATGTGGTATATGTATATGATTATTGAGATAATCATATCCTTGGGTATGGTTATATAGATAACCATGACGTACCCTAACGAAGAGACCCGATAAAATATAAAACCCCTCACATATTAAAATCTAGGCTGAAACGCAAGAGTTACGAACTCACGCGTTGTCCTCCCTTGTTATAGACTTAGTATCCAAGTCACCTTAAGTTGGGTTGGTGGAGTCGCTCCAGGCCTACTTATTGAAGATGAGGAACTAAGAACAAGTGTATGACACAAGGTCGGGGTAGAGTAACCATTTAGTTTGGTGGAGTTGCTCCAGGACTACTCACGAATCTATTCCCGTCAAGTAACAAGCGTACCGCCTAGACCGAACTCAGTGGTTGGTGGAGTCGCTCCAAGCCATATGAGCGTCGGGGACTGAAGTATGATTAGACATTACAAATGGTGTAAGTCTCATGAGATAAGTGCTCAACAATATATTGTGATTGGTGGAGTCGCTTCAGGTCATAACATATTTGTTGAGATTTTGATCCCCACAAGGAGATTGTCGGTTCTCCCTTTTTTCATACACATGAGGGTTGTGTGAGTTGCTTAAATTTCGTTGGAGTATTATTTTCAATGAACAAAATATCTGCGTAGAATTAATCTTTAATTCTTATTCATCTCCTAACAAGGCAAATATGTCGTTGACTAACCCTCTCCGTGGGATTATGGATGCCAACCTTTTGACTGGCCCGAACTTCACTGATTGGCTCAAGAACTTAAAGATCTTACTTAAGTCTGAGCGCATCGCCTATGTCTTGGAGGGAGATGGCCTTGTTGAGCCTGCATCGGATGCGTTTGAGGATGAGGTATGGGAGTACCAAAAGTGACAAGAAGATTCCACTACGGTTCAATGTTATATACTGGCCTCAATGTGCAATGAGTTGTAAAGGCAGCATGAAGACATGGAACCAAAGACATGCTGCTCTATTTGATGGAGTTATTTGCTGAGCAGAGTACAACTTGGAGATATGAGATATCGAAGAGTCTATTCAGGGCTTGGATGGCTGAATCCTCTTCTGTACAAGCACATGTACTAAAGATGATTCAGTGGATCTAGAGGTTGGCAGTGCTCGGAGTTCAACTCCTTGTTGAGATGAGTGACGTATCGAATCAATGGGGTCGTCAATTGCACACCGATTCATGTCAAAATAAAGTCTTAAATTACCAATTTAATGAAAATAACTCGAATTGAGGGGGGTATAATGGTAAATATGGGACGAATCCATAGGGAATTAGGGAAATTTCTGATGATATCTTCGAATTTGATCAAATCGGACAATGAATCGATAATAGGGGGGAAATGGTATTTTATGAAAGAAAACTTCAAGATGATTCCACGGAATCAAAAATCATCGAATTTGACTTTGATTTTGCAAAGAAATTGAAGATCGAAGTGAGGGTATTTTTCCGAAATTGAAAATCACGAATTAATAAAAAATAAGCTTAAAATTAAACTAAATTACTAATCTAAACATAAATTAAACACTAAATAATGATAGATTAAGATAAAACACAATCCCCAACCCAAGATTAAGTGGATCGAATTGATCCAATTAATCTTCAGAATCAAGGCTTTTCATAAAAAATTCAATAATCAAGATCGTGGAGTTCAAGCGCCGATTTCTTCCTAGTTGATCATCCAAATCTTGATCTTAAGCACTCCGGGGATGCGAAAATGAGTCTAGAAGTGATTGGGATCAAGAGATTCAAGAGATTTGGTGTCTAAATAGTCCAATTTGATTGAATTGCTCTCGAATGCTTTGTAAATGTGAAGAATATATCAATTTATTGGACATTTGGGCGTAATTGTCCGATGAAACGGATCAACGGGTCTGATGGAACACATGATCGCGAATCGTTACCGTTAAGTTGTGGCCATTGGATCACGATTGGACGCTCGAGATGAAGCCACGTCATAAAATGATTTGAAATGCCTTGATGGGGGAGCACCACGAGAACCCTGTGCCATCCCTTGAAGATCAGATCAACATACGTGAGCAACTGCGTCGTGAAGCACGCGTCGACATGAGAGACCCAAATTTCAAGTATTCACCATGATGACAATCCACGCTTGTTTTATTTCGTAACTTAGGAAAAATATGTGAGTGAATTGTGTGTAATTGTTTTGTTGGCATTTTTGGGCAGCCCACGTGTATTCCGGGCAGCCCCGTCATTTCAATCATTTGTTTCAGTTCAATTCCCCCTCTACATATAAATAGGGGAAGGAGGCCACGTTTTCAAAGAAGAATCATATGAAGAAGGAGACTTGAACTACTCTCTCATGGGGTTCCTCCACCTTCTCCCTCAATGGAGATTATCCTGGTTAGGTTTATTACCCGTTTTCTAGCGGACAGAGGTAGAAGAGGGCGAAGGAACTACCGCCAGAACCCTCGGAGGCTCTTCTAGTTTCCCTGAGGCTCATACAAGCCCGGACAACCCCTGCAATGCCTCTGGAGCAGACGTCGCCACTGGAAGCTCGCCAAGGCCCGACACCCTGGCCGCCGATTCTGCCCCCCGTCACCCATGCTCTAGTTGGCCATTGACCGGTCGGTCACCAGCTTGACCAACTACGCACCTTCGGAGATATGTCTGAACTCGGCAAAAGGAACACCGCAGTGACACCCGCGGTTGCCGACGAGACATCCCATGTCATCTCCTTGAGGGGTTAGCGCGCTCCTGTGATGATCTCATCGCGACCCATAGCTTCGTCTTTGGGAGTACGACATCGCCAACCAAAGGAATACTCCGGGCATGACCGGAGCTGCCGCCAAGGACCTTGTCGTTGCTCCCTTGAGGACGGGCGACTTCGCAAGTCGGCTAGCAACCTGACGTCGACCACACCAATGACTAGACGTCACGACCGCACTGCGACCTTCCAGTTTTTGTCACACAGGTCACCCTGCTCACCCCTTTGAGTACTATTAGCTTTCATAGTACCTTTGTCGACTGCTCCACCGCTGGGGCTAGACTCGTAGGCTAGAATTTGCAGAATTGAGGGGTAGGATCCAGTCTGGTTCGGACTCGATCCCGCACGTCGCTCGAGTGTGTGGCGCCTTTGGATGGGGAACCGCACGCGCTCTCTCTCGGTGAACTGTCGGGTTACTCGGTGCTTGGCTCATTCCTAGTTCCGCACTTTTTTGAAGACACAAATCAACACCCTAGGTCCGCAGCGTGAATTTGCGTACTCTTCATTGACTTTAAAACTACATTTCCATCTCACGTTGCATCCCATAGGATACCCCGACGACTTCCTTGTGTTGTAACACGAGTCGTCTAATCCCGACAACTGTTGTGTTACATCATATTGGTATCAGAGCACGAACATGCTAACCTCTGTGCTTAGCACTTTCGCTGTTATAGTTTCCGCTTCCGCACTTCATCTTCATATTTCGAAATTCATAGCACGACTCATTTGCATGCATTAAAACCTTATTATTTTTTTAAGCAAGGCCTTTAGGTACACAATATCTAGCTTATTACAATGGTTTAGAAGCATAGACAATTGCAATCCACCCCGATAGATGACCATCTAGCCGAGGATTAGCAATATGATCCCGACCCCTCTGATCTACCACCGGTAGAACAGTACAGCCCCTGATTTCGAGCCATCTCTCCCGAAGGTAATGAAGTTGCACTGTCACCTCGAGGGGGTCAAGCTACCCCACCCCTCGAGCTGAGACAATTCCCCGCGATACCATATGATGTACCCTCCACGAGCACTCACCCCCCACTGGATGTGACCAAGGCCATTACTCAATGGCTTGGCAAGGGTCTAGCCTTTGATGACTCCACTCAACTTGCTTCTTGAGACTCACGGCTGTCGTACATGCCGGCGCAGCTGGCCCCACCGTTCCAGTAATACTCCCAGCAGCCACCGCAACAGAATCAGCCGCGTGCTCTACCACAGTTGCAGGCCTCGCAACAGTACTTGCAGCAGACACGTTCTCTTCACCCCCCGACAGCCAGGGGAGTCTTCCACGACGCCGCTCACCAGAGGTTCCTCATCAACAACACAGGTCGCTATGTACGCAGGACGTGCGCTACCTTCCCAGGGAAGACCCACCTGCTCATGCATGTTACCAGGGGTTATCTTACGAGGCAGCACCAGCCTCGTATTTGGCTCCGCCATAGTCGCAGACTGTGCCTATTACCCATTAGCATTGGATGGACAATATATTGCCCATGCTACCTGGTAGCCACCGGCTCCACCCAATCATGGTCTGACCTATGCCCTGCCGATGTCCACTAGCCAGCCGGTCCTCCCAGTTCCCTATCCCCACGGGGCGCCTCTTGTGCCCTTGGCCCCGCCTTGGCCTTATGCTCCAGTACCTCTTCAGGCACCCTATGCTGCCACTGACATACCCCAAGTATAGTACATACCTTAGCCCCAGTATGTTTATACCTCGGGGCAACCTTACGTTTCCCCGGCAGCACCGACTCTGCCCTTAGTAACTGATAAAAGCATAAAAAGTAGTTATAAACACTTGTGATTTGCTTTTATTTAATCCTATTAACTATTGAACATATCATTATATCTACTATCTCATGAATTAATAGTTTTATAATATGAGCACATCAAATAGAAGTCCTCTACATTAATTTTATTTTATTTCAGGAACAAGAGAAGAAGAGCAACTCCTCAAAAGCAAGGACTTAGTGGGCTGTCATGGAGAAATCTCAGAAAATCTTTTCTGAGAAAGCCTACAAAAGGGGAAAAAAGCAATTTTAAAGGGGGGCTCCCGTTTGGCCTCGGTCTCTCCTTCTTCCCTTTCTTTTTAGGTTCTTCTCTCTCTCTCTCTCTCTCTCTCTCCTAGGTTTAGATTTTCTCCCGTTGTAACTCCTCTCCCGACTGATTCGGAAGTTGAATGAAATTAATTTGAGTTCTTTCTCGTCTTCTTCCTTACGATTCCTCTTACAATCTCTATCCATCCCCTCCCATGCTTCTCGGTAAGTTTCTTTCAGCGTTGTAGGATTCTTCTCTCACCTTCTCTTTCTCGTTTATCTTCTTGTTCAATCTATCTCTTCGTTCTTCCTCTTTTCTATCCGTCTCTCATTTTTGGTTCTCTAAAATTTCTATTCTTCTCTTTTCCTATTTCGTTTGCTTTGCCTCTCTCTCTCGTTCTCCTATCCTTCATCTCCCTCATTCCCTTGATTTTCCCTCACAAATCTTCCTCTTTCCTTCTCCTATTCCAAAATCTCCTCTAAATCCTTCTTTTCTGGACTTTCTTATCTCCTTCTCGATCACGCTTCTCTCGGAATTTCCCCATTTCCGCTCTTTCAAATTCTCCCTCTTCCTCGCCTTTTACTTTCTTGCTCTTCCACATTTTCGTGTTTCCCTCTCTCTTTCTCTTTTTATCTTCCCCGAAATTTCTCCCTCTCTTTCCCATTTTTTCGTTAATCTATTTCCCGCTCTCCGCTAAATCTCTTTCTCATAACGTTTTTTTCCTCTCTTCTCTCCCCAGCCTTTCACATTGCCTCGCTATCTTCGATTTAATCTCCCTCGATTCCTCCCTCTGTCTCTACTTTCTCTCTCGCCTTCTACATTCTATCCGTCTCTCTCTCCATTTTCCGAAGTCATCTTCATCCTCTCCCTCATGATTTCTCTCTGTTCTTCTCCTATCATTTTTGGTTCTTCTTGTAATCTTCTACATTTTCTCATTTTCATTCTTTTGTTTTGTCATTTCAGTATTCTCTCTCTCTCTTTTATCTCTCTCTCTCATTCTTTCGTCGTTTCTATTTCGCACGCTCGTCTCCACTTTCTTGCCTCCATTTCGCGTTTGTCTTCCATCATTTTCATTTTCTTCCTTCCGTCTAATCCATCTTCTTCCTTCTTCTGCACCATACTACCCTTTTTCTTCACCCTCTCCTCTCGTTTGTTCTTTCGTCTTCTACGTTTTCCATAGTCCATCTTCGTCCTCTCTCCCCAGTCTTCTATGCTTCCTCTCTACATTTTAATTTCTGATTTTGTACCTCTCAATTGTTTCTCTTCCGATCGTCTCTCCCCCTAAATTTCCTCCTCGCTTCCACCGGTGTTCTCTCTATCTTCCGTATCTCTCCTACATTTTCCTCTTTCCCCCCATCTCGTATCCTCTCTCGTCTCCTCTTTCTTCTGTCGCAATTTCATTTTCTGAAGTCCTCCCCTCATCCTCCTCACAATCTCTCTATTCTCTCCAGCAGTATTCTCTCTCTCCCTCTCCCGCTATCTTTTTCTCTTCTAATCGTTCTTCATCTCCTTAAGACCCTCACATTCGCACTCTCTCTCTTTCTTGCTGTCTCGCAACCTCTCACACTCACCCTCTCTACTTTCCGAACGCTCCCTCTCTCATTTTCTTCTCTTCTCTCTATTTTATTTTCTACCGTTTAAGCTCTCTCTAGTTCCGCTCTCCCTCTTTCTCCCATTTCTTCAGCAATCTCTTTCTCCGGTTCTCCTCTAACCTTCGCCCCGGTCTTCCGCTAATTTTCTCTCTTCTCTCTCCTCACGTCCCCACGTCTTCTCTCTCACCTGCCCTCCTTTCTTCGCATCTTCCGTCTAATTCTGTTTCTCGCTTTATTTTCTTCCATTACGTATATTTCTCACAATCTCTCTGGTGGCGTACGACCCCGGTCGCCACCAAGACACGATACCACGGCGCCGGAGGAGCCCTTTTGCGCGCGCGGATCTATCCGCTTATCTTTACTTCTTTATTTCTTTATTATGGATCTTTTGACCCGCACGTGTTTAAGCGGGTCCTCGTTTATTTCTCTCTCTCTTTAGGCCTTTGGGTGGGTTTCCCTTTGTTTCGGGACCCTAGCCTAAGGCCCTTTCCCTTTTTGTGAACCTTATTTCTATTTCTATGAGTATGGGTGTGGGTTGTGGGCCTCAAGTGGGCCCTTTCCTCTCTTGGCCCAACAAGGGCTCTATAAGAGGGGAAGGGACCCCCCCACAAACCCTAGCCGTCATTTGAAGAAAAGAGTATTCCTCTCTCAAGTGGCTGCTCAAGGAAGATCAAGGAAGGAGACCAACCGCCGCCTCCGCCGCCGCCACCGCCGCCGCACCTCCACGTGCCGCCGCCGTGCCCGCCGCCGAGGCCGCCGCCTCCCCTTGCCTTGGTCACTAGTTATCAAACGTGCTGCCTTCCTCCGCCGCCGCCGCCGTCGCCGCCGCCTCGGGCCGCCGCCACGCCGCCGCCGCCGCCGGATCGCAGCACCGCCATCCCCTCCGATCATCCCCTCCACGGACCTTCCCCTCCTCCTCACCTCCGCCTCCATCTCCGTGAATCGCCCCGCCGCTGCCTCGATCGCCTACCCCCTTCGAAAAATTCGCCTCCCTTCCCCCTCCACGAACCTCACCCCCAAAACCCCTCCTCCTCCTCCTCCACTGCAGGCGTCCACCAAGCCACCGCCCCATTCCTTCCTCCATCGAGCTACCCCTACCCCTGGACGTCCTGGCCTCGATCGACGCCTTCGCAGTCCACCGCCGCCGAGCCCTGCGTCACCGCCGCGCATAGACGCCGCTCCCGTCGTGCTCGACGGCCGTCGAAGCCTCCGCCGTCCGCGGTCACCGCGCCACCTCCGCCCATCTCCGCGCCCTTCTCCGCCCAAGGACCGTCCTCCCGGGTTTTCTCCATTGTTCGCGCCCGGCGCGCCTTTTCACGCGCGCGATCGCCGTGCGCCGCTCGCTACCCCTCTGCGCGAAACCCTAGAAGGCGAGGGGTCGGTCGACGATCCCGCTGAGTTGACTCGACGGGAATCGTTCCGCCCCTTCCCCCTGTTTCGCTCAGCCCAGGCCGCCCGGGACCGAGACCGCCCAGACAGAACCCAGGTCCAGCTAGGTTCCGCTGACGAGGCCCCTGTCCCGAGCCAGGGCTGACTGGTCCAGCCCCCACCGGGGCCACCTCGGCCGGGCCGGACCATCCGGTCCAAGCCACCCCAGGCCGCCACTGTCGGGTCCGAGCGGGTCCCAGAGCGACCCAGGCGAGCCCCAGGAGCAGCTCCGGCCAGACCAGGGCCGGCCCTCCCCGGTCCCAGAGCCGGCCCGAGGCCACCCAAGCCAGGTCCGGAGCCCGAGCCGGGCAGCCTGAGCCGTCCCCGATGCGCTCCAGGCGGCCTCCGATCGTCTCCTCCCGTCTTCCGTGTGCGCCGCGGCCGTCTTGCTCGCCACGACACGTCTTCGCTCGCCACGCGCGATCAGCTACTCCGCGCTCCCTCGCCAGACTTGTCCGTGCCCGACACCGCTACTGCGCCCGACGATCTCCTCGCCCTCGACCAGATCGGGGCTCGCGCCCGCAGAGTTAGGCATTCATCCCCTTACTTTACTTTGAAGTCTATATTTCCTTCGGTACTTCCCGCATTTGTCTCCACCGCCCTCGGGCCTAGTTAGGTTGAGTGACGTCAGGGCTCGGGACTGGGATCGTGGACCCGGCCGCCGGGTTGACGATCGAGCTGCTCCGACGACCCGAGGCTGCTCTCTCCCCTGCATCGACGGGTTCGGGAGGACTCCCGCTCCATCCTACTCGGCGTACCCCCAGGATCGCCGCGACGACGCACTGGTCGGTTGGCTGCTTGTGGAGACCCTAGACTTCATTGCATCACTTAGAGCACGTAGATCACTCCATCCCTAGTCTACCCTTAGAGGACATTGGCGCCGGACCGATTCACTCCGTCGGTCCTGCATCACTCTCTCTTTCATCATCTCTATCTTCCCCTCTCTCTCAATCGCTTTTCTCTTTCTCTATTCTCTCTCTTTATCACACTAATTTTGCTCCCTCTTTATCTCTCTATCTCTCTGATAACATGCAATCTTAACATGATAAAACATGATTATTAATGCAATTTAAGGCATAAAACATTACATTTATGTGCATGTTATCATACTTTGAGTGCATTTATGTCATTCTATGCATATTTATGTCATAATCTCAAAATGCACTAAATTAGGGTTAATTATGATAAATTAAGGATAAATGATTTTATAACCCATCTTTACTTGAGATTATGAATGGTTTTTAAAGTTAAATAATGAGAGAAATCATATTTATGAACATTCATTTAATTTTCTAAAGTTAAAATCTTAAAGAAATGAATGTATTTTTGAAATATAAATTAAATCTCTTGTTATTTAAATATTTTGAATTTTTAGAATGATAGATAATTAAATTTCAGATCAAATGAAAGAAAATTTGATTAATTTGGAGTTGTATTTTAAAAGATATGATTTTTACAATTTTAGGGATTTTTTTCTGGATTTTTCCTGATTTTTCTGATTTAATTTCTATTTAAAAAACGTTAAAAATAAATATAAAAAAAGGTAAAAAGCGCGCGGGGCCCGCGCGGGTGCGACGTGGCACGCAAGGCCACGTGGCAGAGCCACGCGGACCCGCGCAGCGCGCCTACGTGGCGCGATATATATATTATATTTATTTACTATATATATTATAAAATGGGTCTTTGTCCTCCCTTATTTGGGAAGGGTCATACCCTTATAGATCGTCGGGTGTTATAAACTCGACGATCTCCTTTTTATTTCTCCGTGTGGGACTAATCTCCACACTGTTCTTACCTTTCAGGTGACGTGGCGCGAGGAGGAGCGTCGGATCGACGGCGTGCGTCGATCCCATGCGTCAATCGCGTGAGCGCCGGACCACTGATCAATCAAATCAACACGTGCTTGATTGGGCGAGTTATAACGACCCTAATGTTGGCGACGTCGCGCGACGACGGGCGTTAGATCTCGCGGACGGGCGATCGACAGGCGTCGATCGCGTGGAGCACGGACCACTGATCGCGATCAACACGTGTCAATTAAAGAGGCGTTATAACGGCCCTGATTTTACGCGACGTGGCGGCATCACATACGTTGGATCAACGGTGTGGAACGGGTTTCGTCGATCGAGTGGACGCTGGTGCACCGGAGATCATCAATCACGTGCGCAAATTTAAAGAGTTATAGCGGTCCAGATTCGACCGCGCAGGGAGAATCGTGGCCATCCGATCGCGATCCAAGGGGCGATAATCGAGGTGTTTTATAACGGTCATCCACACGATCATCCAGGCCGCCCATCTTCAATCCGACGGTTGGGACTTAACTGAAACGGTCCATCGTGGACCGTTTCATCGTAACCGTCGATCGAAACGATCGGACGGTTACGCCCAAATTTAGTATAAATAGATGTGTTCTTCGTCGATGTATGCATCCGAGTTGAATTTCAATCTAATTGAGCTATCTAGACACCATTCTTCTCGCTTATCTCGATCTCAAAGTGTTCCTCACTCAATTCCGCACACACGGAGCATCAGAAATCGAGATTTGGTGGAGAATTGAGGGAGGAATCGCAGCTTGAAACTCGTCGAGGCGTTCTTGAGGTTCTTCGCGATTGATCGGGTTAATCACGAAGATTTGATCGCAAAACGGGTTTAGTGGAAGCGGTTTTTCATCATTTCTCTTCCTATCATGTTTAATTTGCTTTTAGATTAGTATTTAGAAGTTAATTTCATCAATTTTCACCTAAAATCACGGTTTTTACACTCGAAATTTTCTCTCCACTTTGAAATTTGATTTCTTCGCGAAATCAAGTCCAAATTGGACGATTTTTGATTCCGTGGAATCGATTTCAATTCTTCTTTCTAAAAATACCATTTTCCCCAATTTCTACCATCAATTTCTCGTCCGATTTGATCAAAATTTGAAGAATACGTCAAGAAAATCCTTAATTCCCTGTGGATTCGAACCATATTTACCATTATACCCCTCAATTCGAGTGAATTTCCTAAAATTGGTAAGTTTGGAATAATTTTTGACGCGATACCGCTTGCAATCGACGAACTCGCGGTTTCGTCTCGTCACTCTCTCTCTGTTAATTTCAATTCCCTCACTTCTTCCCCTAATTTTGGTCTCCCACATTCTCCTACTATCGGTCAAGTTATTTTCTTCCCTTCATTTCATTCTAAATCACACACTCTCTCTCTTATCTCTCTCTCTCCCCCCCCTTTATTCTAGAGCTAGCTCTCTCTCTAACTCCCTATCTCATTCACTCCAATTTCTCTCTTGCATCTGTTCCCTTTCTCTTCGCCTCCTCTATCATTCTTTCTCTTTATTTACTCCCCCCTAAAAAACATCCCCTCTCTAGCTCTTTATTCTCTCTAATTCCCTCTCCCTCTTATTTCTTTTCTTTCTACATGTTTTAGATTTCCTTAGTTATTCATTCTAATACTTTCATGTACTCTGAATTTAGGATCTTTATATCTGTAGGTTCACTTAAATCATCCACTAAAATTCCTTCCTCCTACGGTCAACTCGAAGAGTTGACCACCAATCTTTCATCATTACCCTCACCTCTACTTCTATTATTGATATTTTTGTGCCCTAGAATCCCTATGGATCGACCTAGAAAGCTATATGCCTTTATTATCTCCATCCAGCCTTAGTTTTCTTGAGTAAAAATAGTAAATTTTTTGGGCATAAAACACGACGACTTTGAGCCTATCAGTAACCCCTATCAAATATGCTCATCAGGCTCAACTGGCACCGTACGCACCATACACTCCCCCTCGTCCAACCCACAGACTTCAGTTAGACCCTTCCCAGGCCCTCATCGCATATACAGACTACGTTGCCCTCGCGCTAGCGCGACGTGAGGCTTACAGACTTCAGGATGCGCGGCAGGATCTGGCCGATCCTTGAGATTCCCCTCGCCACCGACCCCCTCCTCGAAGATATGACACTAACAATGAGTGGGACCGCCAGAGGGAAGCCCATCGTCACCAGATCCAGAAGAGCATTCGCATGGATGTTCCCATCTTCGAGGGTAGTCATGACCCTAAGGATTATGATGACTAGGAGAACGAGTTAGAGAGCTACTTTCGATGGTACGACATGGACGACGACTTGTGCATTGCTTACGTAGAGACCCGGCTTAGTAAGGAGGCCAAGATATTCTGGTTCAACAAGGTTACAACCGCTACACTACGTGGAGGTCCTCCTATGACCTGGGCCACCACGAGTCAGATGCTACGGGACAAGTATGTCCCCAAGCAGCACATGACCCACCTCCTCCTCCGTTGGATTGATTTGAAGCAGGGACGCCACAAGGTCCGCGAATACATTCAGGAGTTCAAGGAATGCCGCATGCGGTGTGATTTTGTGAAGAGTCTGGAGATACAGATTGCCCTCTTCGTCCATGGTCTCAAGCCCGAGCTTGGTGCCAATGTTTTGGAGTTGAGTTCTACCGCTATTGATCAGGCATACCGACTCGTCGAGAACAATGAATACATCTTGGACAGCTCCTCTGCCTTGACAGCCCCAGCAGCTAGGGCGTCTGCCTCACCAACTCTGTCACACCGGGCGGCTTCATCCACTGGGTGGGCGAAGAGTGTTACATCGGCCCCTAAAGGGTCGAGCACAACGATGACACCGGCCTCCACCACTATGGCCCCATCTCCAACCCCCTTGATGACTCCTACCCCTCCTACGACCTTGACCTCCATCCAGGTTTTTTAGATGTAAGGGTTTGGACGCAAGAGATCTGAGTGTTCTTCCCTCTTCTACGTGGATCACATCAGTTGGTAGATTGATCCACCACCCAGTGAGGAGCTTGATGTCCATGTTTACCAGGGCAAGTGTCCTGACGACGATGCCTGCGAGGACCCCGCCTTCATGGGTTACATCCAGATTACCCCCGCCCTTCCAGCACCTAGTATTGCAGCCCCCCACCTGCCTCTGGTTCATGTCAGTGTTTTTCTCGCTCCTCCATCCAGCTCCCGCCAGGCTGTTCCGACAACTCCGCGCCAAGACATCTCGTCTGATCGCTCCCCTCGATTGTCCTGGAGCCCCTCACCCTCTCTTTCACCGGTCGCTTGGCCAGCCCTACCAGCCAGTACCCTTCCGCCACCCACAGTTACCGAGCTCATTCAGTGCACATCGATCTTCTACATGTACATCAAGATCCGAGGTAGGACATGCAGGTTAATCGTTGATAGTGGTAGCTGCATTAATGCAATTTCAAAGGACATCTGATAATTCAAAATTTAACTCAAGATTGTGGCCAATTTCGTCGTTGTTCTATTTTGAATTAGTCAAAACATTTGTGATTTCCTACTTATTCCGTGGTAAGTAGGGTGTCAAATCTGCGGAGATTAGGATCAATTAGATTGATTTTACGCCTCAAATTATTTTTGGTTTTTTAATACTTAATTCTTAACAAAATCCTATATTGATTCAGAACAACCTCTAACTGTTTTAAGCAACCTAGCTTTAAATGAAGAAAGTCAACCCTAATTAAACCTAGAATTCCAAATTCAATGAGAAAAGAACCTAATTACTATCCCAATTAATTATGAGAGTCCTTTTTTTTCTGAAGATTTTCAGCACCAATTTCTACGATGGAACAAATTAACAAACTTAACTAACCCCGCATCACATCAACGTTGGGTCGGCAGACAACCCGTGGCTTTCGCTTGGCGCATATGTGACTTCGCTGCAGGTGAAATTATGGATGATCCGGGACGTTGTGGACGTCGTGATCTTGGCCTCGTCCAAAAATCGAGATCCCCCAGAGAAGATGAGGATTTAAACAGAGATTAGAAAGAGGTCCTTACCTAGGTGTCACCCCAAACCTGGCCCTAGGCAGCGTTTCTCTCTTGATCCCTACCTGGATTCATCATCCAGTTCCTCTTAAACGTCTGCAACAGATTGAAGACGGACTCCAACACTCGCACCACACATTCACTTGAGAGGAACCAAATTTTTAGAAGTACTTTCCAGAAGATCGGAATCCTGATTTATATGAAACCCACAAAAGGGAAGAACGCGGGAAAGATGCCTCCTTTTTTTTGTCAAAAACTCCTTTTGATCTAACGGCTGGATCGTCATCGCGATTGCAGAAGATCACCACCGTTGGATCTGAAGAGATCCTTTCTCTCTCCCCACGTGCTCCACGCGTCCAAACCTGGCGGTTTTGGTGGGTGGACCCTGTTCCTTCTTCCTGTGAGTGAACATGTGCCACGTCGCCCCAGCTTCTCCCTGTAGAAACAAAAAGCGCCCCCAAGGTCCACCCAAATTACTAAAATACCACTATAAGGACTTAAGGTTGTGATTTCTTCACTATTTCCACTAAGAAAAATCCATACAAATCAGGAGAAATCTAGGAAAAATCCAGGAAGTGTATTAAATCGTTTGAAAACTTATTTTGCTTAATTTACCCATAATTTCATGTCTAAACTGTCATAATCAGTATATTTAACCATGAATATTATGTAATCTAAACGATAAATTGAGATTTATCAACATCGCGGCCCAGCTCGGCTTGACATTAGTTCCCCACCCAACACCGTATAACATGTCATGGATAGACCGTTCCACCCTCCCGGTGAAGTTCCAATGCCTCATCCCACTGAAGATGAGCACGTACGAGGATTCAATTTTATGTGACGTACTACAAATGCGAATTAGTAGCATCATCCTAGGTTGCCCTTGGTTATTCGACTACCACGTCCAGTTAGATGGTCGGGCAAACACTTGCTCTTACCTTTTCGGAGGACGACAGGTCTTATGGTACCCATCTGCTAGGACACCGACCAGCTCGTCACCACCTGGTTCGGCTCCTCTCGTCCAGGCCCTGGCGGCCCCAGTTGGCTAGGCCGACCCTAGTGAAGTCGACGAATTCAAAATAGTCAGCACCCCCACGGGGGCCTAAATATCCTATCATCACGAATGGATGCATCTTTAGACATGAATTAGAGGAGGCGATTGTGGATGTGCCTTTTTGCCTTGCCCTTACCCTTGAGGTTCCATCTACTGACCACCCACCAGAGCTTGATGCCCCTGAGCTGTTCGACCTCATGACAAATTTTGGTGACATATTCTCAGAGGAGCTGTCGTCCGAGCTTCCCCCCACGCGCCGCATCCAACACTCTATTGACCTTGTCCCGGGTGCTTCCCTCCCAAACTTACAGCATTACTGTATGGATTCGGTAAAGTATGAGGAATTACATCGGCAGGTGACAGAGCTTTTGTCGAAGGGTCTTATTTGCAAAAGCCTCAGCCCATCCGCGGTTCCCGCTCTTCTTGCTCCTAAGAAGTACAGTACTTGGCGCATGTGTTGTGATTCCAAAGCCATCAACAAAATAACGGTGAAATATCGTTTTCCTATTCCCCGCGTGCGGATTTATTCGAATCAGATGGCGGGTTCGACTATCTTTTCAAAGATAGACTAACGCAGCGGATATCATCACGTTCGCATCCGCCCCGGTGATGAGTGGAAGATGGCCTTCAAGATAAAGGATGGCCTCTTTGAGTGGAACGTGATGCCTTAGAGAGAGATGGCCCGAAATCGGGTGCTATACTATTCTATCGGTGGTAGATCATAGGGGTCGGGATCATATTGCTGATCCTCGGTTGGATGGTCATCTATCGTGGCAGATTGCAATTGACTGTGCATCTAAACCATGGTAATAAGCCAGATATTGTGTACCCTAAAGGCCTTGCCTAAAAATAATAAGGTTTTAATGCATGCAAATGAGTCGTGCTATGAATTTCGAAATATGAAGATGAAGTGCGAAAGCGGAAACTATAACAGGGAAAGTGCTAAGCACAGAGGTTAGCACGTCCGTGCTCTGATACCAATATAATATAACACATCAGTTGCCGGGATCGGATGGCTCGTGTTACAACACAAGAATGTCGTCGGGGTATCCTATGGGATGCAACATGAGATGGAAATGCAGTTTTAAAGTCAATGAAGAGTACGCAAATTCACGCTGCGGACCTAGGGTGTCGATCCGTGTCTTCGGCAAAGCATAGAACTGGGAATGTGCCAAGCACCCAGTGACCCGATAGTCCAGCGAGAGGGAGCGCGTCGCGGTTCCCCATCCAGAGGCATCACACACTCGAGCGACGTGCGGGATCGAGTTCGAACCAGGCTGGATCCTACCCCTTGATTCCCCAAATCCTAGCCTACGAGTCTAGCCCCGGCGGTGGAGCAGTCGACAAAGGTACTGTGAAAGCTAATAATACTCAAAGGGGTGAGAAGGGTGACCTGTGACGAAAACTGGAAGGTCGCAGTGCAGTCGAGACGTCCAGCCATTGGTGTGGTCGACGTCGAGTCCCTAGCCGGCTCGCGAAGTCGCCCGTCCTCAAGGGAGCAATGACCGGGTCCTTGGCGGCAGCTCCTGTCGTGCCTCGAGTATTCCTTTGGTTGGCGATGTCATACTCCCGAGGATGAAGCTATGGGTCGCGGCGAGATCGTCATAGGAGCGTGCTAACCCCTCAAGGAGACGACGTGGGATATATCGGCGGCAACTGCGGGTGTCACTGCGGTGTTCCTTTTGCCAGGTTCGGACGTATCTTCGAAGGTGCACAGTTGGTTAGGCTGGTGACCGACTGGTCAGTGGCCAACCAGAGCACAGGTGATGACGGGCAGAATCGGCGGCCGGGGTGTGACGAAGCGTTTTATGCGGTTGTCAAAACACACAAACGTCGGTTAAACAAAATTTATAATTCTGAACTCACAATGACAAAGATATTAAATCAAGTATAGTTTAAGTATCAGGTTGATCCACATCGAACACGGTAGACTTTGATCGCAGAGTTGACTTCATCAAACTTAGGTCTAATTAGGGTTTTAAAGAAGTGATAGTGATATATAATCAATAGAAATGATATAAATATATGAGAGAAGATATTTTAAGACTTTAGAAAATTGATTTTAAGAAGAAATGTCAAAAGTCAAAGTCAAAGCGTTGACTTTGGCCAACAGTTGACTTTCTGAAAATTGGAGAAGAAAAAGAGCTCAAAATATTACGAAAATTATATATTTAAAAACTAAAGAGAAAATAGAATTTATTGATATAAAATTCATGATTTTTCGAGAAGAATTGGATTCATTTTAAATTATAGAAAATCAAATATCAGAAAAATCCCGAGATGAACACTTCGGGTGTAAATCTTCAAATTGACTAACCAAACGATATCCAAATCTTGCAATTCACATATGAATGGAAAGCTAACAACCAGAGGACTCCAAAGAGACCAAAGGTCAACGGTCTAGATTATATCGCATCCGGTGAACACAATCTTGCCACGTACCCCTCTTCACCTAAGTGAAGATCAACAGTTGACATTGCACGCGCGATCGAACGTCCCACACGCTGCCACGTCGCCTCTACATCGCGATCGTTGATCGCGATCTCATCGCACCGCTCTAATCGCGCCACATCACCTGCGCACTTTAAATAATCTGAAATTTTGATTTTAAATTAGAAAATTCGATTTTTAATTCCAGAAAATCCTTAGAAATTCATTAAAAATTCAGAAAAATTCTAGAAAAATCCCTAAAAATTAGAAAATTCATAACTTTCAAAATATAACTCCAAATTAATCCAAATTTCTTTCATTTGATCAGAAATTTAATTATCTATCATTTTAAAAGTTAAATTTAATAAATAACAAGAGATTTAATTTCTATTTCAAAAATACATTCATTCCTTTAAGATTTTAACTTTAGAAAATTAATTGAATGTTTATAAAAAAGATTTCTTTTATTATTTAACATTAAAAACTACTTATAATCTCAAGGAAATATGGGTTATAAAATAATTTATCTTTAATTCATACTAATTAACCCTAAATTAAAGTATTTTGAGATTTTAATGACTTTCTCATAGAATGATAAATAAATACTCATAAATATGATAACATGCATAGAATGAAAATCTTTTATGCTTTAATATGTATCAATAATCATGTATTATCATGTCTAATTAGCATGTTATCAATGAGCACAAACCTTATTCTTCAGTCTCTTCCAAACTCCTTTTCTCAGTTCATTGTTAACTTTAACATGAACAAGATTCAGTTCATTGTTAATTGAAGATGCTTACTATTTCCGAGGGGAACCTTGAGAAGGAAAAGCCCCAAGTCCTCTTTGTTGATGGGACCAACAAGAAGAGGAAGGTAGCCTTTGCCTCCAAATGGGGCAAAGGGAAGAAGCAAGTGAAAGCAACTTTGACAAGAAAGGACGGCGATGACAAGGGAACGTGTTTCCACTGTGGTGTGAACGGACATTGGAAGAGGAACTGTAAAAAGTACCTCAACGAGAAAGCTCAGCGGAAGCATGGCGATGCTCCAGGTATCTGTATTATAGATACTTATTTGTCTTTGTCTTATAGAGATTATGCATCTATATGATTAGATATTGGATGTACTTCTCACATCTGCAACTATTCGCAGAGGCTGACAAGTAAGCGAAAGCTGAGAAAGGGCGAGGTGGAACTGAGGATGGGAAATGGCGCAAGAGTTGCTGTTGTAGCGCTAGGGGTTGTGAACCTCAAGCTACCATCTGGAGATTATCTTTCTTTATAGGAATGTCATTATGTTCCTAACATAGTTAAGAACATCATTTTAGTTTCTTGTTTGGACAAGATGGGGTATACCTTGATCATTAAGGACAAATGTTGTTCTATTTACTTGGGAAGTAAATTGGTTGATACGGGACCATTAGTCAATGATTTATATCTGATTGATGTTTTTTCTTATAATCTACAAATAGATGTTAGTCTTAAGAGGAGTAAACAGGGTGTGAACGAAGCCTACTTATGGCATTGTAGACTTGGGCATGTTGGTGATAGAAGATTACAGAAGTTGCATAAAGATGCATACTTGGGAGCATTTGATTATGAATCTGTGAGAATATATGGGCTTACTTAGCCTATTGGGCCCTAGTGGCCTTATTATCCATCTGCCTATGTACCTTTGTGGGATTAGTCCCACATTGGAAGTTTTGCTTTGTAGGGCTTCTCTCTCTTCATATAAGAGGAGGTGGCCCCCCCCCTTTATACTATCTCTCTCTAATTCTTCTCTTCAACATTGTATCAGAGCCGTAGGGTTCTAAAAGTGGGGCACTCTCTTGTTGTGCTATACCCTCTCCAATACATCAGTGTCCCAGCCCTTGCATTGCCGACGCCTTCTCTATTACTTCCTATCACTCCACCTTGAGTTGTTGGAGCTTCAGCCCTTCTTTCTTCTCCGGTAGCTTCTCAAGCAATATGTGACCGCATCACACAAGCAAATCCATCAGGGATTTTATTTCCTTCATCGCATCATGGTGGATTCCTAGTAGCCCTCAGTCCATTGCATCATCACGGATTCGTTTTCCTCCAGTATTCTCAAGGTAGCCCTCTTCCATCACGGATTTGATATCCGTGACTGCATCACGCATGCAAATCCATCGCTTCATTCCCATTCAATTCTCCAGTATATCCTCCAGTACATCACGGATTTGATCTCCTCTAGTATTCGATCTCCTTCCTCGCCACATCGATTTTTTTTAAGTTGATTTCCTCCACGTCCTGGGTGTAATCATTCACTGAAATGCCCCCGCTGAATTCACCACGTCTCTTGCCTCATTGCGACCCTTGCCGCTCCTGCTGCGAGAGCTACTTAACTCTTACTACATACTATATGCTACAATGACAGACCAAGGATTTACATCGGCTTCCGACCCCCTTTCTCCTACAACTGCCCCTTCCCAAGAACGAGTCCAAACCGTCTACACTTATCCATCTCCCACTACTTTTGTCACGCACTTACAAAGTCCAACTACAATCTTTGATGTGACTAATTACGTGACTTGGTCAGCAAGTTTTTGTAGGTTTCTGGAGATTCATGGACGTCTCTCCTTTCTTATGGAAGATCCACCATCCCTTTAATATCCTCGCCTTGCTGAATGGATCATTCAAGATCGTGCAGTCATTTCCTGGCTCTTAAAGATGACTATTCCAGCAATTGCGGAGCCAATGCAAAAATATGTTAAAAAAAACTCATCACACCATCCAAGGCAATTTGGGAGGAATGGATGAGTATGTATGGATACAAGTCCAACATCTCTCGCACAGTGGATGTCTTAAAAAATATGTTAAAAAAAACAAGCTGACCGGACTCTCCAAGAATTCTATTGACAATTGCGGGGCCTGCTTAATCAACTTGAGATCTACCAAGCCCTACTCAGCAAACATTGCAACTCAACGACAATATCGGGAAGAACTTGCGGATGCTTTGTTCTTTGTAGGCCTTGATTCCCCCACTCAACTCGCAGATACGAGGCCCAAATTTGAGTTAGTCTCTTCTTCCTACGCTTGGTGAAGCCTTCTCCACTGCCCTTCGTGTGTCTCCAGGCGGCCCTACTCCATCAACAATTCTGCCCACTCCCGACATGGACAAGAAGGGGGTCGTGGACAAGGGCGATCGGGGCGAGGACGTGATGGCCAGCTGTATCCTCCTTGCGAACATTGCCAAAAATATGGTCATTGATCTGATCGTTGCTAGCAAATATTTGGCAAACCTGACCAAGTTGCTCACTCCACCACTATCGAGGCTGATCTAACTTCATCATCACCAAATCAGATTATCTCTCACAGCGAGTATGACCATCTAATGAAGTCACAAGCTATTGTTGGATCCACTCCATCTTCGCATCTTGCTTCCGCATCCAACCCAAGTACCGCGCTTCTTGCCTCTCCATCTTTATCATGTATTATTGATTCAGGGGTTTCCACCCACATGTCAGTTACACCATCCCTATTTTCACGCTTAATTAGCCTCCCTAATCCTACCACTGTTTCCATTGCCAATGGTCGTTCCTGTCTTGTCATGGGAACAGGCTTGGCTAATCCTACTTCCTCTCTTCCCTTATCAGACATTCTTTATGTCCCTAATTTTCCCGTAAATCTCCTATCCATCAGCGCCATCACCAAAACCCTCTTTTGCTTGGTCTATTTTTTCCATATCATTGTACTTTTCAGGATTTGCGAACGGGGTAGAGGATTGGTTTGGGGCATGAAACAGGACGTGGAATCTATGAGCTTGTTCCTGATCGTCTTCCCACTGGATTTCATTGTCTTCTTTCCCAGTCAAATTCTCCCCTTCAGTGGCATAGACGTTTGGGCCATCCTGGTATTACCAAATTATGTCAAGCCCTTCCTTGGATTTCTGTTTCTTCTTTTCAGTGTGAGTCATGTCAGCTTGGAAAGCATTTTTGTGCCACTTATACGCGGCTTGGTTCAATTCCTAGTCAAAGTTCTTTTGAGCTAATTCATTGTGATGTATGGGGACCATCGTTAACCACTTCAATTTTTGGTTTTCATTATTACATTGTTTTTGTAGATGATTATTCCCATGTCTCGTGGGCTTATCTTCTCAAAGACTGTACCGATGTTCTGCCCTTTGTTCTTCGGTTTCTTCAAGAAATTTCTACTCAATACTCCATTACTCCTAAAGTTATTCATACGAACAATGCCCTTGAATTTGTCCAAACAGCTCTTGAAGAACATTGTGCTTCGCTCGGCATTATTCATCAAACCTCTTGTCCTTACACATCTCAACAAAATGGTGTTGCGGAAAGAAAACACCGACATCTACTTGACATGGCTTGCACTCTATTGGTGTAAATGGGTGTTCCACATTATCTTTGGACAAATGCTCTTCTCACTTCTGTCTATCTTTTAAATCAACTACCATCATCTCCTCTTGGTGGCGAAGTTCCCCTTCGTCGTCTCCACCCCTACGGGCGATCTTTTGCGTTACCACCACGGGTATTTGGGTGTGTGGCCTTCGTTCATGACCACACTTCCAACTTATCCAAACTTGCTCCTCGATCTATCAAAGGGGTATTCATTGGGTACTCGAGCACACAAAAGGGATATTGCATTTATCTCCCTGAGTAGAGCAAATATGTTATTTCGGCTGATGTTACCTTCTTTGAGGATACTCGTTATTTTTCTTCCTCTTCTACTCCTATTTCTCCACCATCGCTTAAGCCACCTACTATGGCCCCTTCTACTTCTCCTTCTTCTTCACCATCTTCGGACGATCTTCCTACTCCCTTGCTTGCAGATTCCCCTCCGGCTATTCCCTTGCAGATACTTCCCGCTCCTCATGCAGCAATTCCCGCACCGGTCTCAGAAATTCCACCTGAAAAGTCATCAACCTCGCCTGCAGATCTACCACCACTTGAGGAACCTCAAGCTGATCTCCACCTACCCTTCGCCCTTCGGAAAGGTAAACAGAATTGTACTCTTCATCCCATTTCACAATTTTTTTCTATGACCAGTTATCCCCCTCCTATCGTGCCTTCTCACTTGCTCTTAGCTCCGAGTCAATACCCAAGACCTACATGGAGGCTATAAAGCTA
>CM044103.1:8887662-8932469 GCA_024174645.1 Lemna minuta | reverse complement strand
GGCTCATGGATTTTCTCAGACATACAACGTTGACTACAAAGAGACTTTTTCCCCTGTGGTTCGACTTAACTCCGTGCACATACTAATTTCTTTGGCAATCAGTTAGGGTTGGTCTCTTCATCAATTGGACGTCTCAAATGCTTTTTTGTATGTGAACTCACTCAACAAGTGTTTATGGAGCAACCTCTAGGGTATGTCACTCCGGGGGGACTGATAAGATATGTCATCTTCGTCGTGCTATTCATGGTCTCAAACAAAGTCCTCGAGCATGGTTTGCCAAGTTCAGCCAGCTTGTCCTTGCTTTTGGGCTCACTGCATGCGCTATGGACCCAACCGTGTTTCGAAAACACACATCAGCTGGAAGCATTCTTGTAATTGTTTATGTTGATGACATACTCGTCACTAGGAGTGTGATAACATGTTATTTATACACGAATTTACCTGATTATTAATGCAATCAAAAGGCATTGATTATTCCAAATGTATGCATGTTATCATATTTTAAGTATATTTCTATCATTTTGTATCATTTCATGTTATGATCTAAAAATATATCAATTTATGGATTACTATATATAATTAAAACATTATGATGTTTAATCCTAATTATATTGAAGATCATAATCATGTTTTGAGGATGAAAATATAAGAGAAAAGATCTTTATTAAAATTTATGTATTTTTATAAATTTATTTTATAAGATACATAAATGTATTAATTTAATTAATATTTATTCTCTTATTATTTTAATAATTTGACTTTTTATAATGATAGATTATTCAATTTCTGATACAACAAAACAAATTTGAATTAGTCTGGAGGTCTATTTTGAAATTTATGATTTTTACAATTTTAAGGAATTTTCTAAATTTTTTTGCATTTATTTAGATTTATTTTCAATTTTTAAGTATTTAAATTAATTAAAATAAAAGCAAAAAGGGGGTATTTTTCGCGCGAGCCCACGTGGATGCGACGTGGTGCTTAGGGCCACATGGCAGAGCCACGCGGACCGCGCAAGTGCTTGCGTGGCACGGAGGTGACGTGTCAATATTTATATTTTCTCGTAATAGTATGTTTATAGTACATATAAGCATCTGATAGGTCGGATTTAAGCTAACCCATATTACTGACTCACCTTATATACCGAAAAGGTCTCCATCTTTTCTCCATGTGGGACTATGTTCCCTTGTTTTACTTTGATTACAGGACACGTGACATGATGTGGCACGTCGGATGGAAATCGCGATGAAGATTGCACGTCGATGTGGTGGACGCGAGGTCCGTCCAATCTCTAATCACACACGTGCGTTAAATAGACTTTAAGTAAAATCATCCAAACCATCCATCAAGAGAGTTATAACGGTCCACATTCAACGCATCCGATGGATCTTCGATTTAATCCGGATCGCACGATGAAGATCCGACGAACGAGAGGAAGCGACACATCTCTTCGTACACAATACGTGGACTCATCTCAACCTTTGATTGTTGATCGGACGGTTCCAATAGAATCACACCGTTTCGATCAACTAAGGCTTCATTGCAACTGTTGATCAAGTGGCGACTCTTCATCGAACGGTTACGCCTAATTTCGTCTTTAAATAGATTGTTCTTCGGGACGAAAAGCTTGGCCCATGAATTTTCAAGAAATTCGAACTGTCCAGACATCCGATTCATGTGCCATTTGATTTCTTGTGTTCTTAATTCATTTCCGCATCCAAGGAATACTTTAAATCAAAGTTTGACTGAGAGATTTGGGAGAAATCACATCTTGAACTTCAATTTTGTCTTCGAAAATGCAGAATGAAAAGCCATGCATCCGGCAATTAATTGGATCATTTCGAAGACTAATTTGGGTTAGGTTACGTGTTTTCATCTTAATATTTCATCATTTAGTGTTAATTTTATATTTTGTATCATAGATTAAGTTTAATTTTAGTTTAATTTCGGTTGTAATCATTTTCGCGATATGAATTTCTACCCCATTTTCAAACTTTGATTACTCTGCGAATTCTCATCCAAATCACCTCATTTTTTATTCCGTGGATTCACAATTGAGTTATCTTTCTTAATATCATAAATTTATCAATTTCTAACCTCAATTCGTCATCCGATTTGATCGAACTTCAAAGATATCTCTTAAAATTTCCTAATTCTCTGTCGATTTGACCCTTAATTACTATTATACTCTTTAATTAAATTGATTAATCATAAATTGGTAAGTTTAGGACTTTGTTATGACACTAAATCGTGTTTATTTAACAAACATACGAATTAGTCTCGTCAAATGGCGCCGTTGCCGGGGAATTCGATTCAGTTTGTTCGTTGGATCTTCATCTAACGATCGCGATCGATCGGAGGTCCATCGGGTGCGTCGAATCTCAACCGTTATAACTCCGGAGATGGACGGTTGCGATTAAGGTCTACTTAATCGAATCGATGCCTCCCGAGATGTCACCACGTACCCCTTACGTAAGTGACATCCGACGCGTGTAATTAAATCACGCGATCAGACATCTCACATGTCGGCGCATCACCTGACATAGAAATCAAAGGATGAATAGTCCCACACGGAGAAAAATAAAGAGAATGATGGGTATATAAGGTGGGGCGGCATAACGCATTTGCGTTACTACCCCAATACTCTCACTTGGGCCCACTAACCTGTGGGCCCATCACTCGCAAGCCTCTCACACACTACCATGTGGCACCATCCGGGCGTCCGCGTGGACTCGCGTGGCACTGCTACGTGTCCGCGCCACCTCCGCGCTACCTCCGCACGCGCGTGGGCTCGCGTGGCTCTGCTACGTGGCGTTGCGTGCCACGTCCCATCCGCGCGGGTCCCGCGTGATGATCTCGATTAGGTGTGTTTTCTATCGTTGTTGTGTATCGATTTCATGCAATAAAATTTATATTTCCTTACTTAGTATAGTGTAAGCAAGGGTCGAATCCACAGGGAGCTGAGGTAATGAGATTAGATATTCAAATAAAAGGTGAGAGAGCATAGAAGAAGTGAGAGCTTGGAAAGAAGTGCAAACGTAAATGCGGTATGTAGAGATGAACAAGAGTGATAGTTTTTAGGTTTTTTTTTTAATTAGGAGAGAAATATGAATTCCAATGGAAAAACAATGTAGAAATAAATGCAATGGGGATGAGATGATGACAAGGTGAGAAGAGCGGTTGGTGGTAGCGATGGATCGACGAATCGATGTGAAGCGATAGGGAGAGAGAGTTGCAAGTATCGATGATGTCAAAGCCATTACATTAAAAGAAAATAAGAAAGAAAAATAAAAGAAAAATACAACTTTACTGTTTATGGAGATGATGAACACAAGAAAGAACTCAATCCGGATCGTCGCACAAACCCCGTCGGTGTGCCCGTCCTAGGGCGGGTGATGCTCGATCCGCTCCAATCACGATATTTGCTTGCTCCCTTCTCCACTACAAGGTTGAGCATCAAATAATGCTCCTCCTTGGGCCTTGACCTCTTCTCCCTTTCCTTCTGGTAGCCTGATGCTAAGAGAGAGCCCAAAAATGCAAGGACAGAGAAAATGAAGGCTTTTATAGTGAGTTCTTAGGGCTTGAGTGTAAAGAGGGGTAAAAGAGTCCAATTATTAAAGTCATTTTTTTTTCAACCTTCATTGTTTGATCCAATCAAACAATCTACAAATAAAATTTCAGCTCAAAACTCCATCTAGATCATGAGATATCATGATTTTGATTTAGAGAAATCACAGTCTTTGATTGAGATAGTGCACAATGGCATTTATATGAATTACTGACTTCAAAAAATTCTTGTAAATCTGAGGGGCATTTCTGTAATTTTTCACTTTAAAAATCGGAGTGGCATTTTTATAAATTTCTGACTTTGAAAATCGGAGGGCATTTTTATAAATTTTCACTTTAAAAATCGGAGTGGCATTTTCGTAAATATGCTCAAAATCTGAAAAGTCACTAAAAAATTTAGAAAAATTCCAGAAAAATCCCTAAACTTAGAAATTGAATATCTCACAAAATACAACTCCTTTTTTCATGAAATTTTCTCCATTGGATCAAGAATTTAATCCTCTATCTTTTTATCCTAAAATATCTAAAATCATGAGAAAAAATTATGGTCGCATTTAATAAAAATTAAGCTTGGTCCAACCTCCTTAAAAATAAGGAGATTGGCCCAATATTCACTCTAAATCAATTTTGGATTAACCTAAAAATCTTACGATGATACATTTACCAAATCCAAACCTCATTTATCATATTTCATAAAAATATGGTTGTCTTGATGTTCAAATTTAGTAGAGAGTTGTTTCCTCTTTCCTCTTATCATCATCCATATCCATGCTTTCCTACTTGCATACCTATGTCCCTACATCCACATAACTCATAGAAAATATGAGAATTCAATCACTTGACTTCGAAAGAGTCAAATGGGGTTAGTCTCATAGCATAAGTAATTGAAAAGAATAGTGCATGATAGGACATATCTATTTTTTTACTAAATTAGCACTAAATAGATGCAAGTTGAGTATATAAGTCGAATGTAATGATGAATACAAAAATATCATAAAAAGATGATAACGTGCATTATATGACTAAAAATTATGTGTTAAAACCCATTTATAATGATGAAAATGAATGCATCAATGACACGTTATCACCGCGCGATAAAGTACCCCCTTTTTTTGCTTATTTTTAGAATTTTTAAAGGATTTTAAAATGAAAATAAATTCAGATAAATTCTGGAAATTTCCTAAAAATTAGAAAAATCATAACTTTTAAAATACAACTCCAAATTAATTCAAATTTGTTTTTTATATCAGAAATTGAATAATCTATCATTATAAAAAGTCAAAATAATAAAATAATAAAAGAATGATTTTTCATTAAATAAATACATTCGTGTATTTTCTAAAATGACTTTATAAAAATACATGAATATTAATAAGCATCATTTCTCTTATCATTTAATCATGAAAACACACTTATGTTCTCAAATATAATTAGGATTAAAAATCATAATGTTTAATTATGTGTAATAATCCATAATTTGATGTATTTTTAGATCATAACATGAAATTATGCAAAATGATAGAAATATACTTGAAATATGATAACATGCATACAATTAGAACAATTAATGCTTTTATTTGCATTAATAATCATGTAAATTCATATATAAATAGCATGTTATCAGCAAGCATCTAGGAGTTAGAATATGAGATTTGATGAGGCAATTAGATCTTATGACTTCATTAGGAATGAAGATGAACCTTTTCTTGTCCAAAAGAAAAGGTCAGCGGGAGCGCGATCACTTTTCTTGTCCTATATGTGGATGACATCCTACTCATTGGGAATGATTGACGAAGCGTTTTAGTGCGCTCGTTAAAATGCACAAACGTCGGTCAAACAAAATTTATAAATTTGAACTCACAAAGATGAAGATAGAAAATCAAGTAGAGTGTAAGTATTTGGTCGATCAACAGAGAACAACGTTGACTTTAATTACAGAGTTGACTTGGTTAAACCTAGGTTTAAAATAGGTTTTAAAGAAGTAGAAATAAGATTTTATGAATAGAAATAATATAAATAGACCAAATAAGAAATTTTAAGATTTGAAATCTCGGATTTGACAGAGAAAAGTCAAAAGTCAAAGTCAAATGATTGACTTTGACCAACAGTCGAAGTTATGTAAAATCAGAGAACCAAAAGATGTCACAATATTACGAAAATTATATACTTAGAAAATAGAGAGAAAATGAAATTTATTGATATAGAATTCGTCATTTTTCGATAAGAAATGAATGTATTATAAATTATTGAAAATAAAAGATAAAAAAATTCCTAAAATGAACACTTCAAAGAAAATCTTCAAATTAACTAGTCAAATGATATCAAAACCTTACAATTTATATATTAATAGAAAGCTAAGAACCAGATGATTCTAAAGAGACCAAACTAATCAAATTCCAATTTATATTTTGAAAGTAATTGACCCCGAAAGTCAACGTTCAAATTCGGATTGAAAATGAACAGTGCTCGGTCAAATGTTAAATTGAGGGTTCAAATGAACTCGGAATTTGACGAATTTGCTATCCACGGAAAGCTGATCAAATAGGGAATCCAATAAAACTAAAATAAAGTGATTTGGAATTCAAAATCAGAGAGATGTCCTATTTTCAAAATCAACAATATTTCAGACTAAAATTGGGTGAAATTGAAGAACACTAAGAATTAAAACTCAAATTACCACCTGATAATTGATCTAATCTCACTACTAAACCGATTGCCACAAGAATGGGGCTTCAATTCACGCGGATTGAAGCGAATTTGCTCAATTTCTTCCTCACGAACGTTCGGAATTCAAGGGGAAAATTCGATGAAATCCGGTGATGATTTGTGATCAATCCCGCTCTAATTGCTTCACAATTGAGTCTAAACGTGGGGGATCTCGAAGAACTCATGTCCTTTCATTCAAATCACTTAATTCCTTCACGATTCAATCAAGAGTTATGTTTACAAAGGGAGAGAACATCTACTTATAGAGAAGTTTGTGCGAAATTGGTGGATCGTAGCCCACGACGCGGATTTCACTCCATGTGATTTCAGCCATCGAATAACGCAAAATAAGTAGGATCGTGGCCCATGACGCGGATTCCACTCTGTGTGATTTCAGCCGTCGAATAACGCATCCATGTGGGCTTGCGTGGCCCAGCCATGTGTCCGCATCGCGCCACATCACCTCTGCGGGTCCCGCGCGATTAAATAAATCCTAAAAAATCAAAATAAAACCCAAAAAATTCTAAAAAATTAAGAAATTAAGAAATTCATTTATATAACCCCTTTTTAACTCAAATTTTCTCCATTGTATCACAAATTCCTTCATCTTTGATATTATGCCATCTAAAAATACAAACTAAAAGAATCATATAGGATGAATTTCAAATAAACATAGATAATTTCTTAAGAAGTCTATTTCATATCATCCAACATTCTCTTCTTGAAATTAAATCTTTCAATCATCTATTAAAGTCAAAGTAAATTAAGGGAAGTAATTAACCTTGTAAAATATTAAACATCTACAAAGCACATAAATAATGCATAAATATGGACTTTAGTATAATGGCATACCAATGGAGAAAATTCATAAAAACTATGATAACATGCATCATATTCACATAAAATAAGCATGAATATGAGTTAATTAGGATAATAATTTAAGTTATAAATGCATGTTATCAATGATGTAGGTATGTTATCATCAGTGAAGGTGTGGCTATCAAAGAACTTCTCCATGAAGGATTTGGGAGAAGCAACCTACATATTGGGAATACGTATCTATAGAGATAGATCGAGAAGATTGCTTGGCTTATACCAATCCATGTACATAGACACCATTGTCAAAAGGTTTGGCATCGAGAACTCTAAGAAAGGTTTCATACCGAACAATCATAGACATGGTTGTTCTGTTCTGTTCTTTTAAAACGAACAAAAAATTCGCACAAAAGAACCGCACAGGGCCTTGTTCTTTGTTCTATTCTTTTTGTGTGCGAAAATTAGAACAACTTTTTGCACAATTCGCACACAATTCGCACAATCCGAACAAAATTCGCACACTCTGTTTAATTTGAACAAAGTCACATAAATTCACACAAAATCACTATAATTAATTTGTATTTATCATATTTATCAGATATATATGTATACTATAATATATATAAATGATATGTTCCTATTATATTCATTTGTTCTTATTATATATGTATAGAGAGAGAAAGAGAGAGATATATGTATATATATATATATATATATAGAGAGAGAGAGAGAGAGAGAGAGATTGGAGTTTCATCACTGCCATTGTAATGAGGTAAATGAGGGAAATCAAGAGTAAAGAAGCATAAAAAATGGAAGGAAATGAGGGACGAAGATATTTGACTACTTGGCAACCATTGTAAGATGTCAGTTCACTAGGCATGAAACTCATAGTTGTTATTTAGATTACATTGATTTCATTAATAGATTGTCTATTGATTTCAATCAACTGAAGTTGCCATTTCGGGAACGAAGGGTTGACAATGAATCAACAGACCGGCAATCTGTTGTGCAATTGATCAGTTTTGTCGATCCTTCCTGTCCTATATCTTCTCAATCGGAGTAGATAAATTTATAAGAATATTTGAATTGATGATAACATTTATTATCCACGTGGAAATGCTCCTCTTCGATGCGCATATCCACATGTTCCTCAAACGCCAAAACCCGAACGGGTTCCTAATTTTAAAAGAGAGAATCACTGACTAGGCAATTGACGATATAGGGATTTTAGTATAGCTAATTGTTCTTATTATATTTATATCTTCTGGTATGCTATAATTATTTTGTTCTTATTATATATATAATAGATATGTATACTAGTATAATATATATGATAGGTTCGGATTGTGCGAATATATGCGAATTAGTTATTCATTGCCTTAGTTAGTGTCTGTATTAATGATATATTCATAATAATATACATTTGACATTAAAAATACAATTACAGATATCTTTATTCTCTTATATTTCTGGAAAAATTTTTACATGGCCTCCCCTATTTACATCGGTTTCTCGCTCCATCTTGTACTCTGCGTTGCATTCATATGAAAACTAATTTCTTTTACCTTTTCTTACCATTCGTGGCGATCACTAATGTGTCGTTGGGTGTGGAGAGGTCCACCATTTTTTGCAAGATTAATATGAAAAATGAATGTTAGTCATAAAAATTTAGAAACCTCTGTCATTAGATAGAAAGAAAGAGTAACAAAATCTAAATATTAGATGAATCGACATTAACGACCAATGGTTCATCATCACTGTTATAACCATTATCATCTTCCGCTCTCAAATCTTTGTTACTATACCATGAATTCAACGTGATCAAAACTTCAACGCTCTTTGCTGTGAGCCTGGAATGTTTGTAGTTAATTACTCGGCGGCCTTCTGAGAAAAGTCGCTCACACACGGCGCTTGTCGCTTGAACTGCTAGAAACTCCTTTGAAACCAATTCTAATAAGGGGTATGAAACTTGACCTATCATGGGGATAAAAAAAATGAAATTTAAGTTTTGAAGTAACATGTTTCTTAATCTAATGAAGCACATTATATGATAATTTAATAGATACATGTCGTCTTCCACCAATGCAACACCTCTGTACCCAATACTGGGGGGGCTGTCGCATATAAGTCAAGCTCCTCCATCGGACCAACTCATTGTGGTAGTTCAGACGGATCTAGCAATGCCTCTATCTCTGCTCGTAGAAACTCATGCCTCATGGATGCAGTAGATATTTCAATGGACACATCCGGAAGGTCCCTAGATAGTGAATATGATTCCATGATAGTTCGTACAGTAGACAAAATCTCGTTCTTTGACCCATGATCAATTAGGCGAAGCTTCATCGAAGAATCAAGTAGAGAACCGATAGTCAAAGCCTCGTTTTGTGCAAGTATTGACACATATTTATCTAGCTTCACCTTCATAGCACCACATACACTAGCTAAGGCGTTCCTTTGCCCAGTAGAGATAGACTGACCAATTGGAAGCTTGGATGAGTTTGACATTTCTACTTTAATTCGCTCAAGATGCCTCATCAATCCTTTAATAACCAGTATGGCCTCATTTGAAGTCGGTGCCTTGCTCTGAATAGCAACAGAGGTATCGTCCTTGAGTGGTTTCAATAAGATTACAAATTTTTGTACTAGGTCCCATTCCTCATCAAGTAAAGTAGGTTTTCTAAAAGTGGATGACATCATCACATCGATGACTATTCTCTTTTCAAGGCATTCATGTAGCATTTTGTAAGTAGAGCTCCACCTGGTTGGGCAATCTAGTGGGATCCTCCTCGTATTGGGCATGTTTGACTGTCTACAATAAGAAAAATACTTATTTTCTCGCTTCGTTGATCCACGTATTGCTTTGACAACTTCTCTAAGGCGCTGAACAACATCTCCCAAGGAAATATCAGAAGGGACATTCATCTCACCACCATTCATCACACCATCAAGGTTAGTGATGTCTACTCCATCGATGAAAGTTGATTCGGGCTTATCTTCAATGACATCCAGTGCATTCAACCCTGCCTACATCACTAAGTTAATCACATGCGTCATAGACAAGACATGTCTTTTGCACTGAAATGTGGATTCACTGGCCACAGCTCTCATTCTAATATAGTCATCATTGTTGAATTATTCGAAGCATTATCCATCGAAATAGCACAAACCTTTGCACTCAAATTAAATTATGCAAGAACCTCCAACACAGCAGCGCTCAAGCACTCCCTAGTGTGTGATCCCTCCAACTGGCGTATACCAAGAACACATTCACACATTTTCCATTCTGTGTCCACCCAATGAATTGTGGGACCACAGAATGAAATTTGATGATCAGACATCCAACAATCTAGAGTAATGGCTAGTCGATCAACACTCCCTAATCGATCACAAATGCTGGTCTTCAACTCTCCATAAAGGTTAAAAGCTTTTGCCTTCACGGCCCTTGTCGATGGAAGGGATATCTCCTCCTATGCAACAAATCGAAGCAATCGTATGAAGTATTTTTTACTGACAATGTTCCATGGTGAGGCTGACTGGCAAATAAAGCGTACAAGCTCTTCTCTTGTGTCCTCTGTCGTGCGACCAGTGTAGTATTGTTTCGTATTCACTTTTCGCTCAAAGTGGTTAGCCATTGACTGTTGGCTTGGGGACCTAACTTCTTGTGCCCTCAACTCATTATACTCTTTATGATGCTCATTTTTCAAGTGTCGCCATAGGACCGTGCTGCAACTGTACTTGTTTTGCTCTAAAGTCACAGCGCAGATATTACATCTAAATGCCTTTGGCTCTATCTGTGTGAAATGTATCCGTGCAGTGCATTCATTCTTTCTCAACTTCTTTGGTTGGCTTTGGCCAACACTTCCCTCAGGCGATGAAGACCTTTCATCGGCAGCAGATGTACGAGATAAAGTATGTCTAGGCATCCTGGTGGCGTACGACCCCTGTCGTCACCAAGGCATGACACTACGGCGCCGGAGGAGCCGACACCCGCGCGTGTCCAGCCCCCTCGACAGGCGAAGACGAAGGATGCTGATTTCCACCACACCAAGTGAGGACTTCATCTCGCCACGACACATCATACCGGGCTTGCGCGCGAGTGGAATTATCTATTCTATCTTTTTATTATGAACTTTCTTAGCTTGCACGTGTTTAAGCGAGCCTTTACATATTTTCTTCTTTCTCTTTTAGGCTTCCGGGTGGGTTCCCCCCTTTTCGGGATCCCATTCGTGGAGCCCTTTCCCTTTGTGAACTTTTAATTTTCTATGAGCATGTTTAGGTGTGGGTTGTGGGCCTCAAGTGGGCCCTTTCCTCTCTCGGCCCATTATGGGCTCTATAAGAGGGGAAGTGACTCCCCCACAAACCCTAGCCATCATTTGAAGAAAGAAAGGAGTGTTCTCCCTCTCAAGTGGCTGCTCAAGGAAGATCAAGGAAGGAGACCAACCACCGCCTCCGTCGCCGCCACACTACCACGTGCTGCCGCCGTGCCCGTTGTCGAGACCGCTGCCTCCCCTTGCCTTGATCATGTGTTACCCTGCGCAGACATCCCTACACCGCCGCCGCCGCCGTCGCTGCCACCATTGGATCGTTGCGCCGCCATCCTTCCCCCTCCACGGACCTCTCCTCCTACCTCCTCCACCTTCGTTTCCATTACCTCCGTCACCCCGTCCTTCACTGCCCACCATCCTACTCCCGTGAACCTGCGATCTTCCTTCCCCCCCCTCCCTTGCGAGTTTCCCCTCTCCCCTCCAGAAATTACCCTCTCCCATTCCCGCAGCCCCGCACACCCATTGTACTTCCTCCCCTCCGACGACTGCCATTTCCGCATTACTCTTCCTCACTCCCGGCCAACTGCCCTCATATCGCCTCTCCTTCGTGCGCGATCCCGTCTCAGCCCCCCCCCCTTCAACTCCCAACGACCGCTTCCCTTCCAACCCCACGACGTTCTCTCCCCTTCCGCGAATTTTGAGGATCAAAATTCCCGCACGTTCGACCCGTAATTCCCACATTTCCCCACACGGTATTTCCTCATCTCCAGTTTCCCTTCCTTATCATTTCCGAGTTCATCCCCTCTCTTCCCATTCCTGGAGAACCTCCACGCCAATCCCCATTTCCTCTCCTCTGCGGAATCATTCCCCTAGGTAACTCCACCGCCGCTGCCCCACAATCCGACTTTGCCCTTAGCTTTAATTTCCACTTCCCCCCCCCCCCCCCGGAAAATTGCTCATTCGTGAACGATCGAAATCCATTTTCCGCTCAGCCATCCTTCCATCTTCCCCATCATACCCCTTGCCTTCATGAAGTGAACCGCCTCCGCCACTCTGACGTCGTCTTGTTGGTGACTCCTCCCCACGCGGTCAACACGACTGCGGTGACGATTCTACCCCTACCAGTTTCTCTACCCCCTAACTTCACTCCACCGATCGACAGTCGTCGCCCTCCAACCCCACTGCCTTGACGATTCGCCCCTCACCCCTTAACCGCCCACTCCCATTTCCCCGATTGCTCTCAACGTCCTTCCCGCGAGCTTGACGAGGAACTCTCCTACCTACCGAAATTCTCCTCACTGGTTTCCGCGCGTTCAATTCCGTCGGCTTGCGCCCTCCACCCTCCCAGCTCTTCGCCCACATCACCTGTACGCGGAAATGAAATTTAAGGCCTCCAATTGCCTTCCTCCCCTCTCCAAACCACGCCTGCAGCCCTCCCAACCGTGGCCAAACCCACCTGCAGAAATTCCTTCCCGGTGACTTTTCCCGGGATTGCACTCGCAACTCGCCGTACTCATCTGCGGCTTGTCAGTCGATTACTTGTGCTCCCGATCACCTTGTTCCCGTAGTGAATGTGTGAGTAGTCCACCTCAACTACAACCTGAACACCGCATGTCCCTCCACATCGACCACCCGATTCATCTCCGCTGATTGTCTATGCTGGATACGAATGGTCTTCATCTCCACGACCGACCGAGCTCGCGCCCCGCAGGTTAGGCACGCATTCCCTCCTACTTTGAAGTACTATATCTCTTTCAGTGTTTCCCGCGCCTGTCTCCACCGCCGTCGGGACTTAGTTCAGGATGAGTGATTAAATGACTCGATAGGATTAAGATTGTGGTCCAATCCGTCGGGTTGATCGTCAAGCTCTCCTCGATGACTCACGGCCCAAAGCCCGCGAGGACTTGGACCAGAAGGTTCCCCGGACTAACACTTCTCAGCGCATCCCAGGAGCTACGGAGACAATGTCGATACAGTATCCTGCTTGTCGGCATTAGTTGGTCATCACATCATAATAGATCACCTTAGGAACTCCCTTTCCTAGTCTTGCCCTTAGTTGCACGGTGTGTGACCGGTGTCACACCCCGGTCCTGCATCACATCCTGCACTCCTCGCATCAATAAAAACAAGTTCAGAAAGAAAATAAAGAAACTTGGCAAAGAAATTAATTATTTAAAAAATATATAATTGTAAAATGTATGTGATTCAAAATAATGACAAAGGATATCTCAATAAAGGATAATATAAAGAGTAAGATATTTCATAACATCAACTTAAAATATTAAAGCAAACTATCAAACTCATAATCAGCTCACATGCAAGGGACATGATAGCAGAGTTTGCTGATAATAATTCTTTGACTCTAGCCTTTGACTTTAACTTTATGAAGTTGGTGCACACCTTTGAAGTCTTTGTCCTTAAATGTCAAAGTCATGAAGAATATAGATCAAAATTTTCTAAAAATGATTCCAATGAATCTAGCCTTTGACTTTGACTTTATGAAGTTGGTGCACACCTTTGAAGTCTTTGTCCTTAAATGTCCAAGTCATGAAGAATATAGATCAAAATTTTCTAAAAATGATTCCAATGAATCTAAGTAATGATCCTATAATGTAAAGAGTGGTAACTAACATGACTAAGATAATGAAAGAATGATGATTTGATTCACCTGAAATGGTCTCTGAAACAGTCCTTAGATTAGACAAGTTATATTCTCTAGTGTAAATCAATAAGACAATTTCCTCTCTAATCCATATTTTTTATAGAAAAAAAACACTTGAATAGAGTGCATATTTCTATGAATCGGATAAAACCTTTTTCATTAAAACTAGTAGCAAGTTCTACCACTTGGAAATTCTCTAGAATACTTCAGTCCTATCAACTAAATACTTCTAAGGTTTGTCTAAAATTTCCCCTGAAATTTAACTCGCATTGATCTCCAGAAAAACTGGATACTATTCTAAATCAGAAAAGAAATAAAATCATAATAACTATCACCTAATTTTCAATAAGACTCCTCAAATCAGATTCAAAGAGCAACCAATTGATACCTTATAACTTTGGATCTAATGATCTCCCAAGATTTCACCTTGAAGTCAGACTGAGCAACCACTATATGGCCTCTAAATCTGGATCTTACAAACACCAGAAAAAACTTCCCCTAAAATTGAATCAGAATTAAAAAATCAGACCTAAAATTAAATCTTAAGGAAGACTGAAAATAAACCTAAAGAAAATAAAAATTGAAACAAAAAAAAGATCTTAAATTAAATCTAACGAAGATCTGAAATAAAAGCTAAACAAGATCTGAAGTAAAATCCAAAGCAGATCTGAAATGGGTAAATAGCCCCATCTATCCCAACCTTTTAAAGTTTTCCCTAATCTATCCCAACCTTTTTTTTCGCCCCATCTATCCCAACCTTTTTTCTCTTTCCTCAATCTATCCCAGCCATTGTGTCCACATCAGCCATTGTGTCCAAGTCAGTCGCCTCCCTCCCTCCCTCTCTCTCCCGGCCTCCCTCCCTCCATTTTTCTCCCAACCTCCCTCCCTCCCTCTCTCTCCCGGCCTCCCTCCCTCCGTTTCTCTCCCTCCCTCCGTTTTTCTCCCGACCTCCCTCCCTCCCTCTCTCTCCCGCCCTCCCTCCCACTCCCGGCCTCTCCCGCCCTCCCTCCCTCCGTTTCTCTCCCTCCCTCCGTTTTTCTCCCGACCTCCCTCCCTCCCTCTCTCTCCCGCCCTCCCTCCCACTCCCGGCCTCTCCCGGCCTCCCTCCCTCCGTTTTTCTCCCGACCTCCCTCCCTCCCTCCCTCTCTCTCCCGGCCTCCCTCCCTTCGTTTTTCTCCCGACCTCTCTCCCTCCCTCTCTCTCCCGGCCTCCCTCCCTCCGTTTTTCTCCCGACCTCCCTCCCTCCCTCTCTCTTCCGGCCTCCCTCCCTCCCTCCATTTTTCTCCCGACCTCCCTCCCTCCCTCTCTCTCCCGCCCTCCGTTTTACTCCCGACCTCTCTCCCTCCCTCTCTCTCCCGCCCTCCCTCCCTCCCTCTCTCTCCCGGTCTCTCTCCCTCCCTCTCTCCCGGCCTCCCTCCCTCCGTCTCTCTCCCTCCCTCCCTCTCTCTCCCGCCCTCCCTCCCTCCCTCCCTCTCTCTCCCGCCCTCCATTTTTCTCCCGACCTCTCTCCCTCCCTCTCTCTCCCGCCCTCCCTCCCTCCCTCCCTCCCTCTCCCGGCCTCCCTGAAAGTCCCTTTAGGGTGGTTACTTAACCTAAGAAGGGGGGTTGAATTAGGTTATATGTAATTTATTTGAAGTTATCTAACTTTTCTTCCTCTATTTGGATTCGTTGACTTAGTCACTCGCTTCTCGTCCTCTCAATTGCACTGGATATTATTATACTGGTTGGGGGACCTACTGTCCCTTAATCCAGTCCCGAGTACTATAGACTCGGAGCCTCCTCCTCACCAAATAAAACCTAATCCTCTCACCACTCAAAGGGTGAAGGACAATGTTCGGATACAAGGTTTTAGATTTGCCCCCTACGGCAAACCTAACACTCACCTTTACCTGTCCCTACGGCACTACCCACTAGACCTCGACCTCCTCGGCTCCCGGACGTCCTGACTCCCTCAGGCCGATCTCCACGCGATCGCTCGTCCCTTCACGCCTTGTCGTGCCTCTTCCGCTAGTACCACCGACCACCGATAAACTGAGACCTCGTCTTCCGGTTCCTCTTGGTCTTCCCGCTCTTGAAGTCTTGACTCCTTCCCGTCTCAACAAATGAGACCTTCTCGTCTTCTCTGTGTGTGTGTGAATATGATAGATGTGTATCTAAACAATGCTACCTAAATGAGTGACTCTCCTGACTAATAATAACTCTCTGCTAAAGTTGACCCCCTTTTTAACAGAGTTGACTTTCTTGATCCTAGTTGACTTTGATTAAGCTTTGACCTAGAGTTGACTTTTTCAATTTCTGCTGACTCTAAGTTGACTAACAAACTAGAGTTGACTTTCTGCTAAAATTGACCTTTTCTGACAGAGTTGACTTTCTGACTTCTGTTGACTCAGGGTTGACTTTTGACCTAGAGTTGACCTTCTTGACTTCTGTTGACTCAGGGTTGACTTTTGACCTAGAGTTGACCTTCTTGACTTCTGTTGACTTAGATTGACTTTTCTGCTGAAATAGACTTTCGGTCCTCTATTACTCAAACTTGACTCACTGAATATAGTTAAACTAATCTGCACCGACACTATGTATCAGACAACAAAAAATAGATTAATAAATGAATCCAATTAATACTATTCCAGAACTTAAAAACACAGAGATATATGGTTAATAAATTCACAGAATTAAAATCACAAAAGTGGTATGCAAATATTAATATTACAAAGGACACCACAATAAATGCTATGCAATTTGTAATACTGATAATAATAATAAGGATGAGGAAGGTATACTTACTGACAGATTTTAATTCACCGATACCTGCAACTGTAATGTTAAGCTGTATGGAACAATCTAATGATCAACAAAATAGTTAATATTAAGAATGGGAGTTACAATAATATGACCCTTTGGTAGTGTGCTGATTCTGCAAATGAGACACTATGATTGTATTCAAGTATATTATATATTCCAAATTTAATTTAATCAACTCACCAATTTGTAAATAATCAAGTTCTATTTCCAGCTCAGCCTGTCAACAATGTCAGTCTACAATGTAATATTTAATAAGAAGTAGAATTCTATCTAAGTGTGCATTAATTGGATTGATATGTGAGGTGAATGAATAAGATGAACGAGAATCAAATTAATAACTATGATACCACACGGATGAAATTCAGATGTCTGTAGGGTCAATGAAAAATAGAGGACAGGATGAAAAAAAGAAAACTGACTAGAAGGAAAAACTCAATTTAACGGGTTAAGATTTAACGATTCGAATATGACACTGAGATTCAAGGAACAGCAGTGATTGATCGGAATGGAACTGACCTACAAGACAATGATTAGTAAATCAGCAGTAAAGGTTAACTAAATCGTATACTAAACTTAAGGTAACCAAGCACAAACAACAAATAGAGATTAGATGTAATTCGGATTAACTAAAGTAATAGTTGTTTGAAAAGATGAGAGATCTGAAATAGAAGTACAGAGAGGATTTCTACGAACCTAAGGTAATGAGATGCAAAATGTACCACTGAACTAAACTTGATGAACTTAACAGTTAAGAATTCGAGTTCAATAACTAGCCTCACGGAAATAATACTAATATCCAGAAAACCCACTGAATAATCGGAACCAAATTTATGCAAGGAAAATGATGAGTAAAACCGACGATTTAATAGATACGAACTAGGCGAAATATAGTTGAGAAAAATGTTGCTAAATGAAAAAAAACAAACAAAACCGGGAAACTGAAAATGAAACCGTTTACTCGTTGAACGAATCCGGAAAAAAACCGCTTCTATCGAGCAGCGTCAGAAATCTGACCACACTGGGTTGCGTCTCCCACTGCGAGAATGAGCTGAAGCTCGGATTTCGCTTTCATCGGAGAGGGTTTTTGAATGCTTTCGTCGGAGAGGGTTTTTGAATGCTTTTGTCAGAGCTTGCTTTTTCATACTTTTTGCTTTTCTGTCGGGGGGGGTTGGAAACGAAAACCCTAGTCTTCTTATTTAGGTTAATTTTAGCAAAACTACAATAATGCCGTCAGTCGCGTAGCCTAAAATATGTACACTTATTAGCCTCATAATTCAGATGGTAATGAAACATACAAAATAGTAAAACTTTATATTGATTAAGTATGTAGAGTGCATTTAACGGTAAACAGTAAATAAAGGTTAGTGATTAAAAGTAATCAATCCAGTGGCAATTCAAGACGTGTATATATCAAAACTATCGCCTCAACACTCCCTCCCTCCTTCCCTCTCTCTCTTGGCCTCCCTCCCTCCGTTTTTCTCCTGACCTCCCTCCCTCCCTCCCTCTCTCTCCCGGCCTCCCTCCCTCCGTCTCTCTCCCTCCCTCCGTTTTTCTCTCAACCTCCCTCCCTCCCTCTCTCCCCCGCCCTCCCTCCCTCCCTCCCACTCCCGGCCTCTCTCCCGCCCTCCCTCCCTCCCTCCCTCTCTCTCCAGCCCCTCCCTCCCTCCCTCCACTCCCGGCCTCTTCCGGCCTCCCTCCCTCCGTTTTCTCCTGCCCTCCCTCCCTCCCTCTTTCTCCCCACCCCTCCCTCCCTCCGTCTCTCTCCCTCCCTCCGTTTTTTCTCCCTGACCTCCCTCCCTCCCTCCCCTCTCTCTCCCGGCCTCCCTCCCTCCGTCTCTCTCCCGCCCTCCCTCCCTCTCTCTCCCGGCCTCCCTCCCTCCCTCCCTCCCTCTCCCGCCATCCCCTGCTGATGTACCTATGTCGATCTGGGAGACGAGGGAGCTGTCGTGCACGGCAATGACGGTTAGAGAAGGGACGATGACAGAAACGGAGAGCACCCCAGGAAGAGAATTGAGGATCTTCTCCACAAGAGGAACCTCCGAGCTGCAGCATATTCCCATCACGTCAAAGTAGCTCTTCTGCTATCTTCCGCTCTCTTCTTTCTTCTCTATCTTGCTCCCCGCTTTCTCCGTCTCCATCTCCTGCCGTAGGAGAGCGTAGAACTAGAGGGAGGAATAGAAACGAAAGTCAACCGCGATAATACTTTTGCGCAATGTGCCCTCCCTCCCTCTCTCTCCCGCCCTCCCGCCCTCCCTCCCTCCCACTCCCGGCCTCTCTCCCTCCCTCCCTCCCTCCGTCTCTCTCCCGCCCTCCCTCCCTCCCTCCCTCCCTCCGTCTCTCTCCCGCCCTCCCTCCCTCCCTCTCTCTCCCGGCCTCTCTCCCTCCCTCCCTCCCTCCGTCTCTCTCCTGCCCTCCCTCCCTCCCTCTCTCTCCCGCCCTCCCTCCCTCCCTCCGTCTCTCTCCCGCCCTCCCTCCCTCCCTCTCTCGGACAGTACCTAAGGAATCACTGCCCCCCGCTATCTCTCTCTCACTGCAGCGGCGCCCACATGCTGGAATTTCTCCGGTACTTGGATCAATTCGGGAAGACCAAGGTGCACATTCAGGTGTGCCCTTTCTTCGGTCACCCTAGCCCTCTGGCGCCATGTCCTTGCCCTCTAAGACAAGCTTGGGGAAGCTTAGACGCGCTCATCGGGCGACTTCGCGCCGCCTACGAAGAAAACGGCGGGAAGCCAGAGGCTAACCCTTTTGATGCTCGAGCAGTTCATCTTTATGTGAGGGAAGTGAGAGAGTTGCAGGCTAAAGCGAGAGGGATAAGCTACGAGAAGAAGAAGAGGAAGAATTCCTCTCAAGCTTCCACCCAACAACAGAACCTGCCGCATCAGCCGTCGCCTTCGACGACGATGGATCCACTCACCAGGCTATCGTGATTTTTTTCTCTCTTTTTGCTGTGTCCCTAGGTTTTGATCGCGCTGTCTTCAGTGCTATTGAATTTCTGTTCTTGTTCGTGTGCTGCCGGAATCTGCGATGAAGTATTTCTTCATGTTGCGCTGTTTCATCTTGTCGCCATGGAATTCGTCGCTTTTCCTCGCGACGGTGGTCCGTGACCCTGTCTACAGAGACCTCTACGCCTGCGAGTATATAATTTGCTGAAGTTGGAGAGATAGAGAGAGAGAGAGAGAGAGTAATGGCCTCGGAGGGTACTTCGTCATTTATGCTTGCTGAGTGCACGCCAGTTGCAGAGTTGCAGTGGATCCACAGCGAAAAACAGCTGGCGCATTGAGGCCCCCTCAGTGCGTTCGACAGCCAGTAGATAAGCATGATTTTTTGACCTACCCCGATGTTCTCGTGTCTCTCCTCCCTCTCCTTTATCTTATACTTGGGTCGCGATATCTGGTAAGCTCCCTTTCTCCGTCTCCCTACTTCTTCACCGTCCTCTCGTCGGCAATCGATCGCTAATCCTTCCCATGCTGGGGTTTCTATTAGCCGTTTGTGCTGTTGTAAGTTTTCCCTATAAATCTAACCATCGTCGTTCTAGGGCGGGAGAGAGAGGGCGGGAGAGAGAGATAGAGAGGGAGGGAGGGCTGGAGAGAGAGGGAGGGAGGGAGAGAGAGGGAGGGAGGGGGAGAGGGAGGGAGGGAGGGAGGGCTAGAGAGAGAGGGAGGGAGGGAGGGCGGGAGAGAGAGGGAGGGAGGGAGGTCGGGAGAGAGACGGAGGGAGGGAGGCCGGGAGAGAGAGGGAGGGAGGGAGGGCGGGAGAGAGGCCGGGAGTGGGAGGGAGGAAGGGAGGGCGGGAGAGAGAGGGAGGGAGGGAGGGAGACGGAGGGAGGGAGGCCGGGAGAGAGACGGAGGGAGAGAGGGAGGGAGGGAGGGCGGGAGAGAGAGGGAGGGAGAGAGGTCGGGAGTAAAACAGAGGGCGGGAGAGAGAGGGAGGGAGGGAGGTCGGGAGAAAAATGGAGGGAGGGAGAGAGACGGAGGGAGGGAGGGCGGGAGAGAGAGGGAGGGAGGGAGGTCGGGAGAAAAATGGAGGGAGGGAGAGAGACGGAGGGAGGGAGGCCGGGAGAGAGAGGGAGGGAGGGAGGTCGGGAGAAAAACGGAGGGAGGGAGAGAGACGGAGGGAGGGAGGGAGGGAGGGAGGGAGGGAGGGAGGGAGGTCGGGAGAAAAACGGAGGGAGGGAGGCTGGGAGAGAGAGGGAGGGAGGGAGGGCGGGAGAGAGGCCGGGAGTGGGAGGGAGGGAGGAAGGTGTAAAGAAATAGAAGAGGAAGAAGAAGAGGGTGCGATAAGCGGTGTGAATCTCGAATGTAATTCCCGTGTCTATGCTCATCATTTACATATGATATTTATAGAGAGAGGGAGAGAATAATAGGGCGATGGCGTAGGTCTGCTGGAGAGCGAAACGGTTGTAACCGTTTCGCTAGTCGTGATTCTTTTGTCCAGCTGGTTCCGACAGGGTGTCGGGGTCGGACAATCGGGTAGTGACTTTAACAGAAGGGAGGGCGGGAGAGAGAGGGAGGGAGGGAGAGAGACGGAGGGAGGGAGGCCGGGAGAGAGAGGGAGGGAGAGAGGCCGGGAGAGAGAGGGAGGGAGGGAGGGCGGGAGAGAGAGGGAGGGAGAGAGGTCGGGAGTAAAACGGAGGGCGGGAGAGAGAGGGAGGGAGGGAGGGAGAGAGACGGAGGGAGGGAGGTCGGGAGAAAAATGGAGGGAGGGAGAGAGACGGAGGGAGGGAGGCCAGGAGAGAGAGGGAGGGAGGGAGGGCGGGAGAGAGAGGGAGGGAGGGAGGTCGGGAGAAAAATGGAGGGAGGGAGGTCGGGAGAAAAACGGAGGGAGGGAGAGAGACGGAGGGAGGGAGGCCAGGAGAGAGAGGGAGGGAGGGAGGGCGGGAGAGAGAGGGAGGGAGGGAGGTCGGGAGAAAAATGGAGGGAGGGAGGGCGGGAGAGAGAGGGCGGGAGGGAGGGAGGGAGGCCGGGAGAGAGGCCGGGAGTGGGAGGGAGGGAGGGAGGGCGGGAGAGAGAGGGAGGGAGAGAGGTCGGGAGTAAAACGGAGGGCGGGAGAGAGAGGGAGGGGAGGGATGTCAGGAGAAAAACGGAGGGAGGGAGGCCGGGAGAGAGAGGGAGGGAGGGAGGGTGGGAGAGGCCGGGAGTGGGAGGGAGGGAGAAAAACAGAGGGAGGGATGGCGGGAGAGAGAGGGAGGGAGGGAGGTCGGGAGAAAAACGGAGGGAGGGAGAGAGACGGAGGGAGGGAGGCCGGGAGAGAGAGGGAGGGAGGGAGGTCGGGAGAAAAACAGAGGGAGGGAGAGAGACGGAGGGAGGGAGGCTGGGAGAGAGAGGGAGGGAGGGAGGCTGGGAGAGAGAGGGAGGGAGGGAGGCCGGGAGAGAGAGGGAGGGAGGGAGGGCGGGAGAGAGGCCGGGAGTGGGAGGGAGGGAGGAAGGGAGGGTGGGAGAGAGAGGGAGGGAGGGAGGGAGGGAGGGCGGGAGAGAGAGGGAGGGAGGGAGGTCGGGAGAAAAACGGAGGGAGGCCGGGAGAGAGAGGGAGGGAGGGAGGTCGGGAGAAAAACGGAGGGTTGGGATAGATGGGGCTATTTACCCATCTTAAATTAAACCTAAAGAAGACCTAACGAGGACCTAATAAAAAAACACAAGCTTGATCTAAACTCAAACCTAATAAAAAACACAAGCTTGATCTAAACTCAGACCTAATTCTGACATCCTATCACCCCTAAAATTGCGATCTAGAAATCTTGAACAGCCTCTTGATATATGCCTAAACAATTGACGCAATGATCACTTTAAGACACCAAAACAAATAACATAACCTTTTAGCTTAAGAGTCTCCTATTCGATCACAGAAATAGCTAAGAAAACATGGATAGCGTTTAGACTATCACGAGAAGAAGCACAGAGATAGCTTTTCGTTGTGTTGTGAAAAGTAAGGGGTCGGACTGATGAGAACACCGATTTGTCCTTAAAAGAGGAGAGCTTGAGATTTTTTCTTATCGGTTATTTCGGGCGGAAAGCAGGCCGGGCCCTACGGGCGGGCATCTCCCGCAACGCAAGCAGCATTGTTCGTCTTAACGAGATCTAAAGAAAGATCGCGAGAGATAACTGGAATATCAAAGGAATGAACTATCTTATCGCTTCTCGTTGCTTTTCTCTTGTCGAAGAAGAGAGACAAGGATGGATGAAGATCGTCGAGTCACCGCCGGAAATAAGGAACCGTTAGGCGTTTCCTTATTTCTGCTTGTCGTCTTCTTACTTTTCTCTTTCTTTTCCTTCTGATCGAATATTGTCATTGAATTCAAAGAGTCTTTATCCTCCCAAACTTTATTCTCGTCGAGGCAAGAAGACAATGTCTTTTCGAACCTCTGCAAATTTTCCTTCGCTGCACAATCTACATGAAGAAATTCACGCGGAGAATACCCTGAACTTTTGGCTACCATGAAGATCAGTGTATGTATTCAATCTTTTCTCGATTTAGATATGCAAGAAAAATTTGAGAACTAAGATTACTTCATTTCTAGAAATGGATGAAAATTAAAAAGGGACTTGTGATCTTTAGGTGGGAGGGTATTACCTTGATTCTTTGAAGGACCTCGACCCAGTGGTATTCCCGGCGGCAATCGGTGCTAGGGCAATACGTATCGATCCAGGAGAACTCGAAGAAGGGGAGAAGGGAAGAAGAGAGAATTTATCTCTTCTGAAAAAATTTGAGTTCTCTCACAAAATTCACACAAATTCGCACATAACGAACTGCACACACCCTTGTGCGGTTCTCTGTGCAATTTTGAGAATGTTATGTTCTCAAAAGAGAACATAACGCACAAATCGCACACGTTCGCACAACGCGAACAGAACGACCATGCCTACCGATGAGGCATAGAGTTCAAATATCTAAGGAGCATTCACCTAAGACTCCTAAAGATAGAGCATTGATGGAGAAGATCCCATATGCATCGACGATTGGATCCATCATGTACGCTATGCTATGTACAAGACTAGATATGGCATTTGCTCTAAGTGTTATGAGCATATTTCAGGCTAACCCACGTAAGAGTCAGTGGGAAACCGTGAAATGCATCCTTAAGTACTTGAGAAGGACTAAGGATTTCTTTCTGGTATATGGAGGAGAGGAGCTTAAGTTGCAGGGTTACACTGACTCGAGTTTTCAGTCTGACCCAAATTATAGTAGATCTACATCTGGATTCTTGTTCACCTTGAATGGGGGAGCAGTGTCATGGAAAAGTTCCAAGCAACCCACCACTGCAAATTCGACGACAGAGGCTGAGTATATTGCTGCTAGTGATGCCGCCAAGGAAGCAGTCTGGTTGAAGAAGCTCATCACAGACCTTGGCGTCGTCCCTATGATCTCAAACCCTATTCCATTATTGTGTAAGAACAATGTTGCAATAGCACAAGCGAAAGAACCAAGGTCTCATCAGAAGTCTAAGCACATTTTGAGGCGCTTTCACTTGATTAGGGAGATCGTCGCCAGAGGAGATGTAGTGGTGGAAAGAGTTCCATCGTCCGACAATGTTGCAGATCCACTAACTAAGCCTTTAGCACAAGAAGTTTTTTAGTATCATTGCACAACTATGGGGTTGATGCACAAGGGTAATTGTCTTTAGCCCAAGTGGGAGATTGATAGATATTATGTGGCCTATAAGCCAATCACACTTTCATGTATCTTGTTTATGTTCATTGAAATGAAATTTATTTATTGTCATTCTTGTGTGATGTTTGAAATGAAGTCCATGAGCATATGCAATGACTAAGTGAATTATGATGAGATCATAATATAGTGATCACGAGTCGTTAAACCTATGTTCTAAACATTCCTATTTGTGGGATATTCGAGAAGGACATCGAATTATCCAGAAAGAATAACACTATCTAATCAATCTCATATGATGAGTATGGTTAATCCTATAGCCATCGGTGTGGAGACACTAAAGATAGATAATGGGTGCTCTTTGGAAAAAGAGTTCACTGAATTGATCCGTATAAATCCCTCAATGGTATTATACCTAACTTTCAATCAGGTTGATTCATGTCATGGTTTTGTATGTGGTCCTTTGACTTGAGACACCAAAGATATCTTGTGGATGGATGATCGTGTTTTGATTATGACTTACAAATCCCTAGTCACGGGATATCTAAAACATCATATACTGGATACGACATGAAGTCCACGAAGATGATTGTGTGATCAAGATGGGATCATCCACCCTCGGTATTTGAGGAGATTGATTCAAGGAATGAGATGCAATAAAATCCTTGGCCATGGTAGTAGGAATATCGAAGAAGGAGTTCTTAATGATTTCTACACGCATCAGTACTAACTTGAGTGACTGATTAGGGTTTGACAGTTGACCATACCGTAAGTCATTCATGAGTCTAATGTGGATGAAGGATTATACATACATGGTAATCAATGACTGAAAGGTTCCATATGTGAGTTCTTATATACTCCATATCTCCTAGTGTATGTGGTGTAGCTTGGCACCCAACGGGCTAGAAACTCAACCTATCGATTGGGTTGAATCGATCCTTAATTAATTAATCTATATGTGGATGTGGATAATTAATTAAGGTTGACCAATAAGGTGTTATTTGGTATATAGAGTTATTAACTAGTGCGATATATGGACCTAGAGGGTCACACACATAAGGTTTATGGATGTTGGTGGATATAGATATAATTATGAGGGTTTTTATGAAAAAACCTCATAATTATGTATATTAATAAGGGGAGAATGGCCACAATTGAAGGTGCCCATGCAAGCCTTGTGAGAATTTTCTCCTTTCTTCTCTTTTTCTCTTGGTGAAGAGCTTTGAAGAGGAGATCCAACCACCTGGAGACCGTGTGGATACCCCTAGAGGCTAGACACTTGAATAGATTCAAGAACTCCTTCATGGAAACTTGTAAGTATATTTTCTCATTCATATTAGATGATAGGATCATCTGTTCTTGGTGCTTTAATATTTTGAATTTCTAATTCAATGAATTCTGTTTCATTTGATGCTTTGATCAAAATTTTGGAAAGTTATTGACCTCAGATTCCATCAAAGAGGATATCTAATCATTAGGCGATCATGTAGATATTGCTAGAGGCTAAAAACTTGAATAGCTTCAAGAACTCCTTTTAGTGAACCTTGTAAGTATGTTTTCTCATACGTAGTAGATAATAGGATCATATGTTCTTGGTGCCTCAGTGTTTTGAATATCCAATTCAATGTATTCTATTACATTCAATATTTTACTCAACATTCTGGAAGGCTTATCGACCTCAAATCCCAAGAACATAAAAAAGTATAGAAATCAAGTTTGTTGAACATCAAACTTTGATTAATAGCCATTTGAGTTCATCTACATGGATGACATTCTACTCATTGGGAATAACATACAAACATTATCATTTTTAAAGGTATGATTGTCAAAGAACTTCTCCATGATGGACATGGGAAAAGCAACCAATGAATTGAGATTGCATATCTATAGAGACTTGTATATAGACATCATTGTCAAAAGGTTTAGCATGGAGAGCTCCAAGAGAGGTATGATATTAATGAGAAATGGAGTTTAAATATCTAAGGAGCATTGACCTAAGACTCTTTAAGATAAGGGAATGATGGAAAGACCCTATGCCATGGTGATTAGATCCATCATGTATTGGTGCTAAATACAAGGCCAAATGCGACATAAGTGTTACAAGTAGATTTTGAGATGAAATAATCCAAAAACACTAAGAAGTCATGAATTGCATCCTAGAGGATTTAATAAGGATAAGAATTTATTTCATATCTATGGATGAGAGAAGATAAATGTCTAGGATTGCACGGACTTAAGTTTTTAGTCAAAATCAATAGGAAATCTCATTTAGATTCATGTTCACATTGAATGAAGAAGAGTGTCTTGAAAGAGTTCTATGAAGACTATTGCAGACTCAACAATAGAGATTGAGTATGTTGCCTCAAGGGATGTCACCGAGGAAGTAGTTTGGTTAAATAAATCATGACCAACCTTGACATAAGCCATTTGATCTCAGAAACTCATTCCCTTGTTGTGGGGTAAAAATGGTGCAATGGCACAAGCAAAAGAGTCAACATCTCATCAAAAGATAAAGCACATTATTCTGTGCTTTCTCTTGATTTAGGAGATTGTCACTAGAGAAGATGTAGTGGTGAAAGGTTCCATCGACTGATAACATGACACATCAATTAACAAAGGCTCAAGCCTAACACGTTTTTGAGAAAAAATATAGAACTGTGGGTTTGATGCACAAGAGTGATTGGATTTAGTCCAAGTGGGAGATATAATTTCAATTCAATTAGTACCAATAAAATTTCAATTCAATTCATACCAACGCAACATAGAAATGTATTTGGACTGAAGTGCACGTAACATCTTATCTCTCTTTTAGGAGTTTTGCAATAAATTCCATGAACAATGACTAAGTTAATTCTGATGAGATCATAATAGAGATATAATTAGTATTTAAACATATTAGTCTTGGAAGAATCATATTATTTGACTCTCATTCCTATCATGAGTATGTGATGTAGGATATTTTAGAAATAATAATGTATATGATGATGATCATGTAAATATGGAGAAGTGATGGAGAAATTATTGAGATACAATATGAATATCTACTGATTTTAAAATATGAAATTTTCCTACAGATTTGTGAGGACCTATGAATGATATCAGTATCAGTAAGGAATAAGTGTATAATTCTGATAGGATATGGTAGAGGAGAATTCAGAAAACATGAGGAGAGAAGATAATAATAGTAAAGAGGATAAGGTGAATATGAAGAGAAAAGATTTGATGAGAAGATGTCTTATAATATTTAATGAAGGAGATTTATTCTTATATTAATTGTATAGTGTAGAGAGGAAATAATATGTATAATATTAAGGATTAGAATTATATATATATATATATATATATATATATATGGGGAAGAAGTATACGAATAGGTGAGTGAAAGATAATGATAGAGAGAATGTTTGCGAAGATAAGAAGGAGGTGGGTGTGAATGATTTATGTAGTGAAGAGAGGATAATGTGGAGATTAATGAAGATTGGATAGAGTTAGGATTGTGGTTTATCTTAGAATAATCTTAGATGATAGATGTGTGAAAGAGAATAGATAGAAATATTGATCAATGTTGGACTTATCAATCTAGAGTTTGAACTCTTAGTCACTTTGAAAAGAGGGAGAGGATGAATACCTTTTGGATGTGAAGACGATGCACTTGAATTCGCCAAATGGTAGAAGATGTCCTCGATTAATCTCTCATGGATAATGGGTGAAAGCAACAGAATGGGAGGGAGAAAAGAATAGGAGGATAGAACTTGCGATGAAGGTTTAGGAAGAGGAAATGGAGGAGACACGGGAACACGAAGAACACAGGGTAACAATAACCAATGGAAAATGTTTCATTCAATAACAATAACTGTCTTCATCGTTTTACGTCAGTCCTTTTAAAGGACAAAGAAAAGAGGCGTCCGGAGGACGAGACACATCGTGGCAGTTGCCCGCGCATGGGGAGTTGCGCAGTTCGCGGTGTTGTCCTTGCGTCGTTCGTGGATTCTGTGACGGCAGATGATTGATAATTTGCTCTCTTTGGTTGATAATGAGGTCAACGGTTATGGAAGCGGTTGGGTGACCTGTTTCCTTTGGAATTCCTTTTGAGTGAAGCCCTGTCCGTCGTGTTATCGCCGATAGTGTCGATGCGGTATCGTCGAGAGTCGTCTGTGGGAATTCCCAAATTATCGTTGAGAATATCGACGAGGTTTTGTCGAGAAGATCGGTCAATTGGCCTGGTAGAAGCGTCGAGTAGGATATTTGGGTGGAGTGATGATTGAAGCTCTAGTTTCGTTTTAGTTATCTCCTCCGCTATTTTCTTTCTCTGTATGTCAATGCCCATAGTAACTTCTCTGTAAGTCAACGTCTACTGGAGAGATTGCCGACGGAGGCGCATGTGGACCACGCGATCGTGTGCTGGGAGTGGCAGGAGTCTTCGACAGGCCGTGTGCGCTACCCCGATGTACATATACAAGTGGAGTAGTTTCTTCTTCACAGTGTTTCAGACTGGTGAGAATAACTCCTTTTGCATTTTTTTCGATCTTTGACTTCGCCTTCCTGTTGGGGTCTTTTGGTAGAGAAGGTAATGATAGTAATATTCTTCACTTATACGGTGTAATCCCACGCGGATTCATTGTCTTCGACTCCGTAGTAGGCCTCAGGTGTCTTCAATATTCCTGATGTTCATGTGTAAGCTCGTTGACCTTGAGAGGATCTTGGAGGTCTTCTTGTCTCTCCTTTGTCACATATCAGCAGGAAGAGAGGACGTGAAATAAACTGTGATCTCCCGATGGCTTGTGGTAGTTGTGCATTAAGTTGGTAGTAATAGATACAGTCATCATAATCTTCATAGAGCTTGTAGAATTTTCTTCATATTCCATGGGTCTTTCGATATATTTTTGATGCTCTTATGATGGTCAGTGGTAAGTCTTTCTCTTCATCTTCAATTGTGATGTCTTTGCTCGAATAACAGATGGTGAAGAAAATGGTCTTCATGATTGTCTTCTTCAATGGCAGATCCTTTCATGCTGATTATCAACATGTAGAGGCATGGTTTTAATCATGCAAAAGCTTTGTCTTTAGGTAGAATCCAAGACACTTCTTCCTTAAGTAATAGTATATAGATCTCTTCTAAAATTTCTATCTATGGGTGGTATTCAAGGAAAGAAGGGAGTTTAATAACAAAGAGATTCCTATTGATTTTCTTGAGATCAATAATTATAACTATACAAGGTACCTATGATATAGTGGATATTTTTTGGAAATTAAGGAACCTATACCAAGGTAAGGGTGGTTGACTTGGTCTATTCAAAGAATTCTAGATATCTACGGATGTAAGTTTAATTTCTTTTGACCAAGTCAATATTTGGATCAGTATGTAAATGGAGGAGGAGGGAAGATAATTCCCTTTTGATCTACACTCTCTTTCAAAGTTTTAGAGAGGTCTTCTTCCTTCATTTCATGAATGGTGAGTTTCTCAAATTTATAAATTAGGAGGAGTATGCCATTTTGTTGCTGTTGAGAAGGGTTTCTCTTACTTAAATCATATCTAGGTTCATGTGATGAGATAATTCTCCATCAGTATGGCTGATCTATAGACTTTGGTGTGAAGACATTAAAGATAGATAGTGGGTGCTCTTTAGAAAAAAAGTTTACTAAAATGATCTATATGAATTCATGAATGGCAATATATATAATTTTTAATCACAGTGACTCATTTCATGGTTGTGTCGATGGTACGTAGACTCAAGAACCCAAATATATCATATAGATGGATATTTTTGGGTTAAATATGACTTATGAATCCTCCAATCATCCTAGCTTGGATATGACATAGAGTCCATGAAGGTGATTTAGTGGTCAACAGAGGATCATCCTCCCACAATATAAGAGGAGGTTGACTCAAAGAATGAAATGTCATTAAATCACCAACTAGGCTAGAAATTATATTGTTGTTCTTTGTGATTTCATCTCTGCATTAGTTTTAAGTAGAATGATTAATTAGGGTTTAACAGTACCCTAAGTCATTGGGAGTTTCATGCGAATAAAAGATTATACATGTACCATAACTAATGATAGTAAAGGTTCCATAAGAGAGTTCATATACACTCCATCTCTTCTATATCACTATTTATTTATCGTTTGATCAAAATTCATACTCTAATTTCTTGAATTTATTTGGGCATTCTTGATTTGTTGGTTTCAAACACAATTGCATGTGGATTCAACCTTATTTGGCGCTTTACTGGATTTTATCATTTTAAAGTAAATTCATTATATGTGATTTGAATTTTTATTCATAATCATATGTTTAAACATCTATTTTTTGTGACCATATGATTTATGTGAATCAATGAGATAAAAGGATTTTTACTTCGAGCAAGGGAAGGAACATGAAGGTAGAAAGATGAAGATTACCTAATTGATAAGATTTCTATAATGAAAACGACAAAGAGATAATGTAGAAAAGCTTATTTCATTTGAAAATTTTGAGATGGCCAATAAAACAATATAGAAAATGAATCTTAAATGGTGTTTCAAGGCACAAACACTAGAATAACATTAGTTTTGTGTGGATGCACTGGTCATTTTCATGGCTCAAGCGATCCTTTTTGCCAATTTTTATATACTGAAAGATAAACATAAAAAATTTTAAGAGGTAAAAAAAACAAGAAAGTTCTTACTTTATAACTCCTAATGGACAAAAGTTTAACCAAGAAGTCTACTACACATGGAACATGGTCTTGGCAAAATGTTTTGCAAAGAAAGAATGTGTCTTTGAACCCCACATTGTATATGAATGAAGGTTAGAGGACAAGGATAGGTTTGTCTTGTCAAAAATTTTAACCTATAGCAAATTCATAGACACTGTCTACAAAGAGTTAAAGGAGGATGATTCTTGGATGATTGACTTTTTGTTGTTCCCAAAACTTGGTGCGAGAATAAGAGGGTCAAACCTAACCAGCTAAGATTTGTCCAATCTTTTCACTTTTCTAACATTGACATGTCTACTGCAACCTTTTGCCAAAGTGAATGTGATGGAGAATTATTTCGAAACATGAACACAAGGGTTCTAAGTGACCCTATCCTCCTCCTCCTCCTCCTCCTCCTTATCTACCAATTTGAGAAATTATCCATTCCTTAAATGGATGAAAAAGACATCTCTAAATAAATAAAGAGTGTGTAGATCTTAAGGGAATTATCTTCCCTCCTTCTCTTATTTTATACTGATCTAAAGATTGACTTGGTCAAAAGAAATTAGCCTTATCCTTAGATAAATTAGAATTCCTTGAATGGACCAAGTCAACCACCTTCTACCTTGATATAGGTTCCCTATTTTCCAAACCTATCCACCATATCATAGGTACCTTGTGTGAATAAATGATCTCAAAAGAAAAGAAAATTAGGAACATCTTTGTTATTCCATTTCCTCCTTTCTTTGAATACCACCTCTATTTAGAATTTTAGGAGAGATCTAATAGAAGACACTATCTCTTATTTTACCCAAGAAAAAAGAGGAATTCCTACAAGGCAGCATGATATCTACCATGACACTTCTCACTTATCAATACTTTCCATGGTTTCTATCAATGAGCTTCACGTGTCAGCAAGCTTCATGAGTGTGGACTATCAAGACAGTGGTGTATTCAAGCCAACGATGAGGTTCTCCTCGAAGCAAACTTTTGTAGAATTATGAGCGCCTACCTATTTGACACTACAAATCTTGACCAAGTCTGACCGGCAAGACCATCACTCTTGAATGAGTCCGACGACACATCACTTCAAGATAAAAGCATGCATATTTATACCCACAATCAAGGCAAAGATCTATTCACTCATGCTCTCTCTCTTTCGTCAAAGTTAGCGTCGATAATGGATGCCAAGATCGGAAACTTCTTCTAGCCGATGAGCAATATCTTCTCTGGTGGGGATGTCACCCCGTGGTGCGATCACGATATCATCGGTGCTTGTGAAACGAAACCCGATGAAAATGATAGACTGGCGATAACTTCAACGAAATCTTGTTGAGGTTATCTCGAGCTCTTGTATACTCCCGACATCCTGAAGATGTTCAAAGAGGATTGGCATACTTGAAGCTTCTCTGGAAAATACCAACAGCATAGCACAGAAGTGATAAGATTCTTATCTTCTAGCAGTTAAATACTTCCGAAATGGAGATTATTCGAGAAACGAGACAACAAGCTCGACAGTCAACTTCTTTGAAATCGAAGAATATCTACCATTGTTTCGAAGGCTTAATCGGACAAGAAGGTGATGACAAGACTGCAGAATGTATCGCAACACGAATGTGCATGACGGGTACGTGTGGGAGTTTTCTAAACCATCTATCACGTACACGGAACGTCTCCGACACCTGACGAATATGAAGGTTCAGCTGAAGACTCTTACAGCTTCCAATGCATGATCGCGCAACTAAGGAGTCCTAATATCAATGCTGTTGACCGATCAACTTCAACCGGGTTCACCGACAAGAGACATTTCAGTTACGTCCAAATCGAAGAAAGACTTCAACATCGCGACACCTGAATAAATATAAGACAAATTGGAGATTCACGACACCGGAATAGCTGTTTGTCGCGAAAACATCCTCCACAAGATGTCCTCTCTCCGTCAAGTATCAACTTAATAGAGCTTACTCGAAAAGCGAAACCGAATTCTCGTATCTTCCCTGCTGACGTGGAGTATTAAAAGCGATCCGTCGTCACGAAGAGACCCCACGACTTCCGGGATGGTAATTGACAGCTCGACGTTGTCTCACATCTATTCGGTTTTCTCCATCCTTCTCCTCTTCTATAAAACGACAATTGTAACCGAGAAACAGACAGATGTTTTTTGATAGAAAATTTGGTTACTCGTGGGTTAATTTTTACCTTTGTGTTTCACCGTATCTCCTCGTGTCTCCACCATTCCCCTTCCACAAACCTCTCCGAGTTCTATCCTCCTATCTTCCCCCCCCCCCATTTCTTTCCTCTTTCATCCACTTCACGTCTGAAGCATCTCAAGGCTATCCAATGTCTGCGGGAGTAATCCAACGGCATCTCTTCTCGTCCTCTTCAGGTAAATCATCCTCTCCTCTTATCGTGTGTAATAGTTCTTCTCCTAAGATTTTCTATAAGTCCAACTTTATTCTGTACTTCTACCTTACCGTCTATCTCTGTCTTATTATTCTATATCCTCTACCGCCCTTTATCTCTCCTATGACCGCTGTTCTAACACTTCTTCTATCTTCTCCGACAGTCTCTTCTTTTGGCATATCTGTTCTCTATTCTTATTTCTTACCCGAATATAAAATATCTCGTAATCCCAGTCAACACACAACCCCCTTCTTAATATTCTAACCATATTCCAGTCAACGCCTCCTCTCCCTTATCATATTTAATTATATATTATTCCTTTCTCTTGTTTTCCTTCCTCTCTTCCCTCATCCGCTATCTCATATTATACAGTATATTAATCTCACCTCTCCTTCTCCTTATTCCCTCTCTATTTCTCTTCCCCCACATAATCCTCTCTACTTTAAAATCTCTTTTCTATATTATTCATATTTCTCACTGATATCACTTCATAGGTCCTTCTCATATTGTAGGATTTAGATACCTCTTCTAAATTATCCTACATCAGAATGCCTTTTGAATGTTTTATAAATCATAGAAAATTCATATGAATTGAGATAAATCAAATAAAATTTTACACAATGCTTTCCAAGACATGTGAGCATACTCTCAAGATTGAGTTGGATAATCAAAAATACATCGAATGTGTGCATTGTCAAGCAAGTGTTTGAGCTCCCCCTCTCAATCATATCAATGCCAATTTGGGAGTTTTCAATTTTTATGTTACATGATTATACAGAATTTTCTAAATTTCATTTTGGAAAATTAAATATTAATATGCTTGACAATAAATTTTTGACAATCGAATGAAATAAATTATTGCCAACAATTCTATAATACTTTATTCAATATTTTAATTTTTAAATTTGATGAGTATAATTTGTACAATTCAATTTGTAATGAGAAATTTAATGTAGCAAAAAATATAATTAATATAATAAAATTAATTATAGAAGCCATAAATCTTAGAAGAAACGATGAAGCTACTCATGAAGCAGAAGAGAGGAAAGCAGAGTTGGAGTCAAGATTGATCGTCTTTCCATGAGCAAATTGGCCGACGTCCTGTACAAGAACGCGGAAGATCCGGCCCTAGCATGGCGACTTTTCAAGCACCTCTTCCGCCCACCTTCTACTACTTTTTCCTGGAGGGCATTGACTGCCATATCTCGGATCCTCGCCCGAGCTAGGATGCTGCCGGAGATTCGAGAGCTCCACCGCCGTTTTCTCTCTCTCTGCCCGCCAGAAACTTCCTTCGAGACAATCGTGATCCTCGCGACGACTTCTGCAAAGTCTGGACTCCTCGACGAGGCCTTTTCGCAGTTTCTCTCTCTGCGCGCTAACTTCTTCCCCGTCTCTCCTCCTCTCCGATTGTACAACGCTCTCTTGGAGTCCTCGTTCAAGAGTAATCGCGCCGATTTAGTGGAACATCTCTACGAGGATATGCTCGTCACCCGAGTGTCGCCGAGTACGTATACTTTGAACTTGTTGATGCTGTATTTGTGCGATTCCGGTCGTTTATCTGAAGCTCGTCGAGTGTTTGATAAAATGCCCGAAAGAAATTGTGCGCCAAATGGCTTCAGCTTTGGTATCTTGATTCGTGGGTATTGCAGATCAGGGCTCAGCCTTAAAGCTTTAGAGCTTTTGGACCTGATGGGTATTTTGTGTTGCTGCCCAAATCAAGTAATTTACAACACTTTGGTGTCTGGTTTCTGCAGGGAAGGCAAAGTTGAAGAGGCAGAGAGACTGGTGGACAGAATGAGGAGGGAGAATCTATTGCCAGACGTTGTTACCTTCAATTCAAGGTTATCGGCTCTCTGCAATGCAGGCAAAATTGCAGAAGCTTCAAAGATCTTCAAAGATATGGAGACTGACGGCAGCTTAAATGTCCCCGGACCCAACCAGGCCACTTACAATATAATGCTTTTAGGTCTCTGCAAAGAGGGCATGATCTCCGAGGCTGATTCTCTAGTAAAATCCATGAAAAGGAAGGGCTTCTTTGTAAATGTGGAGACCTACAATATCTGGCTGTCTGGATTGGTGAGATGTGGACAGTTGATGGAAGCCCGGGAACTGCTTTCGGAGATGACACGTGGAGGTGTGGGAATAGAGTGCATACACGTTTAACATCATTATCTTCGGTTTGTGCAGGGAAGGGCTGGTTTCTGAAGCTAGATCACTGATGAAGGTGATGAGAGACAGAGGAATCAACCCAGACACAGTGACCTACAGCACAATTCTTAACGCATATTGCGCCAAGAGAAGGGTTAAAGATGCTAGTCGGATTCTTCACGAAATGGCGCAAGATGGTTGCTCCCCTGATTCCATCACATGCAACATCCTGTTAAGAAGTCTCTGGAGGGAAGGTAGCACAGTAGAAGCTGAAAAACTGCTCGAGAAGATGACGGAGAAGGGCCTGGAAATCGACCAAGTGACTTGCAACACAGTTATTAACGGTCTCTGCAAAATCGGAAAGGTCGACATGGCGATGGATATCTTGGGGGATATGTGGCGCCATGGGAGCGCTTCTCTCGGGGAGCTCGGAAACATGTTCCTTGGTATGATCAGCGATGTGAGTCACGGCGCAAAGTGTTCCCCAGATGTGATTACTTATTCCTCCGTGATCAGCGCTCTGTGCAAGGAGGGAAGGTTCGACGAAGCGAAGAAGAAGTACCTCGAAATGGTGGCGGGGAAAATCTCCCCAGATAGAGTCGTCTACGAAACGTTCATCCACGGCTTCTGCGAGCACGGTAAGCTTACCGCAGCCATCAAGGTTCTGAGAGATATGAAGAAGGGAAGCACCAGGGCCTACAATTCTCTGGTCCACTGCATGAGGAAGAAAAACCAGTTCGATCGGATCGCCGATATGAGGAACGAGATGCGAGAACGAGGAGTCGTTCCAGATGAGTTCACTTACAGCAATCTTATTAGCATCCTCTGCGACGAAGGGAGAGAAATGGAGGCCGCATTGATTCTTGAAGAGATGTCAGAGAAGGTTATTACGCCGAAGATTGCGTCTTTGAAGTGCTTGATCGCAGCTCTCTGTAAGAAAGGAAAAGTGGAAGCGGCTTTCTTATCGTTCGAGAAGAGTTTGTTGCTGTGCAGGAGCCGTCATGACGTCATCTACAGCGCGATGATTCGAGAGCTCTGCACCCATGAGAAATTATCCGAGGCTAAGCAGTTATTCCGCGCTGCAATGGAAAAGGGCGTCGCCATCGAGCACGGCTCGTTTAGCTACCTGATTAAAGAATTGTGCCGACAAAAGGAAACGGAATACGCGCGTGATATTCTCGACCTTTTAATCTCGAGGGGGTACGTGTTCGATCCTGCGGCGTTTATACCGGTGATCGATGAAATGGGCAAGAAGGGGAATAAGCAGGAGGTGGATAGGTTATCTGCTTTAATGATGGATACGATTTCCCTTCAGAGCGAGAAAAGATACGATCTTTCACATTGCCGATGGGGTAGGAAAGGCCCAACGACCCGCGGAATGTCTGGACGGAAGCTACATGGGCCGCTTGACGTTGATGATTGGCACACCGTTTTGAACAAGTACGTGCATTCATGCAATACGCGCCTTCAGATTTTGTTATTTAGCAGTTCTTGCTGGATAAATATGTTTCTGTCTCTTTCCCATTGCACTCCTCTCTGTATCTATCTTCCTCTCTGGCCCCCAGTCCATCAATCTTATTTCTCTCTCATTGCCCCTCCCCATTTATCTATATCATGGCCCCGATGTCCATCCATTTCTCTCTCTCTCTCCCATTCTCGTTTTCTATCACATCTCTCTCTCTCTCTCTCTCTCATTTCTAGCTATCTGTCTGTCTTTCTATTTATCTATCTCTTTCGCTATCTCTATTTCAGTGCCCCACTCTCTTTATGTATTACATCTCTTTCGCTCTATTCATCTCTCTCTCTCTGTCGACACACACACACACACACGCTCTCTCTCTCTCTATTCATCACATTTTTTTCGCTCCCTTCATCTTGCTTGCTACTATATATATCGTTTTCTCTCCCTCTATCTCGCTCATTCTGTCTCTTTGTGTCTCTGTGTCTCTCTCGCTCTGTCTATCTCTATTTCTCTCGTTGTAGGTTCTTGCTCTCTCTCGCTCCAATCTATAACTCTCTGTGATGTTTTTACGTCCTGTCCGCAGGGATGACGGAAGTGGAATCGCCATGAAAGTCCTCAAACAGGTGCAGAGAGGCTGGGGGCAGGGGACCATGAATCCCCAGAAAGGGGGCGATTCTGACAAGGACTGGCTGGATGTGATCTGAGAGTCCTTTCTTCCAGAACGTTGACCGACCCATTCACTTTGGTTGTGGGTCCCGTCCTTACTGTGGTGTTCCAGCTGGCGCTGTTCTCGATTTTTCCGTCCTGTTTCAAGTGCGGGATCTTCAATGCACCGTGGAGGAACATAGCAGAGTGATTCGAGGAATTTCTTATTTTACACTGTTCGCCTTTTCCCTGTGTTCGCCGGGGCGCGTCGTTGACCGAGATCGGACGGCCAGGAGATGGAATCGTGCCTTGGGAAGTCAAATCTAGTGGGGGACCAGATCCGGATCTCCTCTGATCTTTGCTTCAACTCTTAAGGCAACTTGGGCAGAGCTACACCGCCAAGTTCATGTTCACTGATCAACGCATGGGCAACTTGGGCAGAGCTACACCGCCACGTTCATGTTCACTGATCGACGCATGGGCAACTTGGGCAGTGCTACACCGCCACGTTCATGTTCACTGATCAACGCATTGGGAGCGCACAGGGAAAGTCAACAGCAAAGCAGCGGAAAAATCGACTCCTTTGTTTGGCTCTTTAATGAAAGAGACATGCGCATCGCAGTCTCCCCACCAATGCGGCACCCTGTCTCTCTCTACTTAAAAACTCTATAACTCTCCCGTACAAAGAGAAAGAGAAAGAGTACAATGGAGGCGGCGAGCTCCGAGCCTCCATTCGAGGTAAGATACGGAGAAATCTTCTGCAACTCGTCAAGCGGAGCGACAAATTCTTTAATGGAGTGTGATCTGCCGTTGGTGGATCTCAGATTACTCAGCAGCGAGAACGACCAAGAGAGGGAATCCTGCATGGCGGCGATGGCGCAAGCTTCTTCGGAGTGGGGATTCTTCCAGGTCATAAACCACGGAATCAGCCGCGACCTCCTGGACGAAATGAAGAGAGAACAGAAAACCCTCTTCGAGATGCCCTTCGAGAAGAAACCCAGCTGCTGCAATCTCCTCAACGGCTCGTACCGGTGGGGAACTCCAGCGGTGACGAACCTAACCCAGCTCTCCTGGTCCGAAGCCTTCCACGTCCCTCTCTCCAACCTCTCCTCCAACGAAGACCAAGGCTTCAAAACTCTAAGGCACAAACTTCTCTTCTATTCTCCCTTTTAGTAGCGACTCCTAGAGAGAAAAATTGATGGTTGTTGCGCCGTGACAGGGGAGTGATGCAGAGGTACGCGGGGGCGGTGTCGGCGCTGGCGGCGAGGATAGCGAGAGTGCTGGCGGAGAAGCTGGGAGAGAAAGGGAAGCTGCCGACGGAGAGCTGTAGCGAGTCAACGTGCTTCCTGCGGCTTAACCGCTATCCCAGGTGCCGTTTCTCGCAGCAAGTATTCGGACTGGTTCCCCACACGGACAGCGATTTCCTCACTGTCCTACACCAGGACCAAGTAGGGGGACTCGAGCTCATGAAGGATTCTCGCTGGGTCGCCGTCAGACCCAACCCCCAAGCTCTCATCGTCAACATAGGAGACCTCTTCCAGGTCAGCACAGACCCTCTCTTCTTCTTCTTCTTTTTCTTAGTCTTATTTTCGGCTTATGGATCGTCATCATTCCTAATAGGCATGGAGCTGTGACGTATACAAGAGTGTGGAGCATAGGGTTATCGCTTGCAGGGAGACGGAGAGGTACTCTGTGGCGTATTTCATGTGCCCGTCTTTGGAGTCGGTCATCGACTCCCACAGAGAGCCGTCTCCTTACAGAAAATTCTCCTTCGGCGAGTACCGCAGCCAGGTTCAGGCCGATGTTAACGCCACCGGACATAAAGTCGGGCTTCCTAGATTCCTACGCTAGCTGACGACCACTTTACTGCACCTCTCTCTCTATCTGTCTTTAGGTTTCTCAGCGGACATGTCCCATAGGACCCATACAATACCATTCATACATCTCGGTCAACGCCAATGGTGATCTCACATCTGTTATTTAAAGGATGCAGTGTTTTCACCCGTTTCATTTTGCATCCGAACTGACACTTTTCTGTCTCTCTGTCTCTCTCTCTGTCTCTCTGTCTCTCCCCCTCTCTGTCTGTCTCTCTGTCTCTCTGTCTCTCTCCCTCTCTGTCTCTCTCTGTCTCTGTCTCTCTCTCTGTCTCTCTGTCTCTCTCTCTCTCTCTCTCTCTCTCTCTCTCTCTCTGTCTCTCTGTCTCTCTGTCTCTCTCTCTCTCTCTCTCTCACTCACTCACACACACACACACACTCTCTCTCTCTCTCTCCTATTACATTTGGCTTATAGGGGTTCCAACAGGGATTGAAAGCCCAATAGGCCAGATGAGAGAAATCTAGCACATGTTTATTTGAAATCATATTGAACTGTTAGTTTATTTCTAATTATAATACCTAACAATTTGATAAAAGTAATTAATGACACGAAATATTAATTCTGTCAGGATGTGTGGTATAATTTTCACTAATGATAAATGCACTTTATCAGATATAAATATTAATTGTATGAGCATGTATGGCTGTAATTGTCACTTCAATTTTTTTTCAAATAAACCTTGATAGCCAATATTTGCAGCTATTCATATTTTGGTATCTAAATAATGTTATGTAGAGTAAAAAAACTTATGAAAAATCCAGTTTTTCAAAGTATTTAATAATATATAAGTAGCATAAGAGAGGTCAAGGAATATGAGAGAGTTTTAAAAATTGAGAATTTTTAGTTAAACTGATGACATTTACAACATGTGTGTGGCATGTGGTGAAGGAAATGTTTGAATTTGATGAATTGACCGATTTGTCAATCAATGAATTAGGCATCGTTAATTTCTTTAGTCAAAATATTATAAAAAAAAATGTATTTTGATCATGATTTTCGGTCAAACTCGACCATAAAATGAGAACAAGGGAAAATTCAAACTTATCCCCGAACAAAAAGTTCAACTCGCATTCAAGCTAAGGATTTAATGGTTATATAAAACACTTAAATGCGTACATCAAATTCAATAATGACTTTTAGTGATTATTTGTATTCACATGCATGGATAATTTGCTATTCGACAGTTATATGATTAATTAAGGTCTCTTATGAACATTTCTTTATTTCTTTTCCTCTAATTTTTTATGATGTATGACCTGCTATACATCAAATTGATTAGTATGTTGTTTAAAAATAAAATCATAGAAAGATTATTCTAAATGCATAAAAAATAATCTTTTTGTCATATTTGCTATCCGTCCTACATTATCCTTTTTCTTAATATTTTTTATATAGATATTCATGCATTGATATCTTACTATATTTACATAGAGGTTCTATGCATCCAAAAAAATGGTTCTATTTGAAATTGCATTCATCTCTGAATGCTTTTGTTCATTCTCTTGTATCAGCTAAGTTGTATCAACAAGTACCATTAATAAATTTGTATTTCTTATACCATGCTATGTTTAAGGCATTCATAATTCAAGTATCTTAGTATAATTTTTTATCTACTTATAAAATATTTGACCCAACTCTACCTTGATTGTGCAGAACACACTATTCAAGTTTCGACAAACATATTTTTTTTATATTTCATATAATGAAATTACACAACAAGTATTCTACATTATTTCTTATCATATTCATATGCATAAATAAGCTATTTTTCATGAAATTATAGGGCCATTTAAGATAAATTGTATCTATATTTTTCAATTTACTAAGTCTATTCTACTCTAGTGTTAATTAGAGAAGCCCAATTTACATAGAATCCTCATTATATATAAATAATATTAAAATAAAAATAATATATAGGATATATATATACATAGGTCATGAGGCCATAAGCATAAAATAACAATATCTCTTGCACATCCTTTTGTAGTTGAGTAAAAGTTTTGTGCATCATACTTCATTGTAAAGGTTATATCTAAGAGAATATATGCTAAAACTATTATGTATATACTTGATATTGTATTAAAAATACTTGTGGATAGAGAGGAATTCAAGATACATTCCTTATTCCATGAAACCCAATGTTTGTGTTTTATAGGAAGTTACGGACTAAAGAAGGTCAAGGAAGAGCCATCAAAAGATAAATTGGAAAAGGCACGTAGGGATACAAGGAGATATGGCAGATGAGAAGACATAGCACATGAGGATAAATATAGATAGATGGACCAATAGGATGGGCCCAGCGAGTAGGTGATAACATGCAAATTAAACATGAAAATATATGATTATTAATACAAATTAAGGTATAAAACATTCCACTCTAATACATATTATCATTTTTTTTACTGTTTATCTATCATTCAATGAAAAAGTTATTATAATATTAAAATGCATTAATTTAGGGTTAATTGTGATTAACTAAGAAGAATATTTTTATAAAACATCTTTACTTGAGATTATAATTAGTTGGTAAGATTAAATAATAAGAGAAATCATTATATATACACTCATATATTTTTCTAAGTTTTAAAATCTAAAATAAATGAGTATATTTTTTAAATAAAAACTTATTATCTTGTTATTAATTAAATTTGACTTTTTAGAATGATAGATAATTTAATTTCTGATCCAATGAAACAAATTTGGATGAATTTGGAGTTGTATTTTAAAAGATACAATTTTTATAATTTTTAGGGATTTTTTTTAGAATTTTTCTGACTTTAAATATCAATTTATTTGATTTAAATTTATTAAGATAATAATTTTTATTTTCACGTGCTGACATGGAAAATGATGTGGCACAAGCGAGAAAAAAATAACGTGCCACGTGGCGACATATGAAACCGCCACATGTCGCAAAGTGTACCCGTGTGCGAGTGTGTGTGTGTGCGCGTGTGTACCTGTCTGCGCGCGTGTGTGTAATTAAGGAGAAAGAACCCTGCCAAGGATTTTCGCTAACTCCTTAATTTCGTGCCCCTTATATTATTACGTTTTCATTTTTATTTTTGTCATGTGGGACTTTGTTTTGTGTTTTAAGTGCAAAGGTGACGTGACAGCACAAGGAGCGTCCGATGCATGAGATGAATATGAATCGTCGATCTTCACTTATGGTGGGGGGGTATACGGCGCAACCCTATTTGTTGGTAAATCATTTTTAAAATGATTTAATCTCAGTCGTTGAAATGAAGAGTTATAACAGCTGAGATTAAAACCAACAAAATGCATCTGGAGCATCCGATCAAGATCAAACGACGAGTGTTTGATGGGTTACTTATAACACAAACGACGTGGAGAAATCTTGATCGTTCATCTGCGATCCAATGACCATGAATTAACCATAACGATTCGCACTCCTGCATTTCATCAGAGCCGTTGATCGAACATCAAGCATTTCATCGGACAGTTATGCCCAATTTGCCCTATAAATTGAGTTGTTCTTCAACATTATAAATCATTACAGGGCAATTCAAGTAATCGAATTTTTTAGACACCAAATCCCTTGAATCTTTTGCTTCCAATCGCTTCTAGACTCATTTTTCGCGTCCAGGAAGTGCTTAAAAGTGAGATTTCGTAGAGAGAATATGAAGAAATCAGTTCTAGAACATCAACAATCGTTTTTCGAATTCGGGAATGAAAAGCCTTTGATCCGGCGAATAATTGAATCAATCGAGCGCAATCTTAGGTTAGAGATCCTGTTTCATCCTAATATTCTTTCGCATAGCTTTACGATTCAATTTCAAATCGTAATTTTAGTCAATGTCAATTTCAATTTTGGTTTTTCACAATTTTTAATTTCAAAAATTTCTCTCTTATTCACTTGATGATTTCTTCGTGAATCTTGATCCAAATTCAGTGATTTTTTATTCCGTGGATTCCTTCTCAAGTCTTCATTCCAAAAATATTAATTTTCCTAATTTCTCACCATGATTCATCATCCGATTTGATTTAATTTCAAAAGATATCTCAAAAATCTCTTAATTCTCTATATAATTGACCCTTATTCACCACTATACTCCTTAATTCTTGATTATTTGATAAAATTGGTGAGTTTACTATTAGTTTTGACACAAATTGGTGTGTAATCAACGACCACATCAATTCGTTCTATTAGTAGGCCAAGTGGGTTGGCACAAAATAGGCCTAATGAGTAGAACTAATTCTCTCCCTCAATTTGGAGCATGTAAAACAAACATGCATAGCTTGCACACTTGGTGTAGTATGAGATTTTGTCGATGCTTACTGATATAAGGAAGCCATGTACATAGTATAAATGGCACCTTGTAGCACCTTATCATGAACATAGGAACTATTACTCTCAATTTCCTTTATTCGAGATGAGATTTGATGCTTGATAGGCTCTCAAAATCTCAATCAAAACATCTAATGTAGTGGAATACACTACATTAAACATTCAAATATCGAGGCACTAGGCTTAGCTTTACTTCATAACTTATCCTTCACCTTCTTTTAAACTTCATAATTATAGTGTTCATTGAAGGAGCTCTTGAAGCTATTCATATGTCCAACCTCTAGTGATATCCACATGATTGTAAGATGGTTGGATCTCCTCTTTAATGCTCTTCACCAAGGGAGATATAGGGAGTATAAGAACTCTCGTATAGAGTCTTACCATCATTGATTACCGTGTATGTATAATCCTTTGTCTATGCAAGACTCACAAATGACTTAGGGTATGGTCAACTATCAAACCCTAATTGGTCACTTAATTTAGTACTAATGTGTGGAGAAATTCTTGGAGAACTCCATTCATATTTCTAATATATTGGCCAAGGATTTCTTAAAGGATAGTGATGGATATTATGTGGCCTGCAAGTCAATCACAGTTTCATCTTTCATTTATATTCATTGAAACGAACTTCTAGTCATTTTCAGTCTTGTGTGATGTTTTTATTATTATGAGATCATAATACAGTGATCACTAGTCTTTAAACATAAACTCTAAACATTCCTATCCGTGGGATATTCGAGAAGGACATCGAATTATCTTCAAAGAATAACGTTATTTGATCCAACGCATATGATGAGTACGGTTGATCTTGCAGCCATTGATGTAGAGACAATAAGGATAGTGACGAGATGGGACTACGAGGTCGTCGATT